>JWIW01000024.1:38904-189960 GCA_000966855.1 Fusarium sp. JS1030 | reverse complement strand
GTTGAGAATCAATTGATCAAATGGATAAGGTGTAGGTTGAGGGATTTTTGTTTCACTTGCTTGTCTGTTTCACTTACTTATTAAGTACGTTAAAGTTATGGTTAATTTGAACGCGGTGGTGCATAGGAACTACGGCCCAGCTTCTGACTAGTAGGCCGTCTCTGGGTTATACTCTCGACGAGCACCTATGAACCACCAGGAAGACAGGACCCCAAGAATAATTACATAAACCACACACACGTAGTTCATGTTATCTCCAGAAACCGGATAGACTGGAGGAAAGGAGTACATCTGCGGTCTTTGTTAGAACCTGTAACCATCAACGGCCGACATGACACAACTTACCACTAAAGCAAATGTGAGCCACACGAGGAGAACCACGTTACAAAAAAGTCCGAATTTTCCGAGCCAGAATGGACCGTGAGCTAGGTTTGACCGGCCCTTTATCAGGAGACAGACCACTGGAATGGCATAGGACGCGTACAAGAGAACCACGCAGGCTGTGACCATGCTGTTGAAGGCTGTGTAGGAAACCAGGTACAAGCACCCGAGAACTGAGACAATGGCGCAACTGACAACATGTGCCCAGATGGGGACTCGTAGAGAAGGGTGCACACGGCGAAGATATTTCGATCCTGGGAGGCCGTTGTCTCGTGCAAAGGACCAGCAGAGGCGAGCTTGCCATGTGTGGGATGCGATCAGACACCCACAGCCCGTGAGGACAATGAGGCTACATAGGACTATGGCCCCGGCCTGAGAGTCAAGAGCTTGGTAAAACAGTTCCAGAATCGGAACGCCAGTTGCCGTCTCGGAGACCTTGTCGAAGTCGTTGATGCTAAACATCATGCCAATGGAGAACAGCCACGCCGTAACAAAGCCAATGCCAACTGTCCCAAGAATGGCAATTGGGACGATTCTCTCTGGTTCAAGGACCTCTTCTGCCATATGTGTAGCGCAGTCGAGGCCATTGAAGGCCCAGTTCGGGTTGATCAAACCCACGATATAGGCGATGCCGTCGCTCGACCATCCAGTTCGGTTGATAAACTCGGTAAAGACGAAACGGGTTGATTGGTGGTTTGGAGACTTGATGGGAACGACGAGTATAATGACGAGGAAGGAGATTATGGATGTCCATAACGTGATGAATGTAACTTTCGGCAGGGCATGGCTCGAGATGTTGAACAGGGCGCAGGTAATGTGGATGATTTGGTAGCTGACGAATGTCATCCAGGGCTTGACTTCCCTAAAGACCAGATGTTAGATACAATCAATGAATTGTGTGAATGGGATAAAGAGATCCTTACAGGTCAGGATGGGTCATCTTGATACACCCCAGAGCCAAGTTGCCCACGCCCAGGGCAATACTGGCACAGGTAAACAAAGATCCTGCCCACGAGATCCAGCCTGTAAGATACGACGCGAAACGGGCATATCTTGGGCTGGCTAGCCGACTCGTCCAGAAATACTGTCCACCAGCATTAGGCATCGCCGATGCGAGCTCAGCCAAACAGACCCCAATGGCACCACAGACAACGCTGACGAGTATGGTGCCGTAGATGAGCTGTACGGGGCCGCCCGAGTTGATACCGGTGACGAGGGCGGTGGATATACCGAACCAAGAGTTGGCGAGGGAGAAACTAATGCCCATGACGGACCAGAGAGAGAAGTTACGCCGCAGCTCTTCATTCTCGCAGACTTTGGGAGTGGTGAGCAAGTCAGGATGATCAGGGGTTTCAGGGGCTGGACGCGTACTCTTGTGTGACTTGACGCAGTCAAGGTCCTGGGGATCTTCGTTCTTCTCTTTGGTATCCATGATATGAGAAATAGTGGCCGCAAAGAGAATGTGTTGTTTCGAGATAAGGAGTTGGGCCTAGAGCTGGGATATAAATGATGGGTGATGGCCGACTCTATATCTGTTCCGGAAGAACGGACAAGAAATCTGGGCCTGATGACCAGGGATCGTTATCTCGTTGGCCAAGCTGCGTCCCATGCAATCTTTCCATGGCGCGGAATCGTCCTGCAGCCACAGGCCTGGGGTAATCCACAGCGACCCCATGGGGCATCAGGGAGGTGGGCACTAGCCGGGACGTCATCGTAGGGGGCGAGCCAACAGAATCATTTACCGCGATGGTCCTGAACTCTACTATCTCACGCTTTGGCCATGTATTCAATGGCCTATGCTGGGGCATGATTGAGGAGACCCTGGCTGCGAGTGTGAGGCTACGAGATATGTTTTCTGAAGATTGATCGCGGCGAAATACAGAGATCGTCTGGTTTACCAATTGGTGGTGATTATGTGAACAGAGGAAGCAAGGAAGAACGGGACGACAATACGCAACCTACACTACATAGAAACACTTGAGGCTGTTGACCTGGTGCTTGGCCGAACACATGATAATTAATCTGTTCCTTTTTCTTTATCAGGTGTTATGAAGCCTTTGCATTGTCTGAACCTCATATCATACGCTGATTAGAATGCCGTAATGGTGAGGCAAATAACTCGCTATCTCTTCAACAGTCGGTAAGATAGTTTATCTCTAGCCTTGAATCAACGCCCGCAATGAAACTAAGATAATGTTCTCATCGCGGATAGATACGAGGCAATGGCTGGTGTTTGGCGCTTGAGACCACCAAATTCCGCGCTGGTGTTTGGTTTACCGCCGCGTGGAAACGGACCTTCACTAAGCGCGCCGGGGAGTTGGAACCGCCTGACAATATTTCGAACACGAATCATTTCATAGTGGCATTGTTTCCATAGACTTCAATAGACACTGAGTGTAGTATCTATCTCTCAAATCATTGCTTGCAGTGATCTTTCATCTTTCATGGCCTGTTATTACCACGCATGAAGTCACAATGTGAAGAGCTATTCAACCCTAACTTGAACAAAATGTTAAACATCCTAGACCATATCCTTGTCGTTTTCGTCATTGCTATGAGGTTGTCTCAGAGCACAAGAGTAAAAGATGAGGATAGTCAAGATGGTTAAGCCCACAGTAACGACGATATAGACCCAGAAGTATGGCGACAAGATCTGGCCATCTTTGGACCCTTCTGCCGCCCAATGGAAGAAGCCCATGGAGAAAAAGGTCTGTGGAACAGTTAGACAGCTGAATCTTTGCGTAATACTGTTCACTTACTGAAACAAATGTTGCGGGCAGAAAGACCATACCCAGAGTGGCAATAGACCGCATAAGACTACCATCGCGTCGGGCCATTTTAGCCACATCTAGGTTGACCCGAGAGATTTCTTGGTTGGTCATTGCGTCTTTTCGTCCAATATTGTTAAGCTCCTGCTTGTATTTTAGTCCCTTTCCCATAAGTGTAAAACGTCACTTACGAGTTGCGTCGCCAATGTCATGCCGTCCATGATGTGTGTGCAATCCCGAATGGCCTCATCATAGTCGTTGACAATATCCTGTAGCCTCCCTTTGATACGGTCCCCAGATTTACGAAGCGAGGCCAATCTGACTTGCCAGGACATGTTTTTGGCTGCTGGCCCAATGCTGAAATCCGTGGCATCCAACTCGTCAACGTGCTCAATCATTTTGTACAACTGAGCTTGCCAGTTCTTCAACCCGTTTCTCAGAAAGCTTATTCTAGTCCACAGAAGAACTGAGGGTTCTTGTTTCTTCCCAGAGTCTGGCGAGGGTGGAATTAGAGTTGTGCCAGAGATGTCTGGCTGAGCACCCGAGACGACAAGGTCAAAGAAACGACGAAGTCGATTCTGCAGGTTTTCAGAAGAGAATGAAGAACTTCGACTTTGAATCCTTCTGGTCTTTTCCCCAACCTGAAGTAATTCAGTGTGACTGCTTTTGCTTGACTGAGTGTCTTGTTGAGCAAGGTCGTGAACTCTCTGAACTGATTTATTGAGAAAATCTCGAACAAGACCAATTTGTCGATCCCTCTCAAAGTCAGCAAAGATGGTAGGAAGAAGCATAGGGTGGAAGGCCCCTCCATCAAATTTCGACAACCGACTCGTGATAATTTCGGCATCTGTAAGATCGTAGCCATGAACGTCATGCCTTGATAAATCACAGCCATACCATATGGCATTAGTTGTCAATGTGTTGGGAAAAAATGTGATAGATAGTGCCATGTCGCCATCCCAACTTGCAGCTGTTCGACAGTTGTATACTATACGCAATAAGCACAAAGTTGAGTTCACGAGGTTAGTCATTTACCAAGCGAAGGGATGCTTGTGTCTCCACAAACCCAGTTGTATGGAAATCTTGAAAACGTGCAGCTTGTGTTTCGATTGATAGCACGGATAATAGACCCATGGATCGAGAGCTGGGATGTGACCTTTGCGAAATCTTTCTTAGAGAATGGGAGTTCTCCAAGTGAGGATGTTCTCCCTAACATAAGGAGACGGACATTGGTAGAAATATCATCTTGTTGGGATGACGAATTATTGACCTTCTTGCTAATGAATAATAATTCCTGTGGTTGATGCAAGTGAATTACCTGTATTAACCATTCCGCCAGGTCCGCAGCCTGTAATATCGGCTTGCTGCTGGAAGAAGTCAATCTATCCGGCAAACTCGGGGTTTCAAAGGTGGTAGAGCCATTTCGATGTTCGCCTTTTCCTCTGTGTCCTGATATTATGAAGGCTTCACTAGGGGCTTGCTCAAAGTCAAGAAGCCCCAAGTCAGCATCTTTCAGATCGGAATTTCGGCAGACCCAAGACATGGTACAGAGAATGAGGGGAGAAGTTGCGGTGAGTCTCTTGATGCCCAACTTGGGTAATGGTGTTGTCTAAAGTGCCTGCCAAAAGTCCTCAACATCCTGCTTTATCACTTGCATGCATCCGATGATCAGCTGGACAGCGTCTGCCTTGAGAAAGCCCAATGGAAATCCATCGAATGTTGACCGATACAAGCCTCGTTATAAAGTGCAACTCCAACTTGGCGGTTGTGGGCGTCTTGTTGTATCTAGGAATTGTTTCTCCCAACTGCAGGCTGAGCCGGGTATTGTAGCAAGGCGCAGAACCCCGAGCACGCACAACTGTATGCATGCACATGATAGCCAACCGCCTGCCCGAATACCAAGACATCCAGAGCCTGCTTTTGCAATCGCCTCTAATTGGTAGTCTTCTCCCTTGCCACCACCAGCAGGTCTCACTTACTCCCACCAAAATGCCAAGTCGATGACTCGATGGTCAGCTTCGTAAAAGATGGTGGGGGAGGGCCTCACCAGCCTGATGCAAAGTTGTCGCTACGAACTGAAGACCGGTGAGAGATCTCGACGGCCGGCGGTCCAAGATGAAAGAGCCGCACGGAATAAGAGATCATCAAGATGTATAAGACTGGCTCGAAAGGGCTGGAACGGACCGATCGTTGCCAGCTTTCACTGTGGTAAATCGCGTCACCATCAGGAATCAGGCTGATGTCATCTTTGCCTTGCCCTTTATCCGAGACACCATGGTCACCCAATTTCTCCCGTTCACGTACGGAAACAAGAAGAAGCTTGAGGACAAACTTGGGGAACTTCTTGGTACTGATGGTTTCACCGTGGTCGGGGTTAGTTATTAGGTTCAAGGGCATCTTGCGACTGTTGACTGATAATGAACAGCGAGAGGCTAATCAATGGAAAGTCGAGGTGAACAGGGAGCTAACCTCGGTTAGTGCGGCCTCGGCAGCCTCGATTCGAAGCTTCAATCCTGCTAACTATTTGCAGAACGAGATTCAAAAGATCAAGATTCACATGAGGAATCATTACCAGCCGACAGCCTGAGAGGCTGCTTGAGCAGGGACCGAAAGCCCGAGGATCTTCATTCTCTTGTTTGTATCTGTTGGTGGGCTCATAGTGCGGATAATTGAGAAATGATCGTGTCGTGCAGCCTTTCTTCCCAGAAGCGAATGTGAAATGTGATGGACGATACGGCTGAAAAAGAAAGACATTGTAAAATAACGCAAAAGTTGCCTCGTTCCACACCTAATCTGCAGGCTCCATTCAATAACAGCTTCTGATCTCTGCAGCCGACAGCCCCCCTGGTGTCTCAACTGTGACCTTGTTGGAGCGGATCTAAACATTAGGCTGAGTGCAATAGATAGAGAGAGAATGCCTACTTCAACTGTGTAATTGTTGTTCCAGCGACGATTCAGTACCCTTTCCAATTGCGCTGCACTGAGATTTGTGCCTGAGAGTTCCTGTCTATACTTTGGACGGTGTCTGCGAGACCCGAACCAATCTCGAGGGTCGAAAACCATGATATGAGGCAAAGTGTGTGAGAGAAAAAGTAGACGAGTCGATGATGGCTTTTGTTCCGACCGCGGAGGAAAGTGGCCTGGCGGGGCATTTATGTATGGGGACGGATCAAACGAGGCACTGTAAGGGGGTCATGAGGCCCCAGACTTGTGTGACACACCTAGCAAGTTTTGAAGCAGGCTGTGGATTTCAGCGCGTAATTGGATGATTTGGATTGTAGAGGGCAAGGTATGATCTCAGCCACGGGCGGCCGCCTGCGGCATGCGAATGGACCAATGTCTTAGGCCCAATGATCACGGCTCAAAACACGAATTGGAATGTGATTTGGCGAGACATGAAAAGCTATCACCCTCTTGCCCAGTTACGTACGATTTTCCTACATGCCTTTCCTCCTCTGTTTGGTGATGGTTTCACCAGCCAACGTGGGCTATTGTGGGTGACTGAGTGAGCAACCATGACTCAAGATGGGAATAAGATGGAGCCTGTAAGGATTGATTTGCCCCATTACGCAAAATTCAACAGATAATACGAGTTTGATGCTGATACAGTATACTAGTCAGATGCGGATACTCCTGTGGAGTTGTCAAAGCCCATCTACCAACGCATCCACGACTCATTGAGGCAAGACTTATTGAATAAGGAAAAGTACTTCCTCCCCCAGAGAGAGTTGACAGCTATCTGCGGACCCGAAGCTGTGTATAAGCACCTGCGGAAGTACTTTGACGAGACTGAAGCAAGGAGCCTTACTGCATATGCTTGTGGCACCGCCAAGGAGATTTTTGCGATACTTGCTCTGATTGACGAGGTTTCTATCATCTCTAATTTTTTTGGGGAGGGGATCAATGATAACCACCTACCATTCGATGGGAGTGATGGTAAAGTGCATTTATGGAAATGCGATTCGAGTAAAGACGACCCCATAGCGCTTTTCGACGGTTCGACGAATAAGACTAGGAGGGAATTTTACGGCAAACAGTGGTGGGTGCATGTTCCCGTCTTGACCAGGGACAAAGACGAGTATGACCTTCCCTCGGGGACTGTCTTACCTTGGACGTTTGTCAGCAAAGACGAAGTACCAGGCGGATTTGGCAAGGTCCGAAAAGTTAAGATGCACAAGGACCATCATCCGTTCGTAAGTCTATCTATCTAAGTAATCTTCTCTGGAAGTGATAGAAAACATGTCGGATAGTTTATCCATCCAGGATTATCCCTGTTCGGTCGACGGCTGCTAATGGGCGAATCAGACATGCGATAGCTTCGCCCTGAAAACTTTGAGTCCAGAATTCAATGTCAGTGACAATAAAACGGTCTTCATGCGAGAAATAGACGCATTTCGACATCTGAGGCCTGGTGCACATTTGCTGGAACTGTGCGCGACTTTTACAATGGACAGCAAGTTCATGCTTCTGTTTCCTTGGGCCGAGGGAGGTAGTTTATTGAATCTATGGTCCGAACCTTGCGAGAATTTATGCAAGAAGGTGAGCTCTGACTCGTCAGACTTGGTGAAATGGATTGCGGACCAATGCCAAGGATTAGTGCAGGGCTTGCAGATGATTCACAATGACCCAAGGAATAAGGACGGGCGCTCCTTCGGCATTCATGGCGACATCAAGCCCGCCAACATCTTGCACTTCAGCGAGGAGACGACCGATACTAATCAGTTTGGGGTTCTCAAAATCGCCGACTTTGGCCTGACTAAATTTCACCGAAAGGGATCTCGGAGCAATTGCAGCATCGGGACTGCAGGTGCAGCTGATCAAACCTACCGATCGCCGGAGCATGACGATAGTCAAATCATGTCCAATAAAGTTGACATTTGGGCACTGGGGTGTGTCTTCTCTGAGATGTTAACTTGGGTTCTTAAAGGTCCGGAGGGTATCAACGAATACAAGGAGAAGAGACTTCTCGAACCGCTCAGGCTCAAGGACCCGAGATGGTTCGAGGACAATTTCTTTGCCAAAGGTACAGTTCGGAAACGAAAGGAAGAGGAAGTCTTTTCACCCCCGCCGAGCATCCCACAAGACACGGGAAACGCTGAAGAGGTGACGTTGCGCGTCAAGCTACTGAACAAACTGAAACGCGTGTTACCTGGCCACAAGGACGGCAGGGCGCAGCACACAGTGAGGCGGATACTCTCTGGCCACGAAGAGGAGGCGACTATACTGAAGATATGTGTGATACAGGTAGGTCACTGAGACTATGGATGATCGGAGAAGGATCACTGAGTATCTAAGTGATTGCTGACAATGTGACAGTGGATGAAAGCACTCAACGACAAGGCAGGACCAGGACCAACTTTCTTGACGGAATTTTCGAAGTTTATCGGGAAACGCATGTTGGACCCTCATAGAGAAACTCGCATAGATTGCGGAGACATTCTTGATTTCTTTGACAACTGTTCCAGTCAGGGAAAAGAGCGGAATCGATACTGGTCATTGCGTGGCATTGCCGTAGACCAAGCAGGCGGGATGTACTTCGTTCGTCATCAGGATAGATGAACGTTCTTGTAAATACTGTTACTAGAGGTGACTACGGGTAGTGGGATAATGTCTCAAGTTCGGGTATCGTGGCTTTCTAATTACAAATACTTAATTTGTCTAGAGTCGATAGCAATAAGGCGCAGGAGAATATTCATAATAGTCTTTTTCTAGGATTTGTTAGAATTTTGTTTAGACAGTCCTTCCTAATGCACAAAAATGTTGGGCATGTTGACTACATGCACAGCGTGGGCATAAGGTAAGGTTGGCGTTGAAATGCTGTGTAACAGACCCAAAGAGTCTTGAGGAGGCACGGATGGAAATGCAATTTTCCGAAGGAACGCAAGCCTGACACTGTCTCAAAGAAGCTGCTTTACTTATTTAAAGCCCCCTCTGCCTGATCAATCCTCTTAACCTTTTGCATTTTGTGTAGGCGTTGGACAACATTGACCTGGTTTGCTGAAATCCCTTGATGATGTCACCAATGGACTGGGCTCGTATGCTTTTTCTACTCCCGGTTCTTGTGGTTTCGGCTGCAGCACTGCCCCATGAGCGTCGAGGGGTCTCGTACGAGCCTGAACCTGTTGTCACGCCTGCTGACTGCTCTCGCCATAACCCCAAAGTTCAGGATGGGTCAGGATACTCAGAATCCCGCTTTCATACACCATTAAGAAGACTAACTTGATCTTAAGAACTCTCGTCGACCAACTCTGGAGTCAGAACTGCGATCTCGTGGCCAAGTTTCTCAATAACGCATTCACTGCTGCCCAAGCGGCACAGACGCCCAAAGGGACTCTGGGGTCACTTCAGTATTATTTTGTTGTCTGTCATTTCCTTTCCCCGACTTTCATTGAACTTTGCACTTACCTTTGATTTGTAGCAAGATTATTACTATCTCACTTTGACCGTCCCTCATAAGGCCTATCTGTTGAACGCCTCAGACTCTAACGATTCTGCCGCCGAGCGGACATCCGCCATTAACGACACCGTTGCGGATATGGTAGGGGACCTCGAATACGCAAGCCAATTTCGTCAGGATCTTGAAAGTCCCAATCATCTGAATGTGAGCGATGCCGTTATTGAAAATGCAAAACTCGAACCGGTTCTACGGCGATATGTCGATTGGCTCGGACAGAATACTCAACTCGGCTGGTACCTCTTCAGTGTTTCAAGGATAGCCTGCATATATGTGAGAAACTGTGGATAATACTGCCTACTTAAGCTAACACATCAAGGGATGGGCTGAAATTGCGTATCACTTGAACCAATCGTCAACCACAGTGAGAGGTCTGTACTATCACTCATCGCTGTCTCAGTGCGCCTGAACTGATGTGGTCTAGAGTCAAAATTCCTTGATGAGTGGATTTCTCCGAACCTTGACTGGGGCTATGGGTCCAAACTATCAAGTAATGATGCCACTCACTCGCTTTGGAAATTCTTATCTAACCTATCTGGATAGTTCAACTACAAGAGGTGGTGAATATCAACAACGATACTGAAACATTTGCGACTGCCAATAGACTTTTCCGGCAAGCATTGGTCTTTGAGACTGAGTTTTTTGAAAGTGCAATCGGAAAGACTCTGGAGGATTTATAGAAATTTTGAATTGTGATATGGCAAAGGAAGGGGATTGAGTTGAAAGGCACTGTGAAGTTCATGGTAAATGAGTTTGCAAGTTATTGTTGAATGGGTGAGAGTATGTAAGGCCGAGATGCCAGCTGTTGGATACTTTTTGGGTCACTGTGGTTTATAAGGTTGAAGTTATTAATGATCACTCAAGCGCACATTGTAATGATCATGGCCCAACATAAGCAAATTTGATATTTAGGTATGTTTCTTTTCATGGATAAAATACAAGACAGAGTTTTCTACTCCAGCAATGCCTTGAACGTCTCAGCAGGCGTCCGCTTCAGAAGTCCCAATTGAATAATCTCTTTGCTTGTAGTAGAAGCAGAACTTTGGCCTTCCCACGCCAAGTCCAGGGCATGCTTAATCGACAACATGAGGCTTCTGTACTCTGGACTTTCGGCCGCCGCCATGTGCTCGACATGTGTCATCTCCTTGTAATGGACCTCGTCAACCTTGGCGCCGATGTACTCCTCCACCATGTCCACGATCTGTTGTCCTGTAATGTCCTCGCGTCCGTTTAGCACGTATCTAGCTTTGTTGTGAACAGAAGGGTCATCATGGGCCAGGAGATGAGCAGCGATGACACCAATCTCGTATGGATCGATGATGCCGATAGGGGCATCTTTAGAAGCCATCAATTTGAGTGGTTGCTGCTCCCCGGTTTCGCGGAAGTGCTTGACGAAAGCTGCGGAGCTGGCGAACCAGAAGTTGGAAAACCCGTTGGGCTGCAGAGAAGTCCACTGCAGGCTTTCGAACTCGGGTGAACTCAGCTGGGCTTCAATGGCCCAGTGCGCCCTGGCGTAGTAGACGGGAGAATCTGGGCGCATATTGACAGCAGATGTCGAGATGCGAACGACGTACTTGACGCCGGCGTTGAGGGCGGCGACGTTAAATGCCGACTCCTGGGCAAACTGGCTGATGTGAAGGTGCGGCGCGATGAAGACCCTGACAACGTTGTGCTCACGAAGCCAATCGGCCGTTATATCCACCCAGCTCAACTCGACGACCTGAACATGAGGCAGTTTGGTGAGCTGTTGCGCTGCATCTCCGTTGGGAGAGCGAGTGAGAGCAAGGATTGTATGGTTGGCTAAGGCGGTCTTGGTGTCGAGGAGTTGTGATAGGGTTTCGACGACACTTCGGCCGGTATTACCGGTAGCACCAGCGACGAGAATTGTAGGAGACATAATTGCTGACTAGATGTGGATAAGAAAGTATAGAAACCGAGAGTTTTCTGCGAGTGATGTTTGTTGTATACCCTCATGAAGCTGTGCATCTCGGCTTTCTTGTACCTCTAAACGAACAAGGGTTCAGCTGCCAAGTCCGCCAGGAAAAGGCGCCGAAGCCCACTTAACCCACTAAGACCGCCAAAGTCCGCCCCCTGGGGAACCCAAAAGGGTAATTCTTGTCAGCCAGATTATCAATGGCGACGACAAGCAACTACCAAAGATGAGCTTGCCACAAACGAGCTTGAAGAATTGCGGACTTGAATAATCAATGTGGACTTTACCGCATGGCTTGAGTGATGTAATTATCATTTGGTGGGCTGCTGTTTTCTCCGTTTGGGTGCTACTGATGTGGGTGAAATGCCTAGAAGATGGAATTCATTTCGGTCATTTTCCTCGGCCTGGTCAAGGTCGCATTATAATAATATCATACTCAGTTCTTATGTCGAGTAGTTCACATGAGCTTTTGGACCACATGCAACATAGCTGTACCTGCACACCCAACCTCCTCGCCTTATAGTTTGCTCGCCCTACGGAGCAATTCGCCCGTATCCACCATGTTCACAAGGGCCTTGGTATTGAGTAACCCTGGATGCGCTTCACTCAAGCGTTGGATCCCACAAAGTTGCATGGCAACTTCCAGCTCATCTCGCATGACTATTACGGATTAGTTAGCATCTATTGGCCACAATTCGACTGTTGTTACTCACTACTCATCAGATGCCGCACCCCATTTTCTCCATACATCAGAGCGTAGAAGAAGGGCCGGCCTAGACAGACTCCGTGAGCACCGAGACAGATGGCCTTGAAGACATCTGTACCTCGACGGATGCCACCATCGATAAAAACGCTCATTTGGGATAAGAGTTCTGGACACCTCATGTTGATCTCGGCCAGGGTGAGAAGCGCAGGTTGCGACGTGTCGACGCCCCGCCCGCCGTGGTTTGATATGTATATCCCTTCGCAGCCGCATTCAAGGGCCTTCATGGCGTCCTCGGCACATTGAATTCCTTTGATAAAAATGGGAATCCCTAATGTTTTCTTGATGGTCTGGATCTGGATCCAAGTGACATCTGGATTGATTGCTGCACTCGCGGCCCGGGATTGTTTGTTCTCTTTCTTGTCCTTTGGTTGAGCCTTTTCCTTCACTACCCTCATTTCGTACCGTTCATTTGCTTCTCGTTTACTAAAGACAGGCAGATCCACAGTGATCATGACAGCCTTTGGCGAAGCACGTCGAATCTCATCAAGAAGCTTTGTCAAAGCCAAGGGATCCCGGGGAATGTATAGCTGGAAAAAGAATGAGTGGCCCTGGGGTAAAGCCTCAACGACCTCATCTAGAGAATATGAGGCAAGTGTAGGCATAATAATGGTACTTCCGGATGCCGCCAATCCCTTGGCCAACCCAACCTCTGCTGCAGGATGGGTAAGCATAGCCAAGGATGCTGGGGCGTTGAAGATGGGGACTTCGAAGCGTTGGCCGAGTATGGTGGTGCTTGTGTCAACCTGACTGATAGGTTTGCAGACCCGAGGTCGCAGGAGCACGGACTGATATACATCGGCGTTTTTGGAAAGAGTATAGCAGTCGTTGGAGGCGCCGGAAATGTATACCCAAGATCGTTCGTTGAGACAGGACCTTGCAGCGTCCTCAAAGTCTTGCAGATTAATAATTGAATCAAGCGGCGGGAGCTCCTTGATGAGTTTCGGGTTGTCCAAAGACCCTGTCGTTGTCTGTTGGTCCTGGGTCGGGACTCTTCCCACCATTTTGGCTTCTCCAAAATAGCTCATTGCCAGCTTCGGGCCGTGAACAGAATTGTACACTTCGGACGCGTCTTTTCCATGATACTCTTCAATGACATCCTCGCCACCGGGATGCGTCTCAGCAAAGCCGGTCACGTCCCAGACATCTCCATTAATGATGATCCAAGCATCGTGGGGGCTCGCATGCTCAGAGACATCCTCTCGAGTCAAGTCTTGGCGGGCCATCATGAAATTATGGGTGATGATAAAGGTCTATAGAGAATCGAACTGCCTTTTGGATTCCGTTATGAATGCTTTTAAGTAGTGCTCAGGTTGACATTGGGTCCATCCCCTCTAAGACTGCGCCCTCCCAAAACATGTCGACTAGCCCGTTGCGATACGCCTTCTTATCACCCCCAATTGTGGTATCTTTATCCGGGCTTAATTTCCCGTTTTGGTCGGTCCTGCTCAATAATAGTTTACACTCTACAATGTTAGATGTGTTCACTGATCTCTCTGCTTGCCCAGGTAGTAAATAAATTCTATTCCAATTCTATCATCTAACCAAGAAAGACGATCTAATAATCTATTGCTATGATATATGATCCGCTATGTGTTGAACAAATCCGAATTCGTAATAAACATGTACTCTCCCCAAGCTGACTAGAGCTGCTTCCCTGCACGCTCAAACATTGCTTTGGTTCTTTCAGGAACATCATACTTGTCTACAATAACATCAACAAGAGTCAAACCCTTTCCTGTTGAGAATCCCTCTGAGTAAAGTACGTCGTTCAACTCTCCCCAAGTTTCTACACGGCAACTTTGGATAGGATAACCGTTTGGTGCTCCTCCAAACAGCTGGGGAGCAAGGCTATAGTTCCACGGTGCTACATCATTGTATGCCTCATTCATGCCGTGAATGTACCGCTCGAATGTGTAACCGGCGTTATTGATGATGAAGATGATGGCATCCGTACGTGTGTGGATGATGGTGCTCAGCTCTTGCGCTGTCATTTGGAAGCTTCCATCGCCGTCAAGAAGGATTGTGCGTCCTCCTGAAGCCTGGTGGGCTTTGGCCTGCGCAACACCCAAAGTAGCTGGGAGCATGTGTCCGATCGAAAGCCACATGCCGGATGCAATCAGATGGGTAGTAGGTGGCAAGACAAAGTCGCGCCCGCCTATGATTGGAGTCGCGTTGCCTAGCAAGACTGTGTCATGTGGTCGGAGGTATTGTCCAAAGTGCGTATAGAAATCGGTTTGGTTGATGGGGTCATCTGGGTTGAGGTCGCGAGACGGAAGAGTTCGGAAATTTCCCCACGAAGATGTATCTTGTCTTGGTAGTTTGCTCCTGTCCAGTTCTCCGATCACTTGTTTAAGGACTTGCTGAACGTCGGCTGGCTCGTCGTCTATCTGATGTCTGCCTAGGATGGTCATGTTGGCTCGATCTGGCAACACTGTCCAGCCAAGCGTTTGGGTATCCGAGAACTGAGGCCCAAAAGCCAAGACAAGGTCGGCCGACTGTACCTCCGACGTCAGGTCGGTAGCGCCAACGGAACCCGAGTAGACGCCAAAGTAATTCGATAATGAGTTGTCAACCATGCTGGCGCCAGACGGCAATGTGACGGTAGGTATGCCAGATTTCTGTACGAATTCGTTGATCTCCTCGGCCAGGGTTTCTATGCCATCACCACGATCGACCAAGATCAGTGGCCTCTCTGCGGAGTAAAGCTTTTGCAAGAGTTGCTGAGCTATTTGGGTCGTCTCGCGAGAGGGGCCGGTGCTATTCTTCCCGGTCTGAGATAAGTCTTGATCAATAGGACCGGCCAGTGCATCTGATGATACAGGAACATCAACGACATCGGACGGCAACTCAATGTACACAGGGCGACTGTGATGCAGTGCCTGGGACAGCACCCAGTCTACTCGAGCTGGCACTTGCTCCGCCGCGGTCTCGGCCAGGTCCAGTTGTGCCACAGTAAACTTCTCTGCAATATCACGGTACACGCCGATTCTCGAATCCGCAAGCGTATGATGAATGTGCAAATGCGGCTTTCTGCCATGGACTGGTGTTGTGGAAACTTGGCGCGCCTTCCGACTAGCAGTCCCGACAATGTGAACCACTGGCAAATGCTCCGCATAGCTGCCAGCGACAGCATTAGCTGCGCTCAACTCGCCAACACCGTATGTTGTGAGCAAGGCTCCAAGGCCGGCTCTCTGGTGCCATCGTTGCGCACGACTATAGCCATCCGCGGCATAGCCGGCATTCAGCTCATTGCAGCATCCTGTGAACTGTAGTCCCGACGCTGGGACATGGTCTAGAGCCCTGAGTGTGAAATCGCCCGGCACGCCGTAAATGTGTCTTGTGCCAGCCTGTCTGAGGCGTGTAAAAAGATAGGACGCTAGAGGAATCTTGGCCTTGAGCATGTTGGTTGTCATGATTTGTGAGGGGTTTGTTTCTGTTCAGGCGGGGAAGATAAGGACAACCGGCCTCTGGGAGAGCTGGTCAGCACTAGGTTCTTGCAATGTTAGGGCATAAGAAGAGCTCCACGACTTGATTACGCTGAGGTAATAAACAGTCGACATTTTAACTTCCATATAGGATCCTGTTGCAGGAAGCGTGGCCTCTCTGATTGGCTAAGCTCCACACAGCCTCTTCCTTTGACCCTCAATCTCGATGCTCGATTATGTGATATTGTGCTCTGTGCAACAGATCCAATGCTGATGTTGAGGCAATATTAAGTGAATTGATAAATCATACCCACCATGCGGAGCCGCACGTTCCGATTGGATAGCAAACAATCTAGTTTTATCGTGGTCCACCTCCATCCTCGAAAAGACTTCAATAGCAGGGTTATAGCAACCACGGTATAAAACGTGCCGTCTTGCTGTGCCAATTCTCCCATTCCAGCTTGAACTTGTCCCGCAACATGACTTCTTCCTCCCTCACGCGCGCCGATAATCCCTTAGCCATCATCGACAACCCTAGAGGAACCATACTCCATCCTAGGAGCCGAAATGCTTGATACAATTGAGGCGAAATCCAGCAGCTGAGTATGCCGTCTACCCTTGCAAGCAGCGAGATGTTGCATATAACGAGCAGAAAAATGGCCGTGTAGCTCGGATGCTGCACGTAGCGGTAAATACCAGTAGTCGTCAACCGATCAGGCTCCTTCAACGCAAAGGTAAAATTCTTGCCCAGTGTCGAATAAGGAACTAGTCGGAGTGGAATACCAGCGAAGAATATCCCGGCCAAGGGCAACAAAGTTGCTGGCGACCAGGTTATGAGGCTGGTGTTTAGGCCATTTTCTGCGCCGTTACGGAGCAGAGCTGATGGGATATTTGGGTAAAAGAAGCTCAAAGCCGAGGCATGCGCCGCTAAAAGACCTACAGGGGCCATGACGACTTTGGTGGTGTGCTTGCTTGTGAGATGCAGCCAGCGAATAGAATCCCCAGTCGATGGCTGTGAATGTGTGCTCGGGTTGGGCGGAGAGAGGGCGATATAGGTTCCTGCAGTGGAGGCCAGTATCGCCGCAGCTAGGGAGGCCTGGGAGAGTGAAAACGACGATGCCATGTCTTTAATGCGATCGATATCAGTATGGATGGTTGACGATAAGGACAAATTGGCCGCAAGAGCTTTAAAAAGGGGCCGTCTACGTTGATCAAAGTCTAAAACGTCACGAAGCTGTAATTCACGTGACGTAGTACTTTAATTGGGATGGAATTCGGTAAAGTGCCATGGAAGCCTCGGTAAATTGCTAGTTTAGTTCCAAAGCATCCTGGTGCTGTCGATCGGGAATAGCTTCATTCGCGCCGGCTTGAGGATGTGGCTGTCAACAAGCCACGAACAGGTGGGATTCACTACCAATTTCTATGATTGGTGCATCTCTGCATAAAATGCGTCAAAACTGTATGCACTTTTGGTTCGCTGTTTGATGTTAATTACCTGCATTGTTGCAAGTGTGAATGAATTCCGGTTGCATTGACAGACAGCCAACCAAGGTCGTAAGGCGCCGCCGGTACAGTAGCATTGGGCTCTCTGAACTCTGGCGGACCATTGCCTCGTGGGACGTGGCCAATAGGGCGATCTCGATGGCGGCGCAAAGCTGCGTGGCCGTTCTAATCGGCACTTGACGCGCGAATGGCGGGCTCTGGGCCCCTGGGTTTAGCAGGGAGAATGCGTTGAACAGCCGAATGGGTCCACCGTGGCGGAGACAGGTATCATTGGATGGCAGCATGGCACAAGTGTGGCGACACCTCTGCAGAATCGCCCGGTCTAGACCCTCCCGTGTCCAACCCGGGGCTCAAGGCCGCCAGCCAGAGTGAGATTTTGAACTGCAATAAACCTCACAACGTCCAGAGCTTGTGCCGTTTGCAGCTGCCGTCGACATGAAGGCCGGAGCAGCGACCTGACGGAGAAACTGCAGGGCTTTTATGCTCATGACCGATCTGGCGAACTGACTCTGAGGACTCTGACCTACCATGGCCTCCTCCGCCGGAGGTGTCGAGGCTCCCAAGAAAACCCCCGTCTCTGAGGCGACTCGAGAACGCGAGACATTCAGGTGAGCAATGGCTGCCAAAGGAGAGGATTGGGTGTCTTAATTCCTGCAGCTGAACATGATCCTCTAGATACGACGACTCGTTGTTCTCCAACATCCGCATCAATGATGCCGGAGAGGGAATCCCAAGCACTGAATTGGCTACCTGTCCGGATGCCATCCTGACTGCTCTGGCTCGTCTAGCCGCATGCCAGACTGGCAAAGCCCGCTCTCTCATCTCTCTATTTGACCAGAACTATCAGTATGTTGTCGCCGAGGCCACGCCCACTATCCCCATTGTTCCGAGACTGGGGCAAGACAGCCATGGCGAATCACTTTGGTTGTGTGGAACCGCCATTCCCCGCGCACACGGAGTCTGCGAGTATACGCTGTGCGCCGATGAGATTGGCTACTTTGATCAAGTCGAGGATCCGGGCAACCGAGAGCTCCCTGTCCTGGTTGTCGATGACCTTGTCGCCGATCCACGCTTCTCGTCCAAGCCGTACTGCCAACCTGGAAGCCTCGCCAGGTTCTACGCCGCCGTTCCCATCCGCACAGAACGGGGGGTCAACATCGGCGTCCTATGTGTGATTGACACTAAGCCCGGGGCACAATGGGAGGAGCGCCATTCGAGTCTCTTGCGGGAGCTTTCCCGGGCTGTTATGGACCATCTCGAAGTCAGCAGTCTGAAATCCGCTCAGAGGCGCAGTGAGAGGAAGAGTCAAGGCTTGACGTGTTTTGTTGAAGGGACCGATCTTCCCGAGTGCGGTGTCGTTCAACAAACGCCGCGGCACCATCCCGAAACCGCAGAAAATGCCTTCGCCAAGGCTGCGGGAATTGTTACCGACGCCATCGAGTCTGACGGATGCCTCTTCTTAAAGGCCGACATGCTCGAATTCGGGGGCCCCATCTCTATCGACCTGGCAGACGATAGCATAACATCGCGACGGCCCTCGGCCTTCAGCCACGCTGAAAGTGAGGCTTCCGCAAACATTCATTCGGAGGATCGTCCTAGGCCTCTTTGCCAGGTTCTGGGGGCGTTGAGAGCCAGTCAGTCGAGTGTTGAGGAGACGACCAGATCGTCCATCATATCATTGCCGCAAGCCCTTCTTGCTCGGATGATCAAGAGATACCCCAAAGGACATGTGTTTAGCTTTGATGCCAATGGGGACTTGCAACCCGACGAATTATCTAGCGAACAGCCCTCTTTTCCGTCTTCTCCAGGCATCAACCAGCCAGGATTGCCTACATGGAGCTGGGTGCCTACCAGCCTAGAGACCAGGTTACGAGCGCAACAGGAAGAAGCCAGGATCCTCCTCGACGCCTTTCCAGGAGCTCGGAGCGTCGCCTTCGTGCCGATCTGGGATCTACGAAAGGAACGATGGTCTGCTGGAGGCTTTGTCTACACGTCGCACCCAAAACGCACATTTACCATTGATCTGGATCTGACTTACCTTAGAGCCCTTGGTATGCTCGCTGCTGCTGAAGCTTTCAGGCTGGATACCGCGGCGGCGGATAAGATCAAGTCCGATGCACTGGGCTCCCTATCTCACGAGCTTCGCTCGCCGCTTCATGGCGCTGTCCTTAGCGTCGAGCTTCTCAACGACACAAGCCTCACTATTCCTCAGAAAAACATAGTGCATACTATTGAGACGTGCTGTCGGACACTTTCGGATACTATCGATCATCTTCTTGAGTACTCAAAGGTCAACAATCTCTCCTCCCAACAGCCTCTACCGGAGAGCAGTCTAGGCAAACTATCTCCGATGGGCGACACAAGGCTTCCAACCAAAGTAGTTCAGCTAGATAGCCTCGTCGAAGAGGTCATGGAAAGCGTTTACGCTGGCTTCAACTTTCAGCACCTTTCCATCGCACAGCTATCGCAGCAGCCTCCGAGACGCCCAGGACACAATGACATAGCTTCCATACGCCGCCTCGACTCGATGCAAGCCGCAGAGGAGCTTGATACAGGCCTGACAGGAAACTTTCAGACAAGCCTCGGAGATGTCTCTGTCTTCTTATCGGTCGATCCATCTTGCCCATGGACATTCCATACGCATGCCGGACCAATTCGCCGTATCGTCATGAACTTGTTTGGGAATTCGCTCAAGTACACCCAAACCGGCCTCATCCAAGTTTCTCTAGAGCAAGCCAAGACATCAGACGGACAGGGCTGCTCTGTGATTCTTACTGTTTCGGATACTGGGATCGGAATCGGCGAAGACTTTCTCCAGAATGGCCTCTTCAAACCGTTTGCACAAGAAAACCATCTGAAGCCTGGAACCGGTCTTGGATTGAGTTTTGTCAAACAGATGGCATCCAAGCTTGGTGGCAATATTTCTGTCACTAGCCGATTAGGGGCGGGTACTACTGTGACCGTCTCGCTGCCCATGACACAAGCCGAACTCCCCCTCGACGCTGCGTCTGAGGCACGAGAAAGTGGAGAAGAGTTTTACAGGCAGTTGAAGAAGCTGAGTGGACTGCGTGTCAAGATATTGGACTTTAACAAAGACCAAATTATGGGAGGGATGCCCCCAGAAACGACGATGGGGACTCCAAATGTTTTGGTCCAGGACATGTGCATGGGATGGCTTCAGATGCAGGTAAACTCTGGGCTGGAGTCTCAGCATCTGAGTTCGGATCTTGCGATATGGTCCGAGGATGGGTTTCAGCAGGCCCAGAGCCCTTCCGAGCCATCGTCCGACGTTCCTAGTGTTGTGCTTTGTGCCAATGCTCTCACTGCACATCAGTATGCTACAGGTGCCAAGACTACCCCTCGTCCGGGGATCTTTGAGTTTATTTCACAACCGTAAGTACATCCTCACGCTGATGTATTTTCGACCTTCTGTACTAACTCATTGCGAAGCCTGGGTCCTCGGAAACTCGCCAAGGCTTGTTCGCTGGCCATGTATCGCTGGACAGTTGCCCAAGCCACTTCCATCCCGCCCGCCATTATAGCACCCCAACCAGAAGGAAGCCTGAAAACACCGGATCCGACCGGTAGCTTAATTACTTCAACCGGGACACCCTTCCCACTGAGCGCCGAGGAAACTCCAAAACCATCTCAAGACTACTTCACCACCCCCGAGTTCCTCCTCGTGGACGATAACTTTATCAACCTCAAAATCCTGTCAACATACATGAAGAAGCTGAAGCAGCCCTACAAAACCGCCAACAACGGGCAAGAAGCAGTCACGGCTTACGACTCTGATCCGGGCCGATACGTGTGTGTGTTGATGGATATTTCGATGCCGATTATGGATGGATTCGAGGCGACGAGGCGGATACGTGCCTTTGAGCAGCAGCAAGGTCTACGACCAGCTCTGATATTGGCTTTGACTGGATTGGCTTCGGAAGAAGCTAAAAGAGAGGCCATCGCGAGTGGGGTTGACCTGTTCCTGACAAAGCCAGTGAGATTGAAGGAGCTGGGCCCGATACTGAAGGCAAGGGGGGTAATAGAGGACGAGGGGTGAGCCAAGCTTCACATAGGTAGCATGTGCATGGTCGATTGGGGGTGATCAGTTGTTACAAATACCTCACGGTGTTGATGACCATTACTGATCCACAGACATGATAGGATCAAGAGAATATATAATTAATAAAGACAAGGGTTACTAATGTGTAAATAAATTTTACGACCCTTAGAATGGGCAGCCATTATCCATATCTTAGCCAGATGTTCTCTACTTAGAGAATATTTCAGCATTGGAGTTCTGGTAAATCTAGGGTACAGTATTTGCATGCCGTTGAAACTACCTAGCAGTACCAATGCTGCACACCTGAATCCTAAGGGAAAAATTTGGTCTAACCGATGCCCAACTATCTCGCCCTCAGCCATTTGCTCTGCCCGGAACATCGTTCGTGAAATGCTTCATCATGGTCTTGTTGCTCAACCTCTCCGTCTTGCTCTGCATTCTCTGCTGTTCGCGTCGCACAGCATTGAGTTCCTTCTTTCTCTTCGCCAGCAGAGCGCGCTGTTCGGAATACGGCAGGTGTATCAAGCTATGCTGATCCTTGACGCTCAGTCGCGCTAGTTGAGTGGCGATGGCCATATCCTTACGATCTCGGGCTGTGAGGGCGTCGGAAGAAGCTTGTGTCGGAAGTGCACTCTGCTGTTGCTCGGTGGACGTTTGTTGGTGGTTCAACGCCCGCGGTTTGATCGCCGAAGGAGTTTGAGAGCGGTGGGAGAGAATCTTGCCAGAAGGTAGCCGGACATTTTCTTCATCTAACCGAACAAAACCTTCGACTTTGCGGGAATTGAGCCCCTCGACATCATAGAACTCCAGCATGTCGTCGGACAACTCGAATCGACAATGGCCCTTTCGCAGCATGTGTTGCTGCACTGCTTCCGTGGTACGCCGCCGCTTCCCACACAAGATGCACTCGTGATATCCAAAGATGACGAGATGCAGGTACCATACCAAGGTAACTGTTTCCACAGCAAGGTCGTCCAGATATGGGATGCTTAAGCCATGTGATGTCTTCATGTGGTCGAAATTCCCGTCAAAGGTTTCGCTGCGGTGTGGGCAGAAAATGCAGATTTTTTGGTTGAACTCCGGAAGTTCATCCTCCTTGACATCTAAATCCTCCCCCGAATCACTAGATAGGGCCTTTTCGTCGAGTGTTTCTGAGTGGTCGTGCGACTCTGAGTTTCGATATTGGTCGGTGGCAGGAATCGTCTCCATCCCTAAAGCAGCCACTCGGCGTCTTATGTTTTCGACACTGCGTAATCTGTCAGAGACGTGGCCTGACTCTCATGCGGCTGTTTGTACTTACTGACTATCGCTCTTGGCGTGCTGTCGCTGTTCTTGCGTGGTCTCAAAGGAGACACTGCAGGTTGAACAGGTCAATTTTGATGATGTCATAGTTCCGTGGATGGGGATAGGCTGTGTCAATATTTTGAAAAGATAGGCCGGGAGAATCAACTACAACATGAGTGGATGTTCCAGGCTATTTATCGCGTTGCAGATGGCGATCTATCTTGCTCTGTGAGTCAACGCCGGGCGGGGTTATCCCAGATAGGAAGTTGCGAATCGCATGACTGAAACGGCCCTGCAAATCAATCATCTCGATCGTGTTTTCTTCATGATTGACGAATGCATATTTGTTAAAGTGGCCAAAGTAGGTGCCGTGATGCCGTGGGTATGACACACCCCATGCGCCAAGCACGCACGAGCATGCAGTCATGAACTTTGCTGCCATGCGATCGCCTGACTTGATACCAGCTTCGATTCTCGGCTTGTAAAATATATTTCCTATTTACCTCGACTCAATCGGCAGTGTTTCAAGATAGGATTAGTATGTTCGTTGCCCGTGCTGAGCCATCGCCATAATCTAGGGCTAGGAAGAATACTTGAGTTTTTTTTTCCGGCTTATCTGGGTTCACTGGTGGCAAGGTTTTCATATCATGACGATCATGCACTCCCATATCTGTGACCAACGGGCATCTCCACAGAGGCAAATGCCAAGGACTATGGAAATTTGGTTGTCAATTTCGGGCATACTATAGCACTTAGGTGACAACTTTGTGCTCAAATAACATAGATAATACAATGAGGTTGTTGCTAGAGTTTTTTCCGAGCCTCCTTCATCTGCAG
This sequence comes from Fusarium sp. JS1030, assembly GCA_000966855.1. NCBI lineage: Eukaryota > Fungi > Ascomycota > Sordariomycetes > Hypocreales > Nectriaceae > Fusarium > Fusarium sp. JS1030. The sequence goes on along the minus strand of JWIW01000024.1, from coordinate 166,549 downwards.
CTTTACTACCGTAGACTCCACATCCGCGATTAGCCTGCTTTATTCTATTGCCATTCCCTTCATTAGATGCGAAGGATTTTGACATCACGTGGTGTTCCCCTCGTGTAAGAAGACCTGACTTGCAGCTCCTTACTAACTGTACTTGGAAGCAATATCGATGGGTTCTAGCCTGAATTACTGCTCCATTCTCACCAGAATAGCCGCTCCATACGACCACTTTCGCCCTCGACCTCGGGGCGCCTATAGAGCCGAGACTTGATGCGCGTTATGGCTGCATCATTAAGGTACGAATTGGAGACTCGTGGGCCAGTAGATGACGATCCCAAGATGCGAGAGACACAGAAGAACCGCCATGTCCCCAAGTCCGCAGGGAGGAACGCCAAGACACCTTGTCTAATGGTCGCAGCCAGAGCAAAACCAGCACTGCCTCAGTCACAAGGTTGTCGAGCGACTTTGATTCGCTCTCTTGAATTACTCCAAACACTTTGGCTTGTCTCACCATATTCGGTAAATAGGACTTTGGTTGTTTAAATTAAGAAACTATCTTTATTGGCTGCTTGTTTTCGCTTCTATGCACGTCAAATCCTGAGGCATCCTTTTGACACAAGGTCAAACCTATTATTAGCTGCTGACGGCTGATCCATGGAATTGGGCTCCAGGGCTTGAGAAGATTCCAAAGAAAAAGGCCATCAGAATCTCGCTTCCTTTGCTTTTTAATCTCTTCATATTTCTTGCCTTGGATTCACACACGAAAGCTTTGACTTTGCTATCCTTGGTTGAGATCAGGATGTTGCACCAGACTGACAGTGAAGGCCTTCAGGTGCATGGCCCACCGTTACCAGAAGTACATACCGGCTATACGCATATCAATGGCTATGATGATCCTCCAAAATACCTTGAGCCAAAGCAAAGCCGCCCCCCCTTTGGTCTCAGTATGTGGACGTTTGGTATCCTGATCGGCGTTCTGACTGCGATCGTTGTGGGCGGTGGAGTGGGCGGAGGATTAGGTGCTGCACTAGCAAGCTGTCAAAAGTAAGCAGCACAATGTCTGAAGTTTCTGTTGGTGAGGAACCAACTACTGACTGCTTTCTAGCTCCCAAAGCTGTGAGGCGGCACCTGCAACAACTTCTTCATGTCCCTCGGTTGATACGAACGACACGGCCACCAACGACACAGACCCTTTTGTCATCAAAGCGGCCGATGACATCAAGAGGATCAAATTTGATTGTCCGGCCCCGGGGAAGCGTCAAACAAAATCAAGCTTCCGATCCAACAAGGGATACGACTTCAAGTGGTGGTGCGGCCCGAATGCGCCAGCGGGAGAGCGAGCCAAAGAGGGTGGAGTCATCGGGGATATGGCGCCTATAATTGCCTACTCGCTCAACGACTGCCTGCACGCCTGCGGCCAAATGATTTTTAGGGACGAGAATGAGGGGACTGGCGTCAAATGCAGGAGCGTCGTCTTCAACGCGAACTTGGCTGATGCGATGAATACGTGAGGGGCCAACTGCTTTTTGAAGAATGGGACAAAGACGAGCACTTGGACATTTAATGATGATTATCTTGTATATGCAGAACGAGACGATTAAACGACCTGATGAACTGTTTTAGGTGGTTGGGCCGAGGATGATATAGCTGGATACTATATTATCATGATAGCATTTTAGAAGTTGATGGCGCCGACTTATCTCAAAGTTAGACAATGAGTTTTCTAGGGGTCCTACATGACATAAACGCAAAGCAAAGGTTGAAAAGAGTGCTGTACGCTGCTCCTTAAGGCCAATCCAATGACTGAACTTATTGGCTTCAGTATTAAAGTTTGAGCCCTAATTTTAAGCTGAAACTGGCCATCTACTAGTTACAAAGTCATGTAAGGGCGTTTGCTTCGGGCATTTCCACTAAGCATCACCTCGTGAGCCCTTGATTCTAACATCCTCTCCAGTGAAGACCTCGCCCTTCTTCTCGGCCTTGATTCTAGCTCTCCGAACCTTCATGACATCGCTTTCAATGCCCTTAGTCAAGAACCATAGCCAACCGTTGAACAGCGCAGCAATAAACACACAGACGGTGCAAATGATGAATGATGTCTTGTAGCCGTTATACGCATACTTTGACTGGAACACCTGGGGAGCAATAATGCCACCGACCTGGGCCACTGATGTCTGCAAAGCCAGAGTAAACGCTGTGCCGGTAGTGCCCACCAAAGTCGCAGATCGCCAAGCCCAGAAGGGAACGAAAAAGACAAAGTAAAAGGCGTTTCCCAGCACGCAGGCTGTGTAGGTTCCTCCCTTGCTGACAGGTACACACAGGACGATGAAAAAGGCCAAGATGCCTGCGTTCAGGATCTGGATGAAAAGCGGCCGGACGATGTAAGCCCGCCTTAAGAACCAAGCTGCAGCAATGATTCCAATGACTGTAACGGCAGCCGGTGGAATGTTGAGCAGCTGGTTTCTAGGGAGGCCGGCGAATCCTAGGGATGTGGTGATAGTTGGGAGCTGCCAGCTGAGACCATAACCGGCAATGTTCAGGAAGAATTGTGAAGCTGTAAACCCGACAATCTTGGGGTCTTTCAGAGATGCGACAATCTCTTTTACATCGAATGCGGCATCGGCGGTGCGGGGGGCATTGTCAGACAGACGGAGTTCGAGGTATTCCTGCTCCTCGGGAGTGAGCCAGCTCGAAGACCGTGGCGATTTTGGATAGTCGGGGAGGATAAAGTAGATGACGGCCGAGAACAAGATCGTGACGATGCCTTCTAGTAAGAAAACCCTGTACCCAAGTCAGCCATATAATATGAAAGCATGCATCAGGGAGATTACCATCGCCAAGCGCTTAAACCACCAACCCCGTTCATGTACGAGATACCGTAAGTGAGCAAGCTTCCGACGATACCCGAAAAGTTCTGAAACGCAAACATCCACATGATGGGCTTGCCATACTCATCGCTGCGGTACCAGCTGCACATCTGAGCGGCAAGCCCAGGAAAGAAGCCGGCCTCCATCGCACCAAGCAGAAAGCGAAGGGCATAAAATCCCTCCTTGTTCTGGATTGCTGCGTGACACGCCACCACAATGCCCCAGGTGAAGAAGATTCGCGTTTGAAACTTTCGAGGTGTGAACTTTTTGAGAACCAGGTTGCTTGGGATCTCAAAGATAACATAGCTGATCTAAGAATGGTATTAGCAAGTCGATCGGTGGTCCCAAGATCATTAGTAAAGATGGGAAACAAACATAGTAGACGGTTTGTACCCAGTTGTACTGATCAGCCGTCATGCCCAGCTCAGTCAAGACATTGCGAGATTCGCCAACTTGCAAAACTTTGATCGAAGCAGCGTTGGAAAAGTCGATTTGCTTGATGAGATACATGAAGCCCATCAATGGTAGGAATCTCCAGTCGACTTTGCGCATGATCCGGTGATCATCTTCAGCGCTGAACCGGGACAGGAACTCCTGGCGATAGGCTTCATGGCTATCAACTTGCACCGAAAGTGAATGCTCCCCCTTGGTTGCGACAACAGGCTGAGGGGAAACAGCAGAGTTGGAGGACGTTTCTGAGGCCATGGTCAATCCGCCGGGCTTGACTCTCCCAGTGCCAACATGCAACAAATAGAATTACCAATCTCAGGCAAAGGAAAAGAAAAACTGCATCTCAGAATATGAGAAGCGAATATTATAGGCCGATAATCGGCGATTGGGTGTTTAATAGGAAGGCCACAGCGAGAATAGAGATGGCGACACAGCTTAGAGTATTGCGTTATCATCCTTCGTTCGAGAATCCCAGCATCTTGGCAGCTCAGCTTCTCCATCCCTAGACCACATTAGGTGTCTATCAGGATTTGGTTTTCCGTCTAGCTTCTCTCACACCATTGGGTCCATTGAAAGGCGTCATTTGCGTGCTTATTCCCGCCTGGCAGCTCGCACATCATCAACCCCGTAGATGATGTGCTACTCGGCGTCGGCTGCTCCAGGCCTAGATTTTGCTAGGCATTGTTTTTAATAAAGAAGCATGCCTGTTTATTAGCTGCAGCAGGGTTCAATCATAGATGCGGAATTGAACGACAAATTCATCATGCCGGAAACACCGACGTCCTTGCCCAAGAAGCGCATTCTTTTAAATGCCTTTGATATGTTCACTGTTGGACACATGTCTTTTGGTCAATGGCGTAACCCCAACGACAAGTCGGCGACTAAACGCCGAGATCTCTCATACTGGACAAACCTAGCGCAACTGCTAGAGAAGGGGGACTTTAATGCCCTCTTCTTGGCAGACACATTTGGTTGGTGCGATGTGTACAAGGGCAACGCCGAGGCGTGCGTCCGCACGGGCACACAGTTCCCCATGGGCGACCCAGCTATCCCTGTGACAGCCATGGCGGCGGTGACCAAGAATTTGGGGTTTGCCATTACTTCATCGACTTCTTTCGATAGCCCATACGTCCTGGCTAGAAGGTTCTCGACTCTTGATCATCTTACTGGTGGCCGGTTTGGATGGAACATTGTAACATCCTGGAAGGCATCGGGATTCAAGGCGGTTGGTGCAGTTTAACGCTAGATCTGTTTCGTGCCTAATATCTAAGCTAGATTGGTATTGACCCCCCGGAGCACGACAAGCGGTACGAGATTGCCGATGAGTTTATGTCCGTGCTGTATAAGTGAGTATGCCTCCTCGAGCCACAAGTATCAGCTAATGGGCAGACTATGGGAAGGATCCTGGGCAGACGATGCTCTGGTAGAAGATAAAGAAAATGAGATTTACGCCGACTACGCAAAGATTCGCACTATAAAACATGAAGGCAAATACTTTACAGTTGAGGCTCCTCACATCCTCGACCCAAGCCCACAGCGCACTCCATTTCTCTTCCAAGCGGGTACCTCGCCGTAAGTCGCGCGATCCTCTCTTATCAACGTCTTTTATCCCTGTACTAAAGACGGATGCAGAGCCGGCATTGACTTTGGTGCGAGACATGCCGAAGGAATCTTCGTCGTCGGCTTCACCCCTCAACTCATCGCACCTCGTGTAAAGGCCATACGTGACAAGGCAGTGGAGGTTGGTCGTGATCCAAATTCCCTCAAAGTGTTTGCGTCAGTTACTCCCATCATCGGCCGCACCCCCGAAGAAGCGCAGGAGAAGTATCAGGAAGCCCGTCAGTATGCGAGCGAAGAAGGTGGCCTTGTGTATTGGTGCGGGAATACGCATATTGACCTGAGTCGCTTTGGTCCCGACGAGGAAATTACGCCGGAGCATGCCGGGGTGTCTCACAGCCGAATTGAGTCTCATCTAGCGATTCTCTCCTATAGAGGAGACGATGTGCCCAAGTGGACTCCGCGGAACATTGGCAAAGCTGTTGCTCTGGGCGCCTCAGGGCCTGTTCCTGTCGGGACGCCAGAGCAGATCGCCGATGAGATGGAGAGGTGGATTGAGATTGCAGACATTGATGGGTTCAATGTTGGACATATTACAACTCCGGGGACGTGGGAAGATGTCGTCGAGCTCTTGGTGCCGGAACTACGTCGGCGAGGAGTCTACACACCTGCTGGCGACTCAGGCACGATGAGGGAGCGGTTCTATGGTAAAGGGCAAACGAGACTGAAGGATGATCATGCTGGATCCAAGTACAAATGGAAGGCTTCCGAAGAACAATAGCTCGAGGAGATAGGATCAATTTGGAGTGTCTCTAACAGAGAAGTGAATCGCAGCAGAACGAACCAATGTCTCCCTCTCTACCACTCTTGCCATCACTTTCGGCAAGGCCAATTTCTTGCTGATACAAGGAGTCTTTAACCGGGGACTTGGTTAGTGACGATCGCATGTTTCCGAGCCAATCACAACTCTTTCCGCGACGCGTTTTCTCTTGTGATTGGCTAGTCTCAACGTCGAGGAGGTACCTACTTGCCAAGGGCATCGAGGGTCGAGAAACAGCAGGGTAGCCGGCCAAGTCGTTGGTTCGATTGTCCATTATCAGTTGAATTCATCATGCGACTCGAGGACTATGTTATGAACGGTTGGTCTATCCCATGACTTGCCAATTCCGCTCTGCGTCCTACCCTGGACTTACCTGAGATGGGGCAACGGGGGACGACGAACCATGATAGCCCACACAGTTTGTCTGATAACAGACTCAAGCCATGACTCGCCCAGCCTAGTGATTTCCCGATTTCGATCCTTGTGATATTATCCCGGCCTGTTTTATTAGCTTCGGTACAATATCGTATCTAGTGGCCAATTTGGGTGCATACCCCGCAAACTTACTTCCCCAATCTCGTTCCAGACCAACCTCCGATCTGGTCTTCAAGTCGTGGTCCACAAACACTAGATCCAGACATTTTTGTCAAACATCACTCAATCCCAACGGCTCAATACCCCCGTTCGTTTTACACCCATCTCAATCAACTTCAACGTGGCATCATGTCTTCTGATGCGCTCAAGGGTCAGAGAGACCTGGCCCCGAAGAGGGTCGCAATACCGCGACCGCGTGAAACCGCCGCCAGTAAACCCCGACCTCGCCGACCACCTATTTTCCGCGTCAAGACAGGCTGTTTCACCTGCCGGGGCCGAAAGAAGAAATGTGACGAGATCAAGCCTGTTTGCACCGGTTGCAAGCGTAACAAGCTGGGCTGTCGTTGGCCGACATCCGCGGAGGCTACACGGGGTAGACAGCCGTCCACAGAACAACCCCAAGAGTATGAACAAGCCGCCGGAGATCCATCTTCGGATGATGCGATATTATATGGAGAAGGCCCGGGACTTGCAGACCTCCCGGAGGGCCCTGTACTAGGAGAAGCATGGAGCCCTGCACTGTCTAGTATCAATGTCGGCCAGGATACATCACCTACCACGCAAGCCTCAGACCTGGACGCTCAGGTTTCCTCTTCAGCGTCAGGAACTTCTTCTGACATCCCCCATCAAAGTTGCTTACCCGACGACTTGGAAGATGTCGATCAACTCGAAGCGGAAGTGGACCTCGACTGCACCCAGGATCCCACAATTGACATAGCAGAGGACTTTGGTATCGGTACCTCACTCGACCTGGTCTCACTGCCTTCACCACCCTGCCAGATTGAGTGGGATTCAGTTCCCCGAGGCATGCCATTGCTCCCAACACATGACAGTCGGTCATTTGAACTATTAAGCTACTATCTCTCACGCACGGCATTAAGCATGGGAAACGGGTCCACAGTCGTGAATCCATTCGTCTCGCAGCTTGTTCCGCTCTCTTTCGCCAACAATCTAATATTGGACCTGGTGCTCTGTCAGAGTGCTGCGCATCGCGCCATCGAGGACAACAGCAAACTCACGGTCGCGCACGGCTACTACAACAAGTCGATCCGTCTGTTTAGGGAAGCTGTGCAAAATTATGTGAGCGGCAAAGAAACAAACCCTTTATGGATAGTTGTTGGTGCTCTCATCATGTGTTTCACCGAGGTTCGTGATTCGTATTATCTTAAGCGAGTCTTGAGATACGATCAAATGTGCATGCTAAACAAGCTACAGACTGCGAAAGGAGACGTCAAGGGCACCATTTTCGACCACATAAAAGGTGCTGGGCCGCTTCTAGCAAAACTCATTGCAAGATCTGACATATTGCGAGACGATCTGAAAGACTTCATTGTCGAATATTACGTTTACACGGCATCTATTAGCATGATATCGACCGACCCCGAATCAGACAACGTCCCATTTCTCAGCTCAGAAATGGAATGGCAAGGCCAGCGACTCATAAGCTCCGGCTACATTGGCCAGCTCTGTGGATGCTGGTTTGAGCTGCTTCTTACGATCCCGAGAATCTTCAACCTGGGCCAAAGATCAAGAGGCACCAATGGCGATGGATCAAGCTTTCCTATGGCTGACGACTTCCTCACCTTCTCAACCCTCCAAGCCCAGATCCTTCTGTTCCAACCCTTTTCATTACTTGGTGAAGAAGTAACCCTCTGCGGTCAAATATTCAAGCAAGCCACCCACTTGTATCTTCTCACCTCTCTCAGTCTTCCCATGGAGGACGGCGGTTCATTGAAGAAAAGTATGGAGAATTCCGTGGATCAAGCCTTCGAGGCTCTTCAGCAAGTTCCAGCCACAGCTCGTATCAATACCAGCCTTTGTTGGGCTCTAGCTGTGATAGGATCCTGCGTGATAGACGAAGTCCGAAGGCATGAACTGCGTGGGCGATTGGATATTATGTTTCTCATGATTGGGCTCGGCAACATACGTAGCACCCTGTCTTTATTGGAGCACATCTGGGCTTTGCCTGAGAACGAGCGAAGCCCGTGGGTTATATGGCGAGTTATGAGGGATAATCAGCTATGGATCTCATTTGCCTGAAGCGCGATACGGGAGATAATAGGACTCAAGCTAATCTGATGAAGCGTGATAATATTGGATATTATTTCATCTTCTGACCCTATCTTAGTGCGCTTGATTCTTGGGAGCTGCAATTGCAGGACCCTCCGGTGTTACATAAGCCTTGGTCAAGCCTCCATCGACGAGAAAGTCGGTCGCATTAACGAAACTACTTTCATCGCTGGCGAGGAAGATGGCGGCATGAGCTTGTTCGATGGCCTCGCCAAATCGACCAGTGGGGAAATGGACCTCACGCCTAAAGCGCTTGGCCTTGTCGTCACCAAGGAACTCTTGGAGCATGGGGGTACTGAAAGCTTTAGGCACTTGATCGAGTTGATGGAAAAGAATGGGACTTACTTGAGGGGTGCAGGACAGAGCGAGTTGAAGCGGTAGCCTAGGCAGAGTTAATGACAGAGCCTTTGAAGTAAACTGAGCTGGAAACAAACCTTCCCGCGCGTGAACAATAGCCAGCTCTCGAGTCAGGGCCAGGACAGCGCCCTTGCTGGCGGTATAAGCAAGCTGGGGCGTGGCGGCACCGACAATAGCTACCATGCTGGCCGTGTTGATTATGCTGCCCTTCTTCTTGCCGTGCTTTCGAAGAGATCGCACAGCGTGCTTAGAGCCGTACCAGACGCCCTTGACATTGATGTTCATTGTCAAATCCCAGATGCTGTCGGGGCACTCTTCGGCGTCTCCATCCTTGGGGTGCATGATTCCGGCGTTGTTGAACATGACATCCACACCACCCCAGGCATCAACAGTGTTGACAGCCGCCTCTACATCGGACTCTTTGGAGACGTCGACAACCTGGGTCTGGACCTGGCCATCGTGCTTGGGTACGACGGAGTGCACTTTGTCCAGTGCCTTCTTTAGAGCAGCATCGTTGATGTCTGCCATGAGCACCGAGGCCCCCTCCTGGAGCATCAGAACTGTGGTTTCGAGACCGACACCGCTGTACAGTATTTAGTGGGAGGCTCTTGTAATACCTTGGGTTGGACTCACCCTGCGGCACCGGTGACGATGGCATTATTTCCTGCGAGTCTGCCGACCATCTTGATTATGATATTCTGATGTGAAAACCGGAGAGTTTGAATGTGGCGGTTGCGATAAAGGTGGAAGTTCGTGATGGAGTAGGGGCGAGGAACTACGATACAAGAGCTGGGTAAAGAGGTCGATTTGGAGATTGAATGAGAAGGACACGTCAAGTCTGACGACTAGGTTCTCTCATATATAAATGTATCTCTTTCAATTTATTTGTTTTTGCGGCGGCTTGCTCTAGCCATACCGTATCCGAAGCGCGGAGCTGGCGGGACATGGGCTTCCCCCCTTGCTCGGTCCGCACTCGACAAGCGCGGCTACATGCATGTGACTATACACAAAGGGAAAATGACTGAAACTGATTCATGGCATAGTCGCTATCTTGTTGGGCTATCCTCGAGGTTCCAGATGCCGCGCTCGCTATCTTGTGTCGGACATTGCCCCGATGAGCGGACCGCGGGGATGCGGGGGAAGATCGTGGGTCACATGGCGGCTTATATGCCAATCGTCTCCATATCCGCGATCATGTATTGAGATTCGGACTGCAGAGGAGTTGGTCTGGTTTGATTAGTCGAGTCTTGTCATCTTGGCGTATCGGTAGTTGCGCGGTTGGTTAGGCCTTGGCGGCAAAGTTATCTCGTCGAGGCTAAGATTTATACAAATACACTGCTCGAGCCTTTCAGAGCAAAGGTATACAATAGCATCCTTGACTTCTTTTACACCCTTGCATCTTTTCTTACCATTGATTTGTGTGACGACATTAGTTGCGATGCCTGCGACGATTAAGACCATTTCGCCCTCCACCAACAAGGTGGTATGCGAAGTGCCAGAGGCCTCTTTTGAAGATGCTAGACTGGCTCTTCGTCAAGCCCAAGATGCATTTGCCAGCTTCAGAAATATGCCATTCTCTGAACGTCGGGCCATTGTTGTTAAGGCGTTGGGCTTGATTCAAGAGCGCAAAATGGACCTTGGCAAGGAGCTTTCCGAGCAGATGGGTCGGCCCATCGCCTTTAGCCACAAGGAAATCGAGACGGTGCAGAAACGCGCTGATTATCTTCTTGATATCGCCGAGGAGGCTCTGGCACCGCTTCCTGGACGACCAGAGAGTGGCTTTAAGCGAGCTATCAAGAAGATTCCAGTTGGTCCTACTTTGATCGTCTTTGCTTGGAACGTGAGCACCATAGAGCCTTAGCGTTTCAAATCCTCCATAAACTGACAATGCATTTCTAGTTTCCGTACCTGATCATTGTCAATGCCCTGGTTCCTGCACTATTGGCCGGCAACAGCGTCATTCTCAAGCCGTCGCCACAGACTCCCCTTGTCGGACAACGCATTGTCGAAATCTTCAATGAGGCCGGACTTCCTAAGAATGTGCTCCAAGTCATCCAGTTAGGTGATGCTGCGATGCTTCGACAGCTGGTGCAGCAACCTGAGATCCAGTGCGTGAGCTTCACTGGCTCTACTGCTGGCGGATTGGCTATCCGTGAAGCCACAGCTGGGCAAACGATTCCCGTCAACCTTGAGCTAGGTGGAAGTGATCCTGCTTATGTTCGGCCTGATGCTGATCTCAAGTACGTGGCCACCCAGCTGGTGGATGGTGCCATTTTCAATGCTGGACAGAGTTGCTGTGCCGTGGAGAGGATCTATGTCCACAAAGATGTACATGACGAATTTGTTCGTGAGATACAGGAGGAGCTTAAAGGGTAAGCTGCGCCTACTCAAATCTTTAATTGATAGGCTAATCCACGCAGGTACAAACTCGGCGACCCTATGGATAATTCAACCGCTGTCGGTCCGGTCATCTCTCGAGCGGCACAGCAGACCATCCTCGCACAACTCCACGACGCACTCTCCAAGGGTGCTGTGGATGCTACACCGGAGAATGCAACCTTCAGGAGCGCTCCTCCCAATGGCAACTACGTTGCGCCCTTTCTCCTGACAAATGTCACGCACGACATGACTATTATGAAGGAAGAGACGTTTGGACCCGCCATTCCCGTCATGAAGGTTTCTGGGGACGATGAGGCTATCAAGCTTATGAATGACACGGACTACGGGCTGACTGCTAGCGTCTGGACCAAGGATGTTGGCCGTGGAGAGGAAATCATTGAGCAGCTTGACGCGGGAACCGTGTTTGTTAATCGCTGTGACTATCCTAACCCGGTAAGATCGATTAAAAATGCACTCTCTTTTGCTTTAGCTAACCTGATTACAAAGGACCTTGCCTGGACGGGGTGGAAAAAGTCTGGCCTGGGATGTACACTGGGCCCTCGAGGTTTCGACGCCTTTGTGAAGCTAAAGAGCTACCATGTCAAGGAGAGCCAAGCATAGTAAAATAGGAGATATTAATTGATCTAGTATAAAAGTTCCTTCAAACCTCACGGCAATCACTGTCGTATGCCAACTCTTTCGAGTGGCGGCCACTTTCCTCCAACTCGTCCCACCAGGACAGCTGCTTAAACCTAGAATACCAATCCCTCAGCAGCCCAAACCTTTCGTCTTCAAACAGGTTCAGAGCGTAGCTGAGCTCCATGTACCTCGCACCACCCGCAAGTACAACATCCACCAAGCCAGGATGATCCAGTCCTGGCGTTAGCCATCCCGTTTCCTTGAGGTTCTCGGCCGCTAATTCTTGAGCCTTGAGTAGTGCTCGAAGCATGTTCTGCTTCGCATGCCGCGCAACGGCAAGGCTGCGATCTTCGTTCTTCATACCGGACCAACTGGTCGTGACGGAAGCTGCGTTTTTGATGTAGTAATTGCAGTCCGTGAAGGCCTGAAGCACACTTGATTGGATGTCGTTCATAAGTGCCCTATCGAGCATTGTTAAGCCGATCATGGGAGGTTTCTCCGGATAGAGTTCCTCCAGTAAGAGACGGATGGAAGCACTCTCATGTACCCAACATTCTGGGTGCGTGCCGGAGGGATCAACAATTCGCAAACAAGGGCTGCTCTTGCCGGCAGGCTTGGGATCTTTCTTGTCAACAGCCTCTATGCTGGTGCCATTGAAGTGAAGGAGGTTGATGACAAGTCTTCGATCATTGGTCTTGCCCTCGTATATCTGAGAGGGAGAGTCGGCAATGCCTTTCAGGAGTAGAAAGTATGCAATCTGCTTGGGGAAGAAGCCCTCTGGCCATAAGAAGAGGGTCAGCTTGGAGTCGGAATTGATGGATGCCATTTTGTGAGACGGCTTTGGCTGATGCATTGTTTCTGGTCATTCATTCTGGCTTTTAATCCCGGTGATGGTTCTTTTATACTTGATAAATGATGCCAAGTTCATAAAGTCTCCGTGATGACTGATGTTGCCGACATTATTAAACAGAGTTGACTCCATTCACACCGAAAAGTTGCCGAGTGGGTTCACCAATACTCAAACCCCATTGGTCCTGACGCACTAAAGTCAAGCGCCGTCGCATGCTGGAGAGCCTAAGCTGTTTGTCCAATTATGGTAGCACCCAGGTCTTGCAATTCATACATAGGTAGTGAAAAGGTATGGCTCTAGCTAGGGAGGCTGTGGCTGAAGATAGGACGGTAAAATTGACATTGTTTCTGTTGACAGACACCCCTTATACTCTTAACCATGCGGATGAGCCTGGGAGCCTGGCCACCTAATACTGGCGTCTACAGGCCGCATTAGAAGGCGCCCCTGTCGGACATGAGTCCGCCCCGAAACGCACACCCCACGATTGCAGTGCTACGAAATTTATAACAATGTAAATAAAGTGCACACAGGTTTATCGGATTGTAAGCAGTATTTATTTATGTAAAAATTACGATCTAGAGAGATAGAGAAGCCAGTTCTGCATTTGCACGGGAGCAGAGGGAAACCATAATGGACAAAACCTATGCCGAACGAGGCAACACACAAAACTGGACGTTAAGAGCACACGCCTGGTGGGTTGGGAATACCTTTGCAGCCACCGTATTTCTGGCCTCCAGTCACAGAAACCTTGTTCCAAGTCCACCTCGAACACCCAGTAGTTCCGCAAACAATAACGATATTAAACCCTTTCGAAGACACAGCACCCGTGCCTGTAATATCAGAGATTGTAAGATCGGTAATGGGTACATTGCTGGTAGGCTCGCCCTGGAGATCCCCCCCGAAATAGTTCTGCTCGATAATGATTCCATAGCTAATAATCTGGTTAGTGATAGATTTACCTGCGATGCCTTGAAGGACCTACGTAGAAATGCCCGACATCGTAATGCCAGAGTAAGTCACGCCAGACACAGAACCCGTAGCTCCTCTTACGGTCTTGATTCGAATACCTATCGTATATAGTCAGAGATGCCATCTGGTGAACCAATGTTATATAGGTTGCCTCTTACCTTGAACCGAATTCTTGACTTGACTGTTTAGAAATTTTACATTTTTCACAGCATTGTTAGGACGATTACCGACGCTACCGACGGATAAACCGTGACCTCCTTGACAGAGCCCGCCGGTAAACGTGATATCCTGAAAATATGTCAGAACAGACTCATCCTGGAGGGCCAGCAGCTGGCTTCCAGGTGACAACTACTTACCGTTCCAGAGTTAATAGCAACACAGTCATCTTGATTAAAGACTTTGGCACCTGTAATTGTAACGGATGTGCTATCCGAAATGTCGAATCCATCGGTATTATGACCTCCTCCCGCACCATCACCCGCGCTGCTGTCGATTGTCATCTGGTTGATATTTAACCCATGACAATTGCTGATGCTGAGAGCGAAAAGAGGCGTATTCATAATTTTGACGTTGTTGATGTTGGACTGGGTGAGGGCGTTTGCCTGGAAGAATCTAGGCTTTTTCTTGCCCAGGGTACCCTGCCCATCCCACCACCGCTTACCGTCAGGATTTAGAGTGGCACCTGCACCATCAACGGTGATATTCTTTCCTTGGATGCGGAGGAGAGGGCCTTCCCACTCCTTATAGCCCCAAGTCGTGGTACCCTGGAAGATGAGCTGCAAAGAAGTAGCTCGTTAGTACTTGAACAGTGATGGCCCCAAATTACCTAGATGATAGTTACACACATGCGAATTGTCACTCAGGCTTGAAAGGTCAAATGTTGAGCCGGCAGGAACCGCAATGTTGGAAAGAACCATGGTTGCACAAGCCTTCTGAGAAGCCTGGGCTTTTGCCGCGCCATCAGCTCCTGTGAAGGTGCAAGTGGCTCTTTTCTCAAGGTCCCTTTTTGTAAGGTCTGGAGCCTGGGTAGGGGCCGGCGCAGCAACTGGATTTGCTACCGCACAGACTCCAAGGAGTAGGACACCGAGGATAGTCGAAAGCTTCAGCATGTTGGAATGAGTGGCAGATAAAAGTTGGTGGAAAGAGATAAAGAGAGTGATTTGTGTGATAGTGGTGTTCATCTCACTGACGACACTTACAACAAGGCTCATCGAATTTATATATGAAATAGCGTCCAGCAAACATGGGACGAACATGAACATAGGGAGCCATAGTCGCATAATAGCTCACCAACTGCCGTGTTTTACAAAACTACTTAAATTGTCTGTCCCTGGCATGCCTTAGCCAGTAGGATGGTCTGGACTGCTCTATGGGGTTGCAAAGTTTGAGTAATTTTGATATCTAGGATTGGGATGTCTGAACGTATTATGGCAGTGATGAGTAGTGTGGGATAGGAGTGTGGGATTGTTCCTCCTTCGGGCTTAGGAGGCCATTGCTCATGGTGTTTTCAGCGTATGCTCAAACTTAATGGGCAGACCTCGGTCCTGATGTAGTAGTAAAATAAGCCTGACGTTTCATACCCTCAAAAAGATAGAGTTTTCTCTACATTTACCCCGCATTCACCCGCATAACGGCAGACAATGCGCATAATAGCTAATTATCACAGCCGTAAAAGAGTTGAGCTAATGGGTTCTAGATCAAAGAGATAATTTAGAGTTTCTTGTTTCGCTGGTGTTTAGAGACAGTTAGCCAACCAGAGTACGGAGCGAACACGAATGTACATTTAATAGCTGTACCCTTTACTCGTCTGACTGATAAGCGATCAGAAATGAGACGGCCATGTGGGCTGATGGCACTTCGTCTTGCGGTAGTCATGGTGCCAAAAGAGATTGAAGAAGTACGTTATGCAAAAAGGAATGGAATTATCTCCTTCCCCAGATAGCGCAAGTTTGGCTAGAAAATAGGTACCTTAGTCTATAAAACGCCAAGTGCGATGCGTTTCACCGGTTCTTGGCACGGGACGGGCCGGACGGGAGCGTATTAAAATAATAAATGTTTCTATACATTGATTTTTTAGTTTATTGTTTCATAATATTGTGTAATTTCTTGCTAGCTCCGCGATTTACTCCATCCGGGTTGACGCAGGTGAGCCACTGATCCACTCATCAAAAACAAGGCGGCCGAGGCTTGGGCTGTGCAACTTTAGAGGCTGGGCCGCAGGCTATGCACAGCGTACTAAGGCACACTGCGAGGCATAGAATGACTTTGAATGTGCACTTTTGGATGATCGACATAAGAGAATGTCCTCACCGCTCAAGGGCGCATAAATGCGAATGTAGTAGAGCCTTCACCTCAGCTGTTTGCATCCTCTGTGTTTGCTCAATTGAATTCCATCCGATGGCGAACCTTGGCAATGTTAATGCCTCCCTTCTCTCAGCCAAGAACGAGAACACGGTTGCCTTGGTCAACATCAATCTAGACGTCTCATGGCACCGCGGAACCCCACCAGCAGAGTTCCTCCCCGTTGGCTCTGCATTGGCACCATGGCGCAAGACCGAGGCTGAAGATGGCGAGCTTCACAAGACGGCGTGTAGGCTCGGTTTTTTGTTCAACGAGCTCGTCCCGGAAACACCAGATCTCATCCGATGCTACGGTACCCGAGCCTCGGAAATTATGAACAGCCCAAATATCAACCCGCGCGGAACCTTTGAAGATGGCCCCTTTCGTGATTTTGTCGGGGCTGATGGTACTTGTATATGGGCTGCGGCAACATCCATCCCCGCCTCGCTCAGCACATTTCTCCTTGCTTGCATGCTCGCTCGAGCTTGGGATGCCAAGAAAGCGACGAGCATCTGGGCTGAGCTTGTGCATGACCGAATTGCCCACGTTGAAGCTCAGCTCAACATGAAAAAAGTGGTCAATCCGCACACTGAGATGGCCATTCGACAAGACATCAGTCGCTCGGACTTGGCCAAGTGGGATGCGAGTGCGCGAGCCTGGCTTCGAAGGGCAGACCAGAGCATGATCCGCTACCACGACCAGTTTCAGCTGATCATGAAAAACGTCAAGACACCTTTCGTCGACCCGGGGTCAACGTTCGAGAAAGTGACTCGGGGTTGGATACGATCAATGAAGGTTCTGGACGACTTACTCCTCAACGTGCCCCAGGAGGTCCCCGACCGGGCAGTCTTGATGGCCATCTCGGCGTGGCATCTGTATCCAGACCTGTTGGTCTGCCAGGACAAGACCACCAAAGTCACTCTCGGGGACTCGCTGTTCCCTCCTTCTGCTATCCTCACGTTGGGTCTGGAACCTCGGGATTCTCGCAGCGACAACCTTTGTCAATGGTCACTGGCACTGTCCCACCTTCGATACTACGGAGGCCCTGTCAAGGTCAGGAGCGAGGAAGCTTTTCAAAGGGTCGGTTTCCAGGATTTGTGGGTGGTGGCTCTTGGAGCACTTTTAAGACAATGGCAAATACCATCATCGAGTCTTGCGGCGTCGATCATATGGTTCAAGTGCCTTGGAACAGTGGTCAAGACATCCTCCGCCTCCTCAAGCCCCGAAGTTTCATGGCTATTGAAGCTTTGCGACGCCGCTGCATCCATCGATCAACCCGACGCCACGGAGAGCGACCCGAAAATGCAGCTTGTTCATTTCGGCTGGTGGAAAGCAACCCGTTTATTTGGCTCCGGTGCCACCATCCAGCCGCCTTTCTTTGGCCTCTGCAAGCTCAATGTGATTGGCGAATTACAGGGAGATGACAACCTAGAATTCAGCTTTCAGTACATTCGCCAAATTGGGTCTCAGTTGCGTCTTCGACCTCAAGATGCTATTGCAGTGTACTCTACGAAATTTGAGGATGGTATGTACGTTGAGTGGGCCACCATTCTTCCTGTCGATCCAAAGACTGTAGGCGTATCCATGAGCGAAATATCGACGCGATGGCGGGCACCTGGGAAGAACCACCACCCTTGTTCGGGGGTCCAGCCACTCCGACGAGATTCCGGGCCCTTCCCCTGGGCACGACAGCTCTAGGAGCAACGGACATCCGTTTATTGATTCTGGAGAGCCTGCTTGAGGGTAGAAATACCAGGGCGTTGGTTAGCCACGGCCTGGAGCCTAGCCTGGGTTGGCTGAACAGCGGCCCTGATGTAGATGCCATAATTCGGCATTTCAAACTTCTCCAGGTATACTCAAGATTCCCCAGCAATGTAATCAAATCAGAAACTAACTGCCATCTGAACTATCGATAGCCAAGTTACGATCCAGAGGAGTCTAGGGCGAAACGACGTAAGATCGTTCCGCAGCCAAGCGGTCTGAATAGCAAAGCTTATTCGGACTCTCTCAACTCTCCAGATGAAGATTTGGCAGGCGTTCGGAATCTTTATTGCGCTTCTACAGACTTCTTGATCTCTTTACGAGCCCTTGAGTTGGCAACAATTATCTATCGACAACTGCCGACTGCCACTGTGTCACTGAAGGTGATCGATCAGGAGCTATCGAAAGCCCACTGGATTCCAACCCGCCTCAAAGCTATCCAAGACGCAGGTGTCCATGACTTCCGTCAAGCCGTTTCCATGTCGGTTGAAGAAGAAAGCCTCAAACTACCGCGTTGCAATGTATTTGCCGCTATCGCGATGTTTGAATCGGGTTTCTTGAACATCGATACAGAGCAGCTGAGCGAGGTCGTTGCCCTGTGCTCAGAAGATTCCATTTTCGTTTCGGGGATCCTTCTTTCTGATCCCATAAACAACCGCTTGGGAACTGATATGCGCCATCTAGTTGGCAACATTGGACAAGCCGGCATGGTTTTCATGGTAGCACCGATGAGCCCTCAAATTCGTCCTCCAAAGTACAATCCAGGCCTAGTACGACAACACGGGTACGACGGAAAATGCATAGATAAGTTGAAGGGAACGTCACTTCATCTGTCATTCACCAATTGGAAGTTCGCCTTGGACTGGAATAACACAGGAAAAATTGATCAGCAGGTGTTTTTGATGGAGTCGGTCATCTCAGTTCAGGACAAGGGGCAATGGGTTGCCGACATCGATGTCCTGGAGCTTGAAAGGAGCGAGCCACAGGTAATTCACTTTCCGTGTGACTGCTCTCGAGATGAACCTCCTCCTGCATCAGAGGATATCCTCTCATTGGAGTCCTGGGAAGAGATATTAGACCCACCTCCCTCCGTTGGGGTCATATGGTCTAACGGGAACTGGGTTGCTCGCCTTGCAGCAATCACGATATTGTCTCAGCAAAGCCACGAGCACGCTGCTGTCCTTCTTGGGAACGAGTCTATCTGCTGGAGACACCTGGAGGATCTGTACTCGGAGCCTGAACCTTGCCTACCTTCATTTATTATTCACTAAGGACTATTCTCAGAGTAATTTGGTAACAAATATCCAGCTATTTGAGTCTTTATGCGATATTGTGGCTATTTATATGTTGCTAATGAGTAAAGACTGTATCCTTAGTTATTGTAAAAGACCTTCTATTGATAGGTACCGGCGCAGGACAGATATCGACTAACCCCTCTGCCTGCCCAATAGAAACCCCAATACTGATAATCAACAGCTAGATAGTTGAAGTGGTTAAGAGATCGAATATCAGGGAACCCCAATGACCCCCAAGATCTAGAGCTATGGACGAAGCTCTATTCTTTCAGAGAAATTTGTTGGCCTTCCAACCTTGACCGTAGCCTTTCTCTCAGCCAAGTCCATGATGATGTTAAACAAAGTTTGTGTTTCACAACCATCAACTTGGCAGCGATTTATAGCTCCAGGGAACCCTTCTTCATCCTTGAATAGTTCAAAAAGCAAAGATTCAGAGATAGCTTCAGACGAAGTTTTCTCTTTTAAAAGCGTCGAAAGTCGTTTCATGCGGCGACTAGAGTCCGAAAGCCAGGGAAATTCTTCCACTATTGGGTGCTCGAGAATTAGATGGTTAGCATGGACAATCGTTCCGTCCCGTCCTTGCCCGATCCCTTTGATGCCAATGCTGGTGCACTCAAGTCCGATAGCTCCGGCCTCATCTGACACCAGAATATGGCCACTTCCGGCTGTACCAATTGCCTCGAGTCTTCTTGCCGCCTTCAGTGCAGAATGTGATTCCAGCGCTGCTCTCAAAGCGAGGTGAATGGGTAGCTTGGAGGTGTCAACGCCCCGAGCTTTGATGGCGTTCAAACAGACCCCAACGCCCGATGAGTTGAGGCCAATCTTTCCTATGACGCCTCCCTCGGTCACCATCGAGATGTTTGGTAGGCCAGTGTTGGGCTGAGAGATGTGGCAGACGAAAAGGTTCGGTGCTTGCTCAACCTGCCAATCCCAATTCTGTGCTAGGAACATGCTACCCGTCTCAGTTTGACATGCAAGACTAGTACAGCCATCCGTTTTCACAGAGGCCGTGGGATTGTCGGTGAACAGGCTGAAGGTGATCTCTGTGCGAACGTTGAGGGCGACGATGTCGAGGAGCTCAACACCAGCCCCGTCTGCTATGCCGCGCATTTCTTCCACATAGCGGGGGTACAGTTTCTGGAGAGGCGCAACATATTTTGTGGCTTCTTGATGAACAGCATTCCAATCCATAGAGCAAGTACTTTGGAAGAGACCTCGGTAGAAGACTAGAGACCCGGCTACTTTCTCTCTGGCCTTGCTGCCATGTTGATGACCAATCTGGATATCCTTAATTAGCTGATGCAGCATAATTATTATCTGCTAGATTCGTACCTCGTAGGGAGTACCGGAACACTTCACTTCTAACATAGTGCTGGAATTCTTGAAGTGGTGGTGTTTTGTTAGAAGGGACGATTCAGCCGTCAACCCCAGTCAGCCATTTTTGCCCCAGGATCGAGTCAGCCCAAGGCGGGGTCGGCTCCGATCCGATGCCAGATTCGTCAACAATTGGTTCCTCGGTGATTGACGTGATGATGTCGCGATGACCTGCTATACCAGCGCGGGGTCTTCAACTCGGACTCCAATTCTATGTCCGGAGCCTAACACATTCAGGGTTGGCAAGTACTTTAATAAGCCGTCTTCAATATTTATCGAGGAAGTTTATTAAGAGCGCCTCAACCTTCTAAGATGACACCACAAGCCTAAATAATCTTGAATTCCTTCTCGGTATTGTCAGGCACACAGGCACCAGCCCCGGCGAACATATACTGGCCAACACGAACATAATGGTCTGCCACAATTGGACTGGGCACAACCGCTATACCTGACCAAATCCCCTCACGATCCTCGATGCATAAGAGATGTAACAAGGGATCGGGATCACGCAGTAGATCAAATGTCTCCAGCGGATCATCGCCCCAGTATCCACTGACAGAACCATTAATTTCCACAAGCAGATCTGGGCCCTTGACAAGCAGTTTCCCCATGGTATAGCGGCAGGTGAGTTTCAGAACTCCATAGTCGACGTGACCGTACGGACTTGCTGAGTCTGCCAGCTTCACCCAGCAGCTAATGTTCCTGGCCGCAATACTTGTACTGGAGGGCTTGCGTATCATGATCTGTCCATCCACCGCCGCCCACGACCAAGAGGGAGCTCTTGGCTTCCAGGTTTTCCTGTCGTCCGTGGCACCGTCCGGTTTGATCAGAGATCTACCTCGCCGAAAGGCCATGGGTAGATGGAAGGAGGATATGTCTGTCGACTCCTCACGTCTCCACAACAGGGTATTGACAATCTCCTTCTCCCACATGCCGGCACAGTATTTGCCCAGACTATCACCGCCGACCTCATGAAACTTACGAGCCAGGCCGGCAATGGCCGGCAATTTGTCGGTCGGATTGGTTATATTCCTAGCTGCAAAGTTGGCGACGAACATGCTCCATGGTTTGGTGGAGAACTGTCTTCGGCTGCTCGGCAGAACACTATTGAAAGATCCGTGTTTGGTGAGAGAACTAGGCAACCCGGCCTTTTGACACCTGAAATATGCTGCGGTGCTGGTAAAGACCAGGAGTCTAGATGACAGGTACCATTCCTGGCAAGTCCATGCCCTGCTGAAGATTGCCTCTTTCCAGAATGGAGCATCAGAGTCTGGATCAGATATCTTCAGCGTCAAGGCAACAATGTCTTTGCCCGGAGAGGTCAAGACACATGTTGGCTTGCCAAGGACTAGGCCACCGCTCGCATCTGAGGTCCCGGCAGCGACTATCGTCACATAAGCTCCTCCATAGACGAGGCGCATGCGCTCTGATTCGCGTTTCCAATCCGCTCCAGCTACATCGTCTCTCCCTTGTATGATGCACAGCGCGTCAATCCAGAGATATCTGAGGCCACTACTATGGGCAACTCGGGCAGCTTCGGCAATAGTCCGCGGTACTTCAGGCCGATCAATACTGAATCCCTCCTTCCTCTTCTTGATGGTAACCGAAGTTGTAGTAAAGGCGGGCGATAAGCCCCAGCAGTATGACAGGGCAGCATAGCGATAGTTCCGTATCTGATCAGGTGACAGGGCTGTGTTTCCGTTCCCGGCCTTGGGCTCGACGAGTTTGACAATTGGGAGTGATTCTAGATCCAAAAGGCGCGTCGGCAAGTCGTCAGGATAGCCAAAACACCCATGCTCTTCGTCACACCTTTCAAATGCTGGAGCCCAATCAGCATCCCATATGTGCTCTCGTGCTAGCTTACAAGTGAGTGATTGACCGTCACGTCAGAAAATTCTTGAACACCCACGAGCTGAGCCGTAACGAACGTCAAGAATGGCACTCTTGGTCAGGGAAGAATCGTCGTGGGGAACCATTTGGCATTCCAATTCGGACTTTTTGCTCATTACCAACTTGATGGAGCAATTTTGCAACGTTTTGGTCGATGTATATCCGTCTAAGCCGAGCTGTCTCAAGACCAGACCACAAAGACGACAGCCAGTTCTCATCCCAACTTGAACCTGGTCTCCGTTGCCGAGGGTGCGGGTCCAGGTCTGCGCCTCATTGGCACCTGGGAAGTCGAGTGGGATTGAAGCACATAGACGGCAAAGACCGTCTGCGATGAAATTAGTGGTACTCTTGAATATTGAAAAAGGCTGCCTCGCCTTTATTCACGGTATCGTCATAATATTCCACTGCTGGGCGAGGCGTCCGTTCGAATTGAGTCATGGCTTGATTATGCAAATTTTGTGTAGATTGGATGGATGAAAAAGAATGAAAGACCCAAGGAATGAATCGCAGTTTTTGGGCCCAGCCGCCTTATTATACCTGCAGTTCCACACCCTAGGGCCTCAAGGCAGTCAGCAGCTGAACCTTGGCAAATGCACGTTTGGGCGGGAGCTGAAAAGACGTCGAACGCCACAGTCGGCCAAAGATTACAACCAAGTGTGGAGCAGGACAATCGTTAGTATAATGGAACAAGCCTCAGGAATATCACCCATAATGGGGCTTGATGCGGTAGGATGAAATACGCCTCTATCCCATTGTTATAAACTGGCGCTCTAGTGGTGGTAACTTGGGCTGAAAAATGCAGCCAATGATAAAGGGGTCCAATTTACCTATTCCGGCGCGTGGGCCTAACGGCGCGCCTTGTGCTGACGGGCTTGGCAACGTGTCTCTCTCAACTCAACCCAAGTCAACACCATGGGGGCATCTCTGTCCAAAAATCAGTTTCCCGTCGATGGAAGGGTAAGTAGTGCCTCTTCTTTTGTGGTTACAGCGCAGCTAACACTCGTCAGACCGTCCTCATCACGGGTGGATCCCGTGGACTTGGCCTCGCTGCGGCATGCCAGCTCGCAGCCAAGGGCGCCAACATCATCATTGCGGCGCGTGATGTTGGAGTTCTGAGGGAAGCAATTGATCAGATTTCGCAGTCTGCTCATAGTCCTTCAACCCAGCGCTTCCATTCTCTCAAGGCCGACGTAACGACAGCTCCTGAATGTGCACGCGTCATTGCTGAGGCAACTGCTTGGAACAACGGCAGCCCGCCAGATGTCGTGTGGTGCTGCAGCGGAAGTGCTCACCCTAGCCTGTTTGTTGATACTCCAGTTGAGCAGCTTCAGGTCATGATGGATAGCAACTACTTCTCAAGCGCGTACATGGCGCATGCTGCCCTGAATGCTTGGCTGAAACATGCTGCTGATGGAATCAACAAGACACCATCTACCGACACCAAAGCACCCTCTCCACTGCCGGACCGACATCTCATTTTTACAGGTTCCTTCGTTTCTCTCTACAGCTTCGCTGGTTTTACTCCCTATGCCCCTTCAAAGGCCGCCATCCGGTCACTCTCCGACTCTCTCTCCCAAGAGATGAACTTGTATGCGGGCGCACACCCTCACGAGCCACGCGTGCGTGTCCACACCGTGTTCCCAGCTACGATGGTCACAAAGTCTCTGGAGGATGAGAACAAGGTCAAAACAGATGTCACCAAGGCATTGGAGGAGGGCGATCAGATATTAACGCCGACTGAGTGCGCCCGCCGTGCGATTGCGGGGCTGGAGAGCGGACAGGAGCTGATAGCGACGAGCACCATCATCCGGTTGGTCATGACGAGTGTAATGGGAGGTGCTATTCGTGGCGGTTGGTTTACGGGGCTTGTGAACACGCTTCTAAGTTGGGTTGTGATGGTGGTTATGGTTTTTATTCGGTGGGATATGGATGTCAAGGTGAAGAAATGGGGAAAGCAGCACGGTCCTAGCGGGATGTCGTCTTGATATTCGCTCTTCACAGGATCAAGTTCAGTCTGGAACGGAGCTTTGCAGCTCTTATGTGCCACGTTGTTGTCGCCGTTGTTTTACAGGGGCTCGGTTTCGCATGAAGAGGTTGCGTGGGGTTGGTGGAGATATGAGAACAGACAAGATCCTAAAAGCACTAATTGTCCGGAGAAAGCCAAAGAAAATGATATGCTTCCAAGTTTCTGTCTTATAATATTCACTTGCCACACCACTGGCATTATGTCTGAAGTTCGAACTTGAGAATTCATCCTTAAACATTTCTTAATGCTCTTGCATATCCTCCTATCTACCTATTTCCGCGCATATCTCTCTGGGAACTTTCCATGTACATCGGCAAGTACCTCAACAGCCACGTAGCGGGACTAAGAATCGGGACACAGTCAGCCATTGCGATCTATCAAGTTAGGCCAATGGAATAGGACAACTTACTATCCAACGCATCATATACAAGCCCATGCCTGCAAAATACACGTGCGGATCTATTATTCCGCAAGGTCAGAATGTTTCACACAGCAGGCAACCTTTGACTTACGTCCGGAGAAGGTCACATAACCAGGCACTTCGCCTTCGGCATCAACCCCTAACAGGTTCACGTTGATCAAGGAGGAAGCTGTTTCGGAGTCAAAGAACCCAGTTTGCGCCCATTTCTTAGGTAGGTCGACATCCTCGTAGCCAGTAGCGTAAACGACACCACCCGCGGGAATAAGCTTGTCCTCTCCTGTCTCTTTGTCGTGTACCACAACACCGTCCTTGTCGAAACGCCGTGCTTCGCCTCGAGCAATCTTGATTTGATCATTCAAGACAAGATCAAGAGCTTTGGGGTGGTCCATGAACAAATTTCGGCCACGCTCTTCATATGTACGCGAGATTATGTCAGGCTGGTAATCGAGCTTGTAGCCCTTGGATTCGAGCTGCTTGTTGCGGTCACCCATGGCCTTTATCAGCATAGGTATCGCGCCTAATGCCATGCCACGCTGAGCACCGGTTGGCAACGATGTCTCTAAGAAGTCGGCAGCGTCAACTGGCATTTGACCCTGATACCGCATCGTCACCATTGGGGCGATGAGGTGGTAATCGAGCAGACACGTTGGGCTGCGCTGTAAGATCGTGACGCTCTTAGCGCCGTTCAAAGTCAGCTCTTTGGCAACATCGTGTGCAGAGTTCCCGCTGCCAATGACTAGGGCATCTAGGTCCTTGTAAGGCTGCGCGTTTCGATACTTGGACGTATGTTGTACGGGGCCCTTGAATAGGTCCCGGTCGGCGAGTTCGGGATAATAAGGGTTGTCTTCTCCAATCCAGTAGCCATTGGCCATGATGATGTTCTTGGCTTTTATTTTGGTGCGACTTCCTGATTTCACATCCTCAAGCTCAACGGTCCATAGCTTTGTTTGTTTGTCCCAGGTGTTGGCGCGAACCAATACACCAGCAAAGAAAGGCAACTTGAGTTCTTCCACGGCTGCGCTGTAGTACCTTGAAACTTCCTTTCCGGTTAGATATTCTTCATATCCCTCCTTGGGCACTGCAAACATGGGTAGCTGAATCATGAAGTTGGGGTGATGAAGTCGGACAGCCTCGTAACGGTCCGCCCATACTCCGCCAGCCACGACCTCCTTGTCGAATACGGCCACATTGGCGCCTGCTGAGTCGAGCATGATGGCATTACTGATGCCACTACCGTTTCCGCCAATTACTACCGCATCCAAGTCTCCATCTACTTGAGGAAGACCCTGGGCATGGGGTCTGCCACGTTGGGAGACTGGAACTGCAGAAGGAGCCTGGCGAGGCAAGGGGTGGAATGGATGTTCTGGTAGCTCCTTGACAGCAGTGGCAAGGACCCAGATCTTCCATTTGCCATCTTGTGGTATCAATTTGGCTACGCCACAGCACTGAGATTTGGGGTCCTCAGTCATGAAAGTGAACGGGACGTCGAGCCAGGCCAGGACGGGAGCCAACCGCGTAAACGTGGGTTGCATGTCCCACATCCCAGCTTTGTTCGATTGAAAGTTGGACGGCTTTCTTTTGTCGGAGAGAGCTTCCCATGCTTTGACAATCTCGTTGCTGCCTCTCAATGTTCTCTTGTCAAAGGTCAAGGTCAAGCTATCACGCCACCAACAAAGGTCGGCAAAGAGATGGCGAAAGCTCGCCCAGTCTTTTCTGTCGACAGCATTCGAAAAAGCGGTAAGAAAGTTCTGGGCTTCTCTTGTCGCGTCAATCTGATCTTCGCCGTCGAAAGGACCAACGGTTGGGATGTCAATCGGTAAAGAAGCAGCGGGTACGCGGGGTCGGGCGACATCTGCGGTAGCCATAATAGTCTGTAATATTGCAAAGATGGCGGTCCTTGTTTCCAGATTTTGCGGGTAAGGTAAAGTAAGAAGATTTTGCGGGTAAAGTAAAGTAAGAAACCGAGTTGCCCAGACTATCGGTGCATCCAGCTAGCTTCTTATATATCAATTTCGAGCTGATGTCTCGGTCGTTGGGAAATCAGCTTAGACGACGTGTTTGTCCTAATCCTAAGCCTGGAGGGGGACCATGATGAAGGTGGCGTCGTCAGAATTTAGCATGATCCATCGTACATATTACTCTTTCGGGTTGACCATTTCTTGTCAGATGGTAGGCTTGGTCCGCTAATCCCCGAGTTCCTCAGTAACCTCTCGGACTTTGTGGCCTTCTTTTCCGGCCACCAGACAGCCACCCTGCGTGGCCTACCACTTATCGCGTTACATTTTATGATGCACTCTCTGTTAGAGTGAGACGGTGGGTTTATTCGGCCGCGATAGTGGCAAAATATTACTCGCTGGATCAAAAAGCCAGGCATCTGGATGGTGAATGACGCATCAGCACTAAGGCCGTCATGCATGACTGTCGGCTAACATCTTGTAAGGCGCAACGTAGTGACCTGGGCAAATAGTGTCCGAAAAGCGGGCTAATTCCAGCAGCTATAATCAGATTACCTACAGCTCATTCGTATGCAGCAGTATATAACCCGCGCTAATTCTACCTAAATACTACATCAATGTACCCCAACGGAACCCATTTCGACTTTGCACGGTTCAAGTCCAAGTTCTTTTGCTTGAGTGACTGAAACTCTCGTTAGTATTAGTGTGACACTAAGATCATTTGAGGGCATACCGTAGGCACTTAGTATGCAGCATGGTGTAGCTTAACAGGGTCTGCAGCCTACGTTGTGTCCCTGCCAGCAGCAACGTCTGCCGTTGACGCAGGCACCGCACTGACGCTTCTCAAGGCCCTGAGGAGCAGAACGAGCCATGAAATCCATGAGCTGAGTGACGTCACGCTCAGCTATCTGACCAGTAGCTTTGGTAGGGACGGCGGCAACTGCGGTGGCCGAGAGGGCGGCAAGGAGAGCCGTAGCAAAGAGCTTCATAGTGATGTTGTAAAGTAAGCTTTGTAACTGATGAAGGAGTAAGATCTTGTATCTTTTAGTGCTGGTGATTTCAAGCTGAATTGATGCCATAAAAGGCGAAATACGCTCCTATTTATACACCTTTTTAGCAATACCTTTTGCCACTTGCTTCTTGCCTAAACTATTAACTTTGAGATCTCGGGAAGCTTAACAAAGAGAATCGAGATCACCTTCCTGTTTTGATAGTATGTATGAGGTGAATCCTTTTTTTATCCTCCCATATTCAGGTAGCACTGTTATCTCTCCATCCCAACACCTTCCTGATTCTGACTACCTACCTTCCCTAAACAGGATCGAATCGATGGATTCAAGTCCGAGTTGCCTCAGGGATCCCCTTTGATGGAATGGATGGTGAATATCCAACCCAGTTACAACAGGTTATTTAAGGCTGAATATCCTTCCAACGAACTTGGATAATCCATTATTAGCTTCGTAGCGGCTCAGAACAGAAGACATAGAGTATGTCAGTGTATCAGACTCTGTCATCGTCAATCAGAGCCCCGAGTTGATGATGTCAACATTACGCACATAGGCGGCTGTTAATGCAAATAGTTGGGCAAGAAAGATTCTGTGGAGCTGTAATGCAATGTGTCAGCGAATCCTTCAGCTTTACACTTAAAGGCACCCGCCATTGGATGGCTCGGACTAAACTTGGTAGGAAGCATTGCCGCGCCTGCTTTTCTGGAGTTGCCAAGATTCTAGATGCGGGTTTAAAATTATACCTGCCTACTTCGATACGAGAAGGATTATCTACGGACCCGCGCTTCATCAAACGACAACATCCCCTACTTCGGCCCTTGAGCATAACTGTAAGTCCGACGGACGTCGTGATATTAGTTTCTGTTGCTGGTACAGGAAAACGACAATGGAGAGAAAAAAGGGTTCGTAAGCATGGAAGAAATGCAATGAAGAGAGCAACATGTGCTATCTATCAAATAGATCATATATCTATCAGCACCTACATCACACCGTGTTGATACACTTTCAAATTCTTATATCAGAAATGACCAAAACTATTTGCTGGTGGCTGCTCTCTTATTTATAAAGGTGCAAAAGGCGACAGAGACGAAGAAACGTGATGTCTTAGTGATCTACCACACATATCTAAAGTGAATGTTTTCCTGATCCGTCTTGTCCTGAAAATCTGTGTCTGCATGAACTCGCTGGCCCGCTGTCTGGTCCAACCTGTCACGCCTGCGATTCTCATACCAACAGTAGAGCATATACAGAGCCATGGTGATAATGCTGAGGACGTAGGATGTGAGCATGGCCCCCATGCCAAGAGGGTAAAGAGGTGCCTGCGAGGCTTTGAAGAATTGTGGACCAATAATGTTACTGACGCAGTAGGCCCCAAAAACGATAGCATTAGTGGTGACTTTTTTGGTATGTCCAGCCGTGTTGGCACTGTTCATACCAAGTCCGACTATACTCATGTTAGACCTCAGTTCAAAGGGAAGCGTCAAACTCGGGTGTATGGAGGTACTTACCAATGTATGGTCCCAGGTAGAAATAGGACCAGTAGAGAGCCCAAAGTCTACTCGTAAAGCTATCGACGGGCAACGTGTAGAGGAGAACAGTAGCAATCATGCCAATCAGCAGCCCACCAATGACAAACGCGCCACGGAGCTGCAGGTGAGGGTACCGCTTGGAGCAAAAATAGACACCAAAGTTGCAGACATAACTGCTCAATGTCTGCACAACACCGGTAGGCATCATAAGGAGCGTGGATCGCTGAGGAGAATATCCAAGACCTGTGACGATAAGCGGTGCAAAATTGGTGAGTCCACCGTTAGGGATTGAGACCCAGATGTTGAAGAAGAACATGAGCCATGTCTTGGGGTCCTTGACGAGCTCCCAAATCTGAGCCTTGACAAAAGTCTTGTTCTCAATACCCAGCTGGTCTGCTCGTAATCTTTCGATTGCAACGAATTTCTCTCGCTGATTGATGAATTTGGCTTTGACGGGGTTGTCGGGGAGGAAGATGCCGACTATGACACCGTAAGCAATTGAGATAGCTCCAGTAATCCAGAAGAAGCTTCTCCAAGCTTTGTCGCCTTCAATAAAACCGACTGCATAACCCAGGGTGCCAGTGATGATAGTAGCAAGACCTGGGAGATTTTGTTAGCATGGACAATAGCAGCTGTAGAAAACTTCCCTACCAGTGTAGAACAAGCCGGCTCTTACTGGCTGCTCCTTTCGAGTATACCACATGGTCATGATGAGGAAGTTTCCCGGCGCGACGGGTGCTTCGAGTGCGCCAAGCAAGACTCTTGAGACCACAAGCCCAGCAAAGTTGTGTGCAAACCCAGCGCCGATAAGAACAAAACCCCAGACCACCATGACGACAAACATTGATTTGGCGATTGGGAGCCGCTGAAGGATTTGAGAGGATGGGAAGCACCAAAGGAGGTACCCGAACTGGTTACTGGTTAGCATTATTTGTCTAGGCGATAATTGATCACGGCATGCTCACGTAGAATGATGATCCAACCCAGGCGTATTGATCGCTTACAAGTCCAGTATCCTCACGAAGGCCGTAGAGAGCACCAGTGGCAGGCGTGATCTTATCCATAGCGGGAAGTGTAATGTTGAGCCACAAGATGGGGATGAGACGTAGGTCGAGCTTCCACCGAAGCTTGACCTCTTCCTTTCGATCATAGTCGGGCTCATTGGCGAATTGAGTTGCTAGCTCGGCTGCAATATCTCCACCTCGAGTGGACTCGATGGACTTGACCTCTCCGGTGGCCATGTCCGATGTCTGGAGACTCTTCTGTTTGTCTGCCATGTCGCTCTATGCCTGGCTCCGAACAAATACTGGCGGCCGGGTGTGTTGGAGATGTTATAGCAAGAAAAGCCAGCCGTGGCTTAGTTCAAAGCATATCTATCTGTTGCGTCGAGCGCTCATGATAAGAAGTGGATGTGTCCGGGGTAGCATGAAAGACTCCGAGGACCCGGTCGGGGTCTCGCCTGACCAAGAGCGGATCAAGAGCGGAGACGGGTGCGCACCAACCAGACCCGAGCTTGAGTCCTCACTAGCAGCGGACAAAAGTCCGACAGCGGTTTTGTCTGAATAGCCCGTCTACGGTAGCAAAGACATTTCACTTTGATGTCCAGCGTGAATTGAAGCATTTGAGAACGCATGTATCGAATACAATTCGAAGATACCTAAGTGATAGACTTGAAATTCAACACCGGCGGCACTGGTCTCTAGCCAACCCTTGGTAGTGTGTCAGAGGGTGAAAAGAGCCAATTTGTGATGATATCTACCTCTCAATCAGGAGGGGAATAACGGTTATATCGAACCTACGCTCGCGTGAGTGCGTCACGAAATGCTGCAGCCAGGCGTCGAATTCCCTCATCAATCTCGTCCTCCTCATGCCATGCCCAACATAGCCTCGCTCCTCTCCCAAAAGTAGCCTTCGCTCGTTGGATGCAACTCTCGTCTCCTTTGACAAGCATCATTCCGCCATGCGCTATCCGTAGATTATAGTCAGCTAGGGTGATTGCTGCAACTTCTTCGACAGGTGGTGAGTTGTTGGGGAAGTCTATATACAGGAAGAACCCGCCGGCGACCGACTCTTTAGGGCCATTTTGACTTGCAATGCCATAGCTTGACGATATTTTAAACCCAAGGGGGTACAAGTTCAGCTTAATAGACTCAAGCATAGTCATGTACCTCTTCCGGTAAATTGGAATGAGTGTCGACTGGATATGATTCTCAAGTGTGCCTGATGCAAGTAATTCGCAGATGAACATGGAAGACAAGTGGCTTTGACAACCTCCAGAGTTGACGGGGCCAATCTTGCAAAGCTCTCGTGCGATGTTGGGGGAGCTATCGACCCAGCCAACCCTGACACCAGGGGCGACAACTTTAGAAAAGGAGCCATTGCTGACTGTATTACCCCATGAACTCATACCGGGCATTGATCTATCCACATCAACAAGGCGAGGCGGTGGGTTTGGCATGTCTCGGTAGTCAACAGCACTTTCCTCGACGGGCCATCGGAGCCAGTCGTAGACATCGTCCGTGATGATGAGCGCGTCAAATTCCCGAGCCAGTGAAACCAACTGTTCTCGACGACGCAAAGACATCGATTTTGCACTCGGGTTGCTAAATGTCGGAACTGCGTAGACGACATGCTGATACACTTTTGGATGACGACTTGATTCCAGGGCAGACACGTTGGCACTGGTCTCTTGGTTTGCTTTCAGGATACCCCGTCTGAGAAACTCGATGTCGATGCCTTCATCATCTTCCGGAACACCGCACAAACGACCTTCAAAGCCAGCATCCTGAAATGATGGGCATGCCAAGAAGTAAGTGGGCTCAATCATCCAAATACGTCGAGTAATCGCTGGATGAGTAAACCGGGATAGAATGACAGCTAGTGCCCCGGAAGCGCCATTGGTGATGAACAAATTCTCGGGTTCGGTTCGACCAGACTCTGGAGAATAAAAGTCATTTAACCATGTGGCCAGAGCCTTTCTGAGTCTCTCATGTCCCAGGTCAGGTCCGTAGACTAATGCCTGAGCAGCGATCTCATCATTTGAGAGAGTGGCTTGCGCTGCATCAATGAGAGCTTTGGACGGGAACAGACGAGGCGTCGGCCAACTAGAGAACCACTGGTTAGAAATTGTTCTTTATGCGATCCATCCGACCGGGAGGTTGTGATTCGTACCCAAGCTGAAGATTGATATGTTTGCTATAGCTTAGGGAACCCATTTTTGACTCGTGGGATGAATCGACAATGGGTAACTCGGTGCGGTTTACAATGGCTGTATCGAGTACGGTCAAGTATTTAGACTGATAAGCTGCACAGAGAGGATCCAGCCTGATATCCGATGTGGAGGTTTTGCTACTGTCGGACAAACGTCCGCCACATACACCACCTACCCGGTAGGTTCCACAAGCCGGTTCTTGGGTTTGACGTTTAGCCAGCTTTTCTCTGATGTCCACTAGAGCAAGCATACGAATCTTACTTTATGTAATTCATCCCTTAATAAAATCATCTAGAGTAGCTATCGGCTGCTCTGTGGGTACTCTGAGCTGTGTTGCATCCAAGGTGATCTTTATCCACACCAAATGTGCCTGCACCAATGTGGGGAAACATGGCTCGCAGGGTATCTTCCAGGAGGGAACCGCCGAGAACAAAGGGTTGTCAGCTTGATCGGATAGCTGCCTTATCTTGAACCGGGCAGGTACAACGTATGACAATTAAGGAGAAGATAAATGATAAAGGCAGCCGAGATAAACCGCTTGGCCAAGGCACAAGACTGGGGGCTGGGATCCTTGCATCCCCATTATTTGCATCTTAGCTCGCGCCGAGTCATGCGGGGAAACCTCGACTTCCTCGCCTCATCTTTCGTCTACATTTGCGGGCAGCTCGTCAATTGAGACGAACATGTGTCGAAATATGGGCCCAATGCCGCAATTATGAACCATGATGGAGCCTGATAACAGAGCTTCTGCAAACAGAGTCACCAAACCTCCGCGAAGGATCGCCTGCGTGCGATGTCGTACCCGCAAGAAACGCTGCGACCATGCTATTCCCGTCTGTGGGGAGTGCAAAAAGTCGGGATCAGAATGCATCCAGGCCGGTATCCGAAGGTCTGGGTCGGTGACCACAGTACCCACGGCCTACTTGCAACAGCTGGAAACTCATCTGTCCGAACTTCAAGATCCATCTTCACCGAGACAAGGCCTCATCGCACCAGTCGATGAGGAGGCTGCGGGCCATGGGGACGATCAGGAGAGCGGCTACCCGTCACCAATGGACAATGACAGTCAATTCCAGCCTTGGGCACCGGATCTTACAATAGAGGTGGCAGCCGACGATCCCTCACCGATGGCATCTACCAGAAACGCTGCCCCATCTACTTGCTCACGAGATACTTCACTGTCTCAAAGACGGCCAGCCTCTCGAACATCCAACATTACACACGATACCCAGCTTACAAAACAGAGAGAAAGGGCATCCATTGGGAAAGACTGGTTGGATCATTACGCCCATGTCTACTTCTGTCACATTCAGCCCCAGTGGTCATTTCTTGACGAAGAGGCGTGGAATCGACAATTCAACGCGTGGAACACAGCAGCAAGCAAGCTTGAGGGTGCGCAACTCTTCATCCTGCATCTTGTGCTGGCAATTGGGGCTTTGTTGAGCAGCTCTTACCGTCATGACTGTCCCCATCTTACTCACGCCCAAAAACTCCACAAATCCGCCGTTCGCCACCACCTTCTCGCCGTTAACCAGCATCCCGATCCCCTCATCCGAACTCAAGCCTTCTTACTGATTCTCATCCACGCCTTTCATGACTCTTCTCACGATGCAGTCCAGAGCAGCATAATGGTTGCATTGATGAACTGTGGCAACTTGATGGGCCAAGATGATAGCCAGGTCTTGGGTGGTGATAGGTATTCGTCGTATAACCTCCTACGCAAGCAATGCATTATGAGTTGCCATATTGTGAACGAGGTAATATCCTCTGCATGGACTTTTGACCAGCCATTCATGTTCGAGATGTTGGATGAGGAGGCAAGTCATCCAGACTTTTCATCTTGTTACGGTTATGTGATGATTGGGCTAACGGGTTCAAAGATCTTTGGAAATGTGTCCAAAATGGAGATCGACCCAGGTCAAGCAGGCTTTTACGAGCATTTATTCCAGCTTCGGCTGATTCAATCCAAAATTCGCCATAGCAACAAGAAGCTTCAAAGACTGGACCCGTCGGACCCTTTCCGTGAGCGCTGTCGCATGCGCCTCAAACAAGAACTACAGGATTGGAAAGAAAGCGTCCAGAGTTTCATCAGCGCCAGCCCTCCCGACAACGTTGTATACCACGAGCCGGGGTCACTTTTTAAGTTATATGATTATGGAATATCAATACTCATGCAGGAGAGACCTTCCATGATGGGTGTGGAGGACATCGGACAGCTCGTCGAATGCTGCAGCGAGGCTTGTCGCACCTTTCGATCATCTCAGCAGGCCAACTCCGTCATTTACTGGACCTGGACAGCTGTGAGTCCTTTTCTTCGAGTAGCTTTGAAGTTCTTGGTGGCTCACTTTCTCACAGCTCATGTACCAGTTCCGCATCGGTGTCATGCTTCTTTACTGCTTTTATATGACTCCTCCGATGCTTCGAACCCCTGTATTCTCCTTGGAGACTACGCTTTCTGGGATCGAAAACTGCCGCCAGACTCTTGAAGGGTTCGCCTCTAGATGGCCTACAGCCCTCGTATTTCTGCAGACTTATCAGTTGCTTGCTCAAGCAACCTTTGATGGATTTCCCCTTGGCGCTGGCAGTAACACAGGAACGTTAGAGTCACCAACAACCCCGGCACTATGTGCTACTCAGCAGTCGAGTAGTGAGTGGAAGAGCCAAATGGTTGCTTTGATTACGGAATTAAAGCTTCAACACGTGCACCAAGCTGTTGTCACACTTGTTCAAGAGATGGTGCACAACCCTCGCGCTCTGGATCCTGAACTTGGAGATATGGAGTTTGCCCCGACACTGACTCTAGGAGAACTGGACCTCTTCAACTTCTGAGCGTGCTGTGCACTAATAGTATAGTGGATATAATCTTAGAAGCTATTCATATACTATCTAATCCACCATATCTGCACAATGCTTACGCATGTTGCAGGAAGGGCTGGGGCTTTGCACCGCCCGACAGTTAGTATATCTTCTATTTAGTAGAGCATGTTCTACCGCTCTGTTAGAACTGGAATATTCTTATGTGTAATAAGGAACTTACAAAGTTAATCTTGTAATTGTTGATCTTTGGTGTACCGTTTTCCTCAACGTAGCTCTGCTCGGCAGTCCATGTACCCTGCTGTTCCTTGCCACCACTACGTTGATAAGTCGTGACACCCTCAATCTTCAGTGTGAGTGGCGATTGTTGTACGACAGACACCTTCTTGACATCATGGACTCTCGAGTCTGTGTTATTCCAGCTGTCCTCCATATACTGTTGTAGCGCTAGACCTTCGTCAACAATTGCTAGTCGTATCTCCTAGTAGAAAGGTCTTCTTGCCTGGAACGCCAACGGGCTTAAAGTCCCCTTTGATCAAGGTGCCATCCTTACTGAAACATCCAGCCCAAGCAGCACAAGCTTCCTTTCTGTCAGCAGCTTCGTAGAGGAAGTCGATGCCCCTCTTGATCTCGCTAGAGATCGCAGATGAGTCGTATTCGTAATCGAGAATTGCCATGTTGAAAAGAAGAGGGGTTATCAATGCAGAGTGACTTAAGACGAGAGACAGAAAGTTAGACAATGCCAATCATTTATATCCGAATGTTTCAGTTGAAGGTTACACACAGGCAGATCCGCCAACCTGGGGGCCATCGTCGATCCCGTCGGACAAAGGGCCGCCACCAGGCGGACTGATGTGCTGAGCGGTCGGACACTGAGACACTTGGTGGCGCACGGCGGAAACACAAATCATTCGCTGTACGGGGCACGCTGTCTTGGCTGTTGATACGGTAACTAAGGGATGAAATGACTTCTTAAAGGAACAATGATCTGCATCATGCAAGATTCAGGAAAGCCTTCTTGACTTTGCCCTTTTCCTAGCACCAGAACCAAGATACTGCCGCGATTCTAAGTCTTCACGAGCATGTCAGAAAGCAAAGACATGGATAAGATCCGGCCAGAAATTGGCCAGCAACCACCCAATCTAGAGGCCGGGTCTGTTAATGAGTTCAAGGATACTTCACCAGGAGCCGACCCTGCCGCAAGATATCTCAGAGAGCACGGTCAAGAATGGTCGAACTACGCCCCCGAGGAAGCAAAGCGCGTCCTGCGAAAGATTGACTGGCGTCTTATGCCTCTCATCGTTGGAACCATCACCATCGCGGCCGTGGACGTGAGTTTGAAGTAATGATAGCTATGAAGAGGTTGCTGACTTTTGGCAGAAAATTCTCATCTCTAATGCCGCTCTGTATGGCATGAGTGACGATACCCACCTTGTTGGGCAGCAATATAGCTGGGGTCGGTATCCTCAAAAAGCAAGACATTTCGGTTCCATTCTGCTAACTGTCTCTTCCTAGTGGGATCCATCTTTTATTTTGGGTGGCTCGTTGCCGAGTATCCCGCCAATGCCATACTTCAAAAGCTTCCTGTTGGCAAGACCGTCGGTGTCGCCGTCATTGGATGGGGCGCTATCGTCATGTGTCTCGGTGCTGCGCAGAATGTGGCTGGTCTCATGGTACTGCGATTTATCATGGGTGCTTTAGAGGCGCCTCTCTTCCCAGCAGTCACTATTCTCAACACCATGTGGTATAAGAAGTCTGAACAGCCTGTTCGAATGGCGTTTACTTTTACAGCGTTTTCCAGCGTAAGCTCATTGCTCTCTCCGGGTCGCGAGCATATCTCTGACATCGTCTTAGTTGGTTACAGGTGTGGTCTCTTACGGAATCGGTCATTCAAAGACCGGCATCGCGTCGTGGAGGCTGTTGTTCCTGGTGGTAGGGGGCTTCACGCTTTTTTGGGGCGCAGTCCTGGTCACCTGGCTACCCGACTCTCCGTTGAAAGACAACTTTCTGAAGGGAAAGGACAAGTACATCGCACTTGACAGAGTTCGTGAAAACATGACCGGAATCGAAAACAAGGTGAGTGCTGTTGGCTCATGAGTCATCCGGGGGCGATAGCTAACAATTCAACCACGATTCGCAGAAGCTCAAATGGTATCAAGTCCGCGAGGCATTCACTGACTACAAGACCTATCTACTATTCGTCTTCTTCCTCAGCATGAACGTGCCAACTGGTGGTTTGGTAACTTTTGCCGCCCAGATTGTGTCCGGACTTGGCTACGGAAAGCTCGAAACCACGCTCTTGGGCATGCCAACGGGTATGATGCAGAGTTTGGCTGGCTTCATGGTTGCCATCCCCCAGCAATGGCTGAAGAACAAGCGATGCTTGTCAGCAGGCCTTTGTTGCATCGTGCCTCTTGTCTGTTCCATCTTAATTAAAGGTCAGTGTTTAAAGAGTGATTATGTCTCAGCTGAAGATGAAGCTAACTAGAAACAGACTTGTCTCATGAGAATAAGGTCGGTCGATTGATGGCATATTATTTCTTTTACTTTTTCTGGGGCCCATATGCGACAGGTCAGTACTAAAGCTAAGAACCCGTAATAGCTTTGAGTTAATCCTTCAACAGCCCTATCCCTACCAATGGGCAATGTCTCGGGGCATACTAAGAAGCTCACTGTCAATGCTACCATCTTTCTGGCCTACTGCATCGCCAATATCATCGGACCGCAAGTCTTCATCACGAAAGAAGCCCCCAATTACAGCACCGGATACAACGCTATCTTGGGATTTGAGGTCACTGCCATTTGCTGTATGGCAGCTTATGCTGTTGGCTGCATGATCGAGAACAAGCGTCGAGACAAGATGGAGGGTACTGATGTTTCTGTGGTGGTAGAGGAGCAACTTGGAGACTTGACGGATTATGAAAAGAAGGGCTTCCGATATATCTATTAAGTATTGGCAGTCAAATCATAATGCCGATTTAAGGCTCTTCATCAAAATACTCCTCTACCGGTGGAGGCAAGCTTCGATCTACATTCATGAGAAGACACCTGTTGGCCTTGTCGGCCAACATATCCAGATATCGGAAGCTGCCCCCAAACGTTGAGCCCACAATCCTCACCATCTCCATCAGCGTATCAACAGGACCAACATTCATGGCCGACTGTCGACGATCCACCGGCACCAATGACAGAAGATCAGCCAATGAACAAGCCACGTCAAACACTTTCTCTAATATGCCAATGCCGTTGGCTTCGAACGCTTGAGTCGGTACCAGCTGTAGCTCGCTTACCACGTCACGCGCAACGGCAGCTGGGTAGAGAAGCGACATGCTGTCTTCACTATCGGCGATGGACAGCAATGTTTTGGAGACGCACAGTTTCCAGACTATAACCTTGAGCCATTGTCGGGACACGAGGAGGTCGGCCTGTTGGACCAGGGTGTGGCTCGATATTGAAGGGAGAGTGTGTTTGAGGAGACCCTGGAGTTTGGAGAGATGCTCTGGGTCTGTTGCAGTTGACAGAGTTGCTGAGTTCCAGGTTCCGATGAAATCGGCGTCAAAATGGCGAAACAGGGAGATGAGGTCGAGGAACCCAAGCAGTATCTCTGCATCGGCGGATAATGGGTCGACAACGGGCAGATTTAACGTATTCTGCAGTGTTATTGGCCGGTTTCTCTGTAGTGCATACCCTCTCTCTGTGATGAACAGGACCCAAAACATGCGCCGAGCATATTTTGCGAACGACTGATCGCTAATGTCGGTGTAAGCAGCTTCTTCGTGCAAACGCAGCGACTGCAAGATGGTAATAGATTCGCGTAGGTAGTACCATGCGGCGTTGTCCTTGTCCATACAGAAGAATGCTGCGTAGAGGAAGAAAGATGTCTGTACGTGAGTTAAAGACTGGTTTTCGACAAGGTTGTAGTGCTGCCTTGAGTGGATGGTCTCGGATATGAGAAAGTCGGCGGGCGGAATTGCAATTTCGGGCGGTGATGAGGGCGTTGAGAAGATCTCTGGCGAAAGGGAGATGACGGCGCATAGAGCCGTCATGAGGCCGTATTGCTCTGGCGAATTGGATAGATTCTGCAGGGATTGCTCCATCTGTTGACGATTCAAGATGGGAGTAAGCGGGTACTTGTGCTTGAAGTAGGCGTCGAGACACCATCGAACGACTTCAGTCGAGACTTGAGAAGAAGGCTGAAAGCCATCCCCGAGCTCTTCCGCCGCCGGGCCCTCTGGCGCGATCTCAACCTGCGGCGTGATGGCAATATTGCTAGATCCCCCATCGTTGGGGCTTGTATAAGAATAATAAGGGCGTTGCCAAGTTGATGCAACCTGCTGCCGTTGAAGCGGCCTTTGGCCATGTCGCGTGCCCCGTTTAGGCCCCGTCTTCTTGTGGACCGCCAAGTAGGTGCAGTTGGCAGGGGAGTTCAGGCAATTGATGCAAGGCTTACAGCCGTCACAGCGAGTCTTGCGCACATGGCACGCGTCGCAAGCTTGGCGGACCTTGGGCGGCCTCTTGGGCCGTCTTGGATTGGCTTGATAAGACATGGTGATGATACGCGTGGAGCAGAGTTTGATCAAGCCACGAGGCGGGGTTATTAACAAGATGAGAGAGTCATGATTTAGTAATTTAGGTCGCGTTTCTTAATCATGCGACCAATCCCGGCTCGCTTCGGCTGTTGGACCGGGTCTAATCCATACTTGGCAATGGGTATCCTGGATAGACTCAAGCAGCATTTACTATCACAGTTCATAGGATTGACAGTGTTAAGAAATCGAATCGAACAATGTTTCACATCAACTTGGCAACTATATAGCAATCTTGTTTTCCCCCCACATGACAAACATCACTTCACCAACTTAACCACATATAGAACATAAACCCAGGTACCCAGCCTCAACAACACCTGCTATCATCCTACGAGCGCGCTTTTTTGATAACCGCTCCGTCGTTGACGACAAACTCGCTGAACTTTCTCGGGGGCACGCCCTGGGCATACATGCAATCAATATCATGATAGGTTCTATTCTTCGTCTCAGGCTGAAAGAAGAACAGAGTGCCTAGGACGATAACCTCGGCAGCGACAAACAGAAACATGACCTTTCCGCCCCAGTTCAGCTGATCTGGGTTGATGAAGTACGGAAACACAGATGACAGCATAAGCGCAGTAAGCTGCTGGCACACCAGACTAAAGGCAATTGTCTTGGGTCGTGTGGCCTGCGAGGCAGTCTCCTGAGCGACAGCCCAGCCAAAGCATCCGACTGTGGCAGTGTATAGCATCGACCATGTGATCATAAAGGCGAGAAGAGCTGTGTTGGCGGCTTTGTTTCCTGTACCCGCGAGTGAGGTTCCGGCGATAATGATGGACCAGCAGCCCAGAAGCGTGCCACCACCAATCAGGGACTTTCGGCGAGGAAGGACATCCGAGACCGTGACCGCGACGCAGTTGGAGAGGAATTGGAGGGTGGAGGAAATGGCGGTTAGACCGAAGGGGTCGGACTGGCCGATGAGCTCGAAGTAGTACGTCTGATATGTGTCTACCAAATGTTAGTAAATTGTGCAATCATCAACTTTGGTCATCACTTACTTGCAAAGTAGCCACCAGAGAAGTTCTGGGACTGGAGTCCCATCACAGCAACAAGGGTTCGCGATCGGTGCTCCTTAGAGAAGATTGCCTTCCAGCTTGTTTGGCTCGCCATGTTGGCTTCACCTGCTGCGACTTCAAGTTCCGACTTGATAAACTCAAGACGTTCTTCAACGTCGACATTCTTTCCGTAAAGTTTGATGATGGCCTTTCGGGCGTCATCCTCTCTACCCTTCTTGACATACCATACGGGTGATTCAGGCAGGAAAGGGAGAACGATGGCGAAAAGCGTCGGGACGAGGAAAGTCATGACAAAAGCAAGTCTGTAACTCCATTGTCCATGGATCTTGGAGGAACCCCAGCCGGTGATGGAGGAGAGGAAGAAGCCGAGGACGATGATGACGTTTGTCAAAGAGCTGAGAGAACTTCGGAGGGCAGCCGGTGCGTTCTCAGTAACGTATAGTGGAGGCGTCACGGTTGAGAGGCCGACCGAGAGTCCCAGCAGAAGCTTGGAGACGAAGAGAACCGGCAGGCTTGGCGCAAATACCAGGGCAAAGGAAGACGCCAAGGACAACACGACGGCGGTCCACAGCACGGCTCGTCGTCCGACATGGTCGGCAAATTGACCCGTCAGAAACGCTCCGAACACCTGACCAATGGTGCTAGCCGCGTTCCAGAGAGACTGCCAGAGTGCCGGGATGACAAACTGTTCTCCCGCGTCGTAGTATTTGCCGTACTCCTTGCGGAACTCGGGAAAGGCGATTGCAACGCCCGAGAGGCCTGAATCATAACCCCATCCAAAGACGAGGGACATGATGTAGAGGGACCAAAGAACATATCTCTTGTCCTTTTTGAGGTTTGTCCACAGGCGTTGATATTGCTGCTTTGGCGTGAGGTCTTGTGCCTCTATGGCCTTGAGCACAGCCGATTCGTCTAGAGCAGTGGCTTTTTCGACGTGGTCCGTCGGCAAGGACGTGGTCGTGACCTGCTGAGACAGCTTGTCGGCCATATTGTGTGGCAAGGAAAGATAAGATAATGTTGAATGAAGTAGTTGATAGGGTTGTCGATAACATATCCAGGTATCAATGAAGGAGCATCATCCCCAGGTTTTATGTCTTGAACCTTTTGAGTCTAAAAGGCCTAGCGCAATGTTGACTCGTGATCCCCGGACCCATCAAGGCCCCCCCTGTCGCAAGAGTCTGGAGAGGTGCCATGGGGAATCAGGTGAGACATGGATTAGTTCCGGACCGACAGAGGCAATATTGGACGTTACTTGAGAAAATAGTTTGTCCCTGTAGTTTGTGATCGATGTCGCCCCCGCCGGTTCCCAGAATCTAGATCAGATGGTGTTGGGCCTGGCGCTCCGGCTGAACTGGTTGAATTTCCATTGGCTGAGACAAATTTCTCAGAAGATGCCCATGGCTGAATTATGATTGGTCTACCTTACTGCTAGTCTCCCCAGAAACACTAGTCTCGCGTGGAGGAATGGGTCAAGCCTCGTCTGGCAAATCATAATTCAACCATCAAAGTTCAGCCGAAATCCCTGCCCTTGCAAGCCATCCAGACGGCTCAACCTACGACCAATGACGAATTCAACCGACAATGACCACTAGATCACAGCTGGTGTCGTAGCCGACATCCGGATATAAGAGACGGAGTCGACAAGCCATTTTTTGTTTTCAACACGTAACCAGCCGACATCATGCCCGCCACCATGACCACGCAGACAGCCCCAGACAGACAATGGTGGAAAGAGGCAGTCGTCTACCAAATCTACCCAGCCAGCTTCCTTGACTCAGATGGGGATGGTCTGGGTGATCTCCCAGGTATCATCTCGAAGCTCGACTACATCCAGTCATTAGGAGCCACGGCCATCTGGCTATCGCCCATCTTCAAGAGTCCACAACATGACATGGGATATGATGTCTCTGACTATCGAGACATTCATCGCCCGTATGGCATCGTGCAGGATGTGGAGATGCTCATCCAAGGTTGTCATGAGAGAGGCATCAAAGTTCTCTTAGACCTCGTGGTCAATCACACCAGCCACGAGCACGCATGGTTCCAAGAATCACGCTCATCAAGGACCTCCCCCAAGCGAGACTGGTACCTTTGGCGGGACCCCAAGTTTGACTCGGACGGTACTCGAAGACCGCCCAACAACTGGGCCTCCCTCTTTGGCGGCAGCGCCTGGACGTGGGATGAGCACACGGGTCAATACTACCTATCACTCTTTCTTCCGTCGCAGCCAGATCTGAACTGGGCCAACGAGGACATGCGTCGTGCCACCTACGACGATATGGTCTTCTGGCTCGACAAAGGGGCTGATGGCTTCCGCATCGACTCGATGAACCTGATGTCAAAGCACCCTGATCTCCCTGACGCTCCCATCACCCGTCCCGGCTCCGAGTTCCAGCCAGGTCACAAGTATTATGCCAGTGGCCCACGGATGCACGAGTACATTCGGGAGATGCGTGAGAAAGTCTTGGACAAATATGACTGCATGACCGTGGGAGAATTGGGCTTCACCAAGGATGAAGAGAGTGTGGCTCAGTACGTCGCCAAGGACAGACACGAGCTCAACATGCTCTTCACTGGC
Organism: Fusarium sp. JS1030; assembly: GCA_000966855.1. Taxonomy (NCBI): domain Eukaryota; kingdom Fungi; phylum Ascomycota; class Sordariomycetes; order Hypocreales; family Nectriaceae; genus Fusarium; species Fusarium sp. JS1030. Next base: position 123,203 of record JWIW01000024.1, on the reverse strand, counting down.
GATATCGTGGACATGGATTTTGGAGTCAACTACAAGTATGAGCGTGATGACTTTCGTCTGTCCAAGCTCAAAGTCATCACCAACCGCTGGCAGAAAGCTATACCAAAGTGCGACGGCTGGAACTCTCTATACATGGACAATCATGACTCGGGTCGCTCCCTTTCGCGGTATGGGTCAGACTTGCCCCAGTACAGAAAGGATGCAGCGAAGATGCTAGCTATTTACTTGGGGACCTTGAGCGGTACCCTGTTCCTCCTCCAGGGCCAGGAGATTGGCATGGCCAACGTTCCACGATCGTGGACTATTGACGACTACATCGATGTCGAGGGCAGAAACTACTACCAGAGCGTAGTCGACAAAAGAGGCCCCGACGCCGACATGACAGACGTATTGAAAGAGATGAGGCTAAAGGCCCGGGACAATGGGAGACTGCCCATGCAATGGAGCGCCCACGAGCACGGTGGTTTCACGCAAGGGTCCAAGCCTTGGATGCCTGCCAACGATGATTTTGAGGAGTGGAATGTCGAGCAGCAGGAGAAGGATGACGACAGCGTCCTCGCGTTTTGGCGACGGGTCTTGGCTCTCCGGCAGAGAGAAAAGGATGTTTTTGTGTATGGGCAGTTCTCAGAGCTGGATGAGTATGCTGGGAGTGAGGATATCTTTGCCTACACGATGACTAGCTACGATGGGAGAGTAGCACTGACATTGCTGAACTTTTCGGAGAAAGAACGGAGAGTTGAACTGGGGGCGTATACAGGGTGGAAGAAGTTGATTGGGGATAATGTCGATACAGTCCAAAGCGGTGGTATCACGCTCAAAGCTTATGAGGGTGTGGTGTACTATGGCTGGTAGCGATAGCAGGAAACATAATGAACAAGAAGATTTACAACAGATCGTATCCTATGGTGCTGGTTCCACTCCATTCCTGAAGCAGTCTCGGTGCTAGTTCCGGGGCTCTCGGTCTCGGTATCCTACCTGCTGAAGATTCCGAAGATGCCGACGCGACAATTTTGCAGTACCAGTAGCAACTCATACTAACCAGCATAGACCTTGCTGACAGCCACACCTTTCACAGCTTCCATGAGCTCAGTAGCATGTGGGGTGATGGCTGGGTGCTTCCCCATGGGGAGCTCAGGGTGGCATCGTCAGAAGCGGCTAACGGAGGCATATAAGATTACAACGGCGGAACCATTTTCTTAACACACCCATTCAGATCACGACAGCCAAGGAGCAAAAAAATTCTTGAGCCGCTGCTGAACGACCTTCAGGATGCTCTTTTCGTTGAAACAACCCATTTACTGGTTATACCTCCTTGGCGCCGGGATACCGGCTACAGCCCGGCCAGCGCTGACCACCAAGGGCAAAGATGATAGCTCCCAAACTCTTATAGGCCCATCGATCGTTCAGGTTGGAGGAAGCTTACGAAATACGTTTCCTGCGGGCAATTTTAACCGCAGCGTAACCACCACCTGGTGGGATACCGAGACACTTGATGACGACTTGGACGAGGGCGCCAAGACTGCTACTAAAGCGCTCAAAGCGGCATCGTTTATTGTCCTCGACAAGGATATCTACCAAGTAAGTCTATCACTTAATACGGTGTTACGAAAAGGCCAACTGATCTTTCCTTTCTCTCTACAGCTTCTGGGTGTTAAGGATCACAAGAGTGTCAAAAAAGTTGAGCAAATCTTCGAATTTCCTCCTGGGCCGTCTTTTGCCAAGCGCATGGTACATGACGGCACGGTTTACTCTCCAGAATGCAACTGCATCTTCTTCGCCGAGCTGCATCCGCCTAAGGAAGGCTTTTCGACCGATGCAATGCCCTGGGTCTGGCGTGTCAACCTCAACCATACCAAACCGGTAACAGAGAAGGTCTATCCTTCACCACAGCTGACAGTCCCCAACGGAGCATATTACCATGAGGGAAGTGTCTACTGGGCCCAGGAAGGCAATTACACCGTACCAGGTGGCATCGTACGCATGAACCCGTTGACTCTGGAGACTAAGGTCGTTCTCAATAACTTTTATGGTCACCGGTTCAATAGCCCCAACGACGTGGTAATTACCCGCGACAAAGTGGCTTACTTTACTGATGGCTACTACGGCTTTGACAATTTCAACGATACTCTTGAACCCGAGTTAGCCAATGGCGTGTGGCGCTGGGATATGAAGACGAGCGACTTGAGAATGGTGTCTGGAGCCGGAGGAGGTCCCTTCACCAACCCCAACGGACTCGCCCTGAATCTGGAGGAAGACAAGCTCTATGTCACCAACCGCGGCAACACCTCTGATAACCCAGCTGGCGGACGAACGATCTATGAGTTTAATCTCTCTCAGTCTAACGGCATTCCGGTAAAAGGGGGTGACGTCTTTGCCTACGTTGACTCTGGGTTCCCAGACGGGATCAAGGTCGACCGCGATGGCCGGGTATATGTCGGAGTGACGGGCGGAGTAACTGTATTTAGCTCCGCTGGAAAGCATTTGGGTATCATCAAGGTAGCTGAGGGGGATGTTGCAATCAACATGCTATGGGTCGGTGATTGGTTTTATATCGCTGGACGGGATCATTTTTACCGGGTGCAACTGGCTTCTGGGGGCGTTCAAGATCTGTAGTCTTGCCAGTGTACGATCTTGTATGCAGTAGTAGTTTAAAACCTCAACTATAGTGCAATAGGGATCGAGACACCAGTTGCTCCAAAATTATAGGACTCGGCGAATTGAGAATATGCCTTGATTGACGCGCTACACTTCTTCCTCATCATCCGATGTTGCCATTAATAGATTGGCTTTTTGTCTCTCTCTACACTTTAGATATCAGAGAGTAACACATCTAGCAAAGTGACGCTTTAAAATACATAAAATGGGCATTTTAAATCGGCCTAATGCCATCCAACGCAGTACCTGGTAGGAACATGCCGTGAAGTGTTAAACCAGATCCAACCAAGTCATTCTATTTAACAATTACTTCACCGCAAATCTACCCAACGCTTCATATCGGTTCCATACAAATTGTACTTGAGGCATAGTTAATGTAATTTACTTGTCAAACTATGTACTTCGTCTTGCTACGTCGAGCATCCCCTGTCCGGGCTGCCAGTTTCCTTGGGCTGTAATAGAAGCCTACTTTTGCTTCCTGTCCATGATAGCCTCGCCCATCACCTTCATGAGCGTAAGCCATGGCAAGCCTTGAGTGTCCGCCTTATGAGACGGCCGTATCCAGCCATGTCAACTTACAGAACATAACGATACATGGGGTGCGCATCTCCGACATCAGCGATGTCCTCTGGCATATGATCCAGGTCACTCTTCCCATGCTTTTCATCCCTCTTCTTGTTCTGCCATCTCAGGCTAAGACTGAGAATGCTGGCAATCAAAGCTGCTAGCAAGAGGACTCCAGCGCAAATCCACATGCCCTTTGTGTAGTATGGTTGAGCAGTCTTGGGGAAAATCCTAGCACCGAGGATGGGACCACACTGCCCGATCATACCAAAGATGGCCAGACCAGCACCGCGCTTTGACGATGATCCTTGGTTGTCTGTCACCCAGGTGAAGGTCAAAGCCACGGCTGGAAACACTCCGGCACAGACCAAAAACGTCGCAAAGTAGCGGACACTGGTGGTGTGCACAATAGCAAGGATGATGTAGCCCGCTGCACCAACACAGCTAAACAGAATAACGAAAACGCCTCTGGTCTGGACTCGGTCGGAGAAGAGACTGGTCAAAACACACATGACGTATGCTGCAAGATACGGACATGCCGACAATCCCTGAGCCCTGAGAGATGTGTATCCCATGGCTGTCAAGATGGTGGGGAGATATGCCGGGAGTGAGCCAAAGGCAGTGTTCAAGCAGAAGATGATGATGGCCTGGAGGTAGTTTTTGTAGTCGTAGAAAGCCGCAAACACCTGCTTGAAGTTGAGCTTGCGCTCTTGATCCTGGCCACGACCCTTGACGGCACGTGCTCCAATAATGTCGTTCTGGCGGGCGTCGAGAAACACGCACTCTCGAGGAGACGCGGGGAGGTAGAAGTATGCGACAATGGCGAGAAATAGAGTCGGGATGCCCTCTGCGGTCAAATGTTAGCAACTACAATTACGCGTGCCGAAAGCGCATTGGCCAACTTACCAACGATAAAGAGCAACTTCCAGTTGTAGATAGAGGTTTTTGCGTGGACCAAGCCATACGCAAGAGCAGAAGCAAAGCAATTGGCCAAAGGCGAGAAGGAGATGAAAAGACCGTATCGTAGACCCATCTCACGGCGGTGGTAGAAGAAGGTCATGTAAAGGGCCACTGCAGGCACGAAACCAGCTTCAAACACGCCAATGAGGAAGCGAAGAGCGATGATGCCGGCAAAGTTGTGGGTAGCTGCCTGCAAGATGCTCATAGATCCCCAGCCAAAAGCCATAAATGCCGTCCACAGGCGAAGGGGGACAAACTTCCAGACCAGAATAAGCTACACATTCCAGGTTAGCATCGTGAGTTGCAAATGACTTTTCCACCAGGTTTTCAGCAAAGAATACTTACCCAGTGAAAGGCGATGTAGGCAATGTAGTAGATTGTCACAATCATGGTGTACTGGTCCGACGTGATGCCCCATTCCTCCCCCATGCCAGCGGTGTATGCATTTCCAATGTTGCCTCGATCGATATACGAAACCAGATAGAGCGACCCGAGCCTGAAAAGAAGTCTTTCAGCTTTGAGTAATTCGATAGCAATTAGCGAAACCTTACAGCGGAATCAAACACCAATCAAGCTTTTGAACAGCTCGTTTCTCCTCATCCTCAGACCAGGTATTGGACTGAGACTCATTCTGCTTGATCTTGCCCTCGACATCCATGGCAGACGAGTCCTGGTTCTCGACGTGCGAAGTATCGTCCTCCTTGTTGTGGTAGTCGGCGCGATCTATGTTCTGCATGGCGAATATTCTGTCTTGGGTGTTTCGTCGGTGCGTTGAAGGTGATTGAGCTGGCAATTTGGTCTTGGCCGGCCCCTTTTAATGTCGACAAACAGACCATCGTGACAACTGACCAAAGCTTTTCTGGGGTTGCAGAGATAGAGATGACCCCACGGGGCAACTAGACTGCTGCTAGCTTGGCGACAAGGTTTCTCGAGGCTTGAGATGAGGAGGTGTCGGTATTGATGCCGAGTGAGATGCCGAGAAGATGCCGAGCACCAACGGCATGTGGTGGCGCAACCCTTGGCCAATATTTTGCAGTGCGGAGATGAACAATTTTCAAACAACATAAACAACTCATGTCCAATCACTTCGACTTTGGACATTTTCGACTGAGGGAGCTCAAGCATCTTGTCCCTTATCTGGGCTACGGTTACCGCAACAATGTCACCAGCAGCGGCCATCAACAACCATGACTCGCAAGAGTTCAACATCCTCACGCCCAACGCTATGCTTGGCTATGGCTACAACTCGGACCACTTCTGGTATGGCATCTCCAAGTATCGGCCCGCAGCCATCATCGTGGACAGCGGCTCCACCGACGGCGGCCCATACAAATTGGGCATGGGCAAGATGACGTGTGGCAGAGGCTCATATGTCCGTGATCTTGAGCCAATTCTCGCCGCTGCGTTTCACCACAAGATCAAAGTCATCATTGGATCTGTGGGTGGTGATGGGAGTAACAAGCACGTTGCAGAGATGCTGGAGATTGTCACTGAGATTACGAAGCGAGAGGGTTACACTTTCAAGATTGCCACTATTGAGGCAGGGATTGACAAGGGTCTCATCAAGCAGAGGATAGCTGACTCACGTGTGAGTCCCTGTGGCCCTGTTGAGCCTCTACTTCCAGATGTTGTGGACGGTGCTGTAGATGTTGTTGCTCAGATGGGCGCCGAGCCGTAAGTTCTTGACCAGTGTTTTACCCATTGTGTGTCGGTTCACTAACAGTCGAATATTTAGATATCTCGAGGCCTTGAAAGAAGACCCTGACATTATCCTCGGAGGGCGATCATATGATCCTGCCCCGTTTGCCGCCTTCTCCATATTCCGAGGTGTTCTTCCCGGAGTAGCCTGGCATATGGGCAAGATCATGGAGTGCGGTGGAATCTGCGCCGTGCCCAAGGGTCGTTCCATGATTGCAACTCTCAGGAAGGATTCTTTTGATCTTACACCTCTATCGTCGGCTGAGAGATGCACACCGCTGTCAGTGGCTGCTCACACTCTCTACGAAAAGACCCGACCCGACCGACTACCCGGTCCTGGCGGGGTTCTCAGCCTCGACAACGCCAAATATGAGCAGATGACCGAGAAGACCTGCCGTGTTTCAAATGCCGAGTTTATCGAGCGCCCGTACCAGATCAAGCTTGAGGGAGTCACACACTTGGGATTCCGAACCATCTTTATCGGCGGCATTAGAGATCCTATTCTGATCAGCCAAATCGACGACTTCCTCGAGCGTGTACGAAAGTACTCACAGAACTTGTTCCCAGAGCTTGATCGGTCGGAACAGTGTCGGTTGACATACCATTTTTATGGCAAAAATGGCGTCATGGGACCTCTAGAGCCAGAGACAGCTCAACCCCACGAAATTGCAGTTTTGGGTGAGGTTGTTGCACCAACAGCAGAACTGTCACACACGATTGCCAACAATGTCCGGGCCTCCATTCTGCACTTTGCCTACCCTGGGCAGATGGCCACAACAGGAAACTTTGCAAGTCCTCTTTCACCACATGAGCAAGATGCTGGAGCTGTCTTCAAGTTCAGTTTGTATCACTTGGTAGACCTCGATGCCGGTGAGGAGGTGACACTCTTTCCCATTCATTACCAAACCATCGAGTCTAGTGGATCAAACGTCAAAGCTGCTCCCGAGCTATCATCCGAGAAGCTACATGAGCTCGAGAGCGAGAGCCTCACTCCCCTGACAACCAAGAAAGTGCCCAGCAGCGAGGCCCCTCTGAGCCAACTCGCACGAATCATTCGCTCCAAGAACTCTGGGCCATTCGAGATGACCTTTGATGTCATGTTTGACGATACAGCGGTGTACAACCGCGTAAAAGCCGCAGATGCTCTGGGCAACGCAACCATCAAGAAGTTGTTCCGGGTGACCGACGACGATATCTTGACCAACATGTATTTTGACCCCGCTCTAGCTTGGAAGTGCACTATCAGACGGCCGTGGGCTCAAGGGAGCGTTGGAGAGCGCGATACTCTGGGCACCCAACAGCACGCGCCGCTCCTTGATGTGGTCATCCCGGCAGCAAAGGAAGCAAACGGGGTCGCCGAGATCAACGGCCAGATAACAAACAATATTGACTGCCAAACACCTGTTGCGAATGGATCACACAAGTCTCCAGTCAACGGGATCACCACAGGCAACAAGAGTATCAATCGAGAGACATTCACCTCTCGGGATATTGTACAAGAGGTCTGGACAGGCCTGGAGCTCCCTCAGGGAGCCTTAAAATCCGTCAACTTGCCAGGTAATGAAGGTCCGGCTCTTCCTTCATCTTACAAGATTGGCATCCTAGCCCAGAGCTCCATCGCCTTGGCAGCACTAACTGCTGGTCAAATTCACGCTCTACGAAACAAGAGCGCCGTGCCTGCGGTTACCGTACCTCTCGAGCATGCCATCGTCGAGTTCAAGTCGGAGAGACTGTATACTCTAGCCGGAAAACCCACTCCTTCACCTTGGGGTCCGATTGGTGGACTGCATAAAACATCAGATGGCTTCGTACGGATCCACGATTCTTTTCCAAACCATGCCAATGGCACACTCGAATTACTTGGCTTGCCGGTTGAATCAACTCGTCAGCAAGTATCTGAGAAGACTGCTGATTGGGCAAGTATCGACCTTGAGAACTGTGGGACTGTTGAGGGCAAGTTGGCCATCTATGCCCTAAGATCGTATCGCCAATGGGATAGACTCCCGCAGTCAAGGGCTATCAGCAACTTTCCAGTTGGTCTGAAACAAATCTCTGATGCTGGGCCAAGAGGTCTTCCTAGTAGGATGGCAAGTGGAAACACAAAGTGCCTTCAGGGCCTACGCGTCGTCGAACTAAGCCGGGTTATCGCCGCGCCACTTGCCGGCAAAACTCTTGCAGCCCATGGAGCCGATGTTGTATGGGTCACGTCGCCAAACTTGCCCGATCTCCCAACTCTGGACCGGGACTTTGGCCGTGGAAAACGAACCGTTCAGCTTGACATCCACAACCCAGCAGACAAAGAGAAACTGCTCGACCTCATCAAGAGTTGTGATGTCTTCATCCAGGGCTTCAGGCCAGGAAGTCTTGCTTCGTATGGCCTCTCGCCAGAGGACTTGATCAAAGCCAACCCGGGCATTATCATCGCAAACATGTCAGCCTTTGGTCCAGATGGGCCGTGGTCTAGTCGCAGAGGCTACGACTCGCTGGTCCAGACTTGCTCTGGGATGAACGTCTCAGAAGCCGAACATGCCGGCAAGGGCGAGGCTGCGCGCCCAACACCCTGTCAAGCTCTAGATCATGCTGGCGGGTACATGCTCGCCGTGGGTGTCATGAGCGCGCTATACCGTCGTGCCATCGAAGGCGGCTCGTGGCGTGTGGATGTGTCGTTGGCGGGTATCATGAAGTATTTGAGAAGTCTGGGGCAGTATCCTGGCACGAGCGGGTTTGAGGCCAAGGATTATGAAAAGCCTGAAGATGTACCTTCTGCCTATTTTGAAACCAAGCAGACAGGATTTGGAGATATGACAGCGATCAAGCACAGCGCTACGATTGAGGGGTGTCAAATTGGCTGGGACGTGATGCCAAAACCATTGGGGTCAGACAGTCCCGAGTGGCTTTAGAATATCGTGTTTTGGTAAAGGATAAAGGATTAGATGGAAAAGATTGCCCATAACCATAGATACTGTTTCATGTTATCAATATTTTCTTGTATCTTTTGAGACTTAATAGTGTTGAACACCAACGCATAGAGTGAATGCTCTCGAACTGTTCTCTTTCATTGTTCATTTCTCATAATCAGGACATTTTAGACGTTGTTCCCATATCAACTTTGCCGACTTTGACCTTGTATCATGCAAATGTTGGTATGACGTGCCCGTCATCCTCGGCCAACCCTACCTTTCCCCGCGAATTTCCCCGCGTTTAAACGTCACGTGTGGGGAATCTTGGCTCGTTGAAGGATGTAGAAAAGATGCCGAACATTCCGACAGCTCTCCTAACAGGATCTTCTCAGCCAGTCGACATAATCTTTTCTTGCAGGGAGAATGAACGATTGCAGGGATCCCATCTTCAGTCATCCTCAAAGTCAAATCACAAAACTCGGATATTTCAGCAACAACAGCAATGTCGTCGAGTTCAGGCCGCGATGCCCCGACGCCAGATGCCGGAGTCCCCACTCCTTCGGCTTCAGGTCCGACAAACGTTGCCCGAAAAGCCCGGCGATACGGCTTTGCCTGTGCGAGTTGCAAGTCACGCAAAGTAAAGTGCAGCGGAGATCAGCCCGTGTGTAGGGCTTGCCAACGGACCGGTGAGGAGTGTGTATGGCCTTCTCAAGACTCGGCCGAGTCACGGCTTCGGCACGCAAATGCTCGTATCCGACGCCTGGAAGCGTCTTTGCAAAACAACACCCGCCCTGGTCTAAGCGATTCTCAACTACCACAGTCGTCTCCCCGCCGGACGTCGATGTGTGCAACGTCAATTGCAGGAACCAGTCCCGCCGTCACCACTGGCTCTCCGGCAACTGATATTGCATATCCGTCTTCAGCAACTGAGATCTGGTTTCAGGTGGGTATTGGAGAGGATGGAGCTGTTGTCTACAATGGCCCAACAAGTCGCTTCCATGCCGGCTCACTAGACGAGACCAGCGGAGCAAACACCGTCGGTGCTACCGATGCTCAAGCCCGTTCCGTCTCAGACGCCAAGAGAGCTTCTCAAGTTGAGACATTGCGATCTCAGTATTCCTTAATGGACTCTGTTTGGCTTCCCTTAATTGAAGCAAAGCCCTTTATGAATGGAACTGGCATCGAGACTCGAGTTGGCATGGCTCTTCTCGACATATACTGGACTTGGTTACACCCATTGCACAACTGTGTATATCGTCCATGCCTCATCATGGATCTAGCCTTGGGCGGACAGTACTGCTCTGATTTTCTGCTGATGTGCATATTCGGACTTGCAGCGAGGCACCTATCGGAGCAAAACCCGGCGTTTCCCTCTGTTGGAAAAGGAGATGACTTTGTCAGACGAGCTAAAGAGCTTCTATTGGAGGAGTTGGCCGCAACCAAGCCCTCAATTCCAACAATACAGGGCCTTCTCATTCTTGGAGGGCGCCAGTGCGCGTCGGGCAAAAGCTCTGAAGGGTGGCTATATACCGGGATGGCGATTCGGATGATGATCGACATCGGACTTCACCTAGACACACCCAGACTAGCCGAGTTGCAACGATGGACGCCCGCAGAGACGGAGACTAGGAAACGATTATACAACTCGGCATACATATGGGATAAGACGTTGAGTCTTGCCTTGGGGCGCCCACCCTCGCTAATAAGACGCCCATACCCGAGTTCCGAAATTCTCGACAAATTTGACGACACTCGAAGCTGGAACCCGATTCACGCCGTGGAAGTTGGTGATGCTTACACACCAACTCCATCACTCAACAGCACAACATTCTGTGCATTCTGCCAACTCCATGAGTTGACAACAGAGATGATGCTTCTTTTCTCGAGTACTCCAAGTACTGATAACTTTGCCACACAAATTGGCAGCCTTGACACGAGATTCCGCGCTTGGTATGAAGAGATGCCACAATCCTTAAAGATTGACGATCCAGCCAGTCTTGAAAGGAGCCCTCCACCTCATATCGTATCACTCAAGTATAACCTCTCGTGGCTCTCAAAACGTTGGCATCGTGCTAACAATTGCAGTCTTTTGTATCATGCCTTGCACATTCTCCTCCGCCGACCGTATCTCAGCTCCCGCGACCCATCCCTAAGAGCTCAAAGCACAAGGGTCTGCATCACGCACTCCAAGAACATACACGCCATTCATCGTTTATACTCACAGACTTTCCCCCATCGATTGATGACATACCAAATCAGCTACTGCATATTCACCGCTGCAACGGTAGAGGCTCAGATGTTGAAGACAGCGACAAGTCAGGTGGACAGAGACGAAGCAGCAGCAAGGCTCGCAAATGCTGTCAGAGTTCTTCAAGATGAAGCAACTCACACACCCGGCAGTGGTCGAAGCCTAGACACCATTCGACGCTTATTGAACGCTGGCCTTGAGCAACCACTCCGACCACCTGAATACCCAGATGCGGGTGTTGGTGTCAGTAGGCAGACCCAGGCTGTGATAGCACATCAAGACAGGATGTCGGATCAGACAGTTGGGCAGGGACATGAACTAGACACTGCGACTGTTCATCAACCTTTGGGCCGCGATAGCCTTGTTCCTCCACAGCAGACCAACACCATGTTCACGGGTGATGACTTTTCGTCATCGTTGATTTCAAGTGGCTTCGCATGGGGAGATGAGCTTGGGCGCGCAAGTCTTGACACAGGTGCTGGTTTTCATCCAGATGCCTTCTCTTGGGGAATGGCCGACAACTTTCCAAGATCAGACATGATGTCTCTCTCGGGACAAGGATGGTGTCCATCTGCATGGAGTTCAATGCCGGGTTGATCTATACATGATAGCAATAGGAAATTCACGAAATAATGGCTCCGTTCCTCATCAAAAAGAGAGCAATCTTTATCACATTGCCACGCGTAGTTGCTGAAACTCCCATTGTACCGCTTTGTTGTCGCGCTGGTGGATATTGTGCCATGAAACTGACACACGAGCAGATAACTAGCCAACGGAATCAGATACTGGGATCAACGAGACAACATACCGAAGATGCCGAGCTACCCAACGCCTGCGACGTCGACTTAAACCCCAAGCCCAATGAGAAACCCGACGCTCTTTTAAGTTAATCATATCAACCGCTGGATTTATCCAACCGTCCCCCACCCAATTGCACACGACGTCATGGAGCCTTCTTCAACCCCTCCTCGTCGTCCGCGCTTCGACGAGTTGCCGCTGCGGCCCGGCGACCCAAACGCATCTGCATGGGGTCTATGGGGCGACAACGACGAGCTTGGGTCCCTGAATCTACTTACTCCAGAAGTTGTAAGAAATGCCGCTTCAGAGGTGGTAACGGGGAAGACCATCCCGCTCAAGTAAGGCGTCCATCCAACAGCCATGATCTGTAGTAGCTGATGCTCTAGAAAGCCTTCCATTGACAGCCTTTGGCCAACCCATGAACCCTGTGCGGAAAGCATGCACCCATCGGATAATCGCCAAGGGACATGCCAATGATGACGAGGTTAGCCATTCAATCGTCAACTTGCATAACCCACACTGACTAACCCCGGCTCTAGTTGGACATTAACACACAAGGCTCAAGTCACTGGGATGGACCCCGACATTACCCGTATCAAGAAACGCTCCAATATTACAATGGTATAACACAAGAAGACATCTCGGGTCCTAAGGCGAATAGCAAATTAGGCATTCAGAGTAAGCATGAAACCAAGCCTTGCATCAATTCCTAAAACTTACATACTCCAGACATTGCTGCTAAGACGATAACTGGTCGTGGCGTTCTCCTCGACTGGTTCTCGTGGGCCCAGGAGAACAACATGACCATCGATCCATTCTCAAAACATGCAATCCCTCTATCAGAGCTTCTAGCCGTGGCAGCGGCACAAAACGTCCAGTTCCGCTTTGGCGACATCCTTCTCGTCCGCACAGGCTGGATCAAGGCCTTCCGGGCTCTGTCAAAAGAAGAACAGGACTCGCTCGCACACCGACCAGTCCGGTCTTCGTGTGGGATCGATGCAAGTCAGGAGGCAGTCCGCTGGCACTGGGATAATGCTTTTGCAGCTGTGGCAAGTGACACTGTAGCCTACGAAGTCTGGCCCAGCCCTCGACCAGCTGGCAAACGAATGCACGAGATTTTCTTGAGCGGATGGGGCATGCCGATCGGAGAGAGCTTTGACTTGGAGCGGCTGGCAGAGACATGTAGAGAAGAGGCCAGGTGGACATTCATGTTTGTGAGCGTCCCATTGGATGTACCTGGTGGTGTGGCCAGTCCTCCAGGAGCTGTAGCCATTTTCTAGGCTTGTGTTATATACGTCATAAGTGGCATCTATAGAAGCAACTATCTATGGTCTAAAGATACGATCAATTCAAGAATCTAGATCGGGAAAGGGATGTCTTCAGCTCCATACGGAAGACTCGGCCTCTTGAACTCGACAAAGCCGAGTCCATCATGCACATTAAGCACTAACGCCGTCTAAATCCTCCGCAGCCGCCAGTAGAAACTCCATCAATCCAGCTCCCATTGACCGAACGTTCTGGTTGAACGCAGTAACATTAGGATAGAAAGGACAAGAAATATTTCCCATAGCCTCATTTCTAACGCCAATCTCAACACCAAAGGCACGAACCTTTGTCAGTGACGGGTCTAGCAAGGCCCTACTGTAAGCATAGTCGCTGCACGTTCCAGAGGTCGGATAGAAGAGGGCGTTCTGCACCGACTGAACCTCGCGGCCTCCATTGCCCGCTTGCATCGCCTTCGCCATTCTCTGACTTGCGCTTTTACTGACATCCCAGTCGGATTGGTTGATGTAGCTACTGTAGTTGAAGTTTTTCTCGTCTGGGACGTAGCCACGTTTCCCATCAAATTCTGGGTTCCAGAAGGCCTGTTCGGGATCCGAGACCTGATTCTCGTCGTCACCCCAGGGATAGAGGACAACATCAGCGAACGTATGGATGTCCATGAACCAGCTTATGTTGAACATATCAAGGACCCGCCTCACGTTGCGTGTCTCGGGCTCGGAAAATGGACCCGTGCCATAGTAGTTCGCAGCATCAGGGTCATTTGAAGCTGCCTCAATGCCGGGAGCAAAGTACTGTGTATAGTTCCACAAGAAGTCATAGTTTCGGTTGAGATCGACTGGGCCATCTGGGTTCCGGTTCTTCCGCCAGCAGAGGTTGGTGTTGTGGTCGAAGAGGACACCATCTGGATTGGCGAGTGGCATGAATACCAGACCAGCCGAAAGGGCCTTGTTGACATCCGAGTTGGTGTACTTTCGACCGCCGTAAACCAGACCAGTGCGCTCTCTCTTAGCCCAAAGAAGATCGGAGACGAAGTATATCAGCCCATCGGGTGCGCTACGCTCCCGTGCATGAGTTCCAGCTGTCAAATATGCATGATACGCGTCATTGCTACGGCCATTGCCGACTTTAGCGCCAAACATAGTTGCACCATCGTGAGTCTTTTCCGGGAGCTCGAACAGCTCGATGTCAAACTCTTCAACGAGGCCCTTGACAGCAGACTTGATTTCAACCATATTGAGGGCTTCCAAGATGGTAGTACTGGGGCGTTGCGAGCCGAGGCCACGAGGCGCGACACTACCGCCGCAAAAGCGATCAGTTTTGTTGGATGCGACAGGTATAGAACTGTTCTTGATGAAGGCAAAGTAGTCCTCGGTGGCGTACTGCTCTATCTGTTCCTGGGACTGTCGTCGGAAAATGGAGGCATCTCGGCCATGTTCATGGGGAAGAAGGCATCCTTGCACGACGGCAAACAGCGAGATTAAGCCAAAGAGAACCGTCTTCATATTTGTTTGCAACGAGCTTGAAGCGAATGTGATGTGAATTGAGGAAACACAGGATGGGTCAAGGGGGCGTTTGACCCTGTCTTTATACTCGTCGGCACGCTCGGCATCGGAGCTTTTCGTGGCCAGATGTACGAACTGTGACGATATCGTTGGTAGCACGAGGTTGGGCACGGAATCCGGAACCCGAAGAATCTAATGTGACACGTTCAAGTTGCTTTTCGCCAATCTTGCGCTACAAGACAATCGGAATCCACATCGCTGGAATGAAGACTATTCCATCTGGGAAAGATGTCGCGTCGCGGCCAACCGTTGGAAGCTAGCGCAACGCCAATGCCCACGGACATGCCATGGCCAGTATAACCTTATTTAACATTGTGGTCCCATCCCGAGGTCATGTTAAACCTTATTTGACTCGGCAGTTGAGAATATCCCCTTCAGGCAAAATGCTGCGTAATGAACCTACCACGTCTTCCTGCAATACGGCCGTTGGGTCAAGGTTGAAGATGACAATGCAACCTCCGCAATTCAAGGTTATGAGATTGCGTTGTCTCATCCCAACCCCAACGGCGTGCGTCCCGAACGGTTGGTCCTCTTGTTTCACATGAACAATGGCTCTTGGCACTGATTTGAGTCAAATTTTCGGCTATTATCTCCTCGCAGTTCCCGTAACGTACGATGCCGGGCATTCTTCTGAGCAGATGTTGGTAGTTCAGTAAATCACATGAAATTGCGGTGGTCATAACACTTCCAAGGACATCGTCTCATGTTTAACAAGGCAGCAGTGTCATGAATCGTCCACTGGTACGTGGCCACACGTCCATATGCCAAGCGATTAACGCCACTTGGCAAATGGTTTTATGATCCTATTGCAATAACAGACCAATCCAGTGGCGCCGCTTAGCATTCTTGGGTTATCAGTGTTCTAAATGACTTTGGAAGGGTGCTTTACCCAGTTGCCGAGGACCAGCGGATTCGAGGAATCAATTGTAACGCACTGCAGGGCGATGAGAGACAACATCCTCGCGTCAGGTCTCAAGATCTTCAAGTCGAGTTCCAAACTCTCGGAAGAAAAAACCAAAAGATTTATTTGAAGGTATGCTTAAGTCACGTCTTTGCTTGAGAAACGCACGACAGTGACTTCAAAAGTCGGTATTCTCCAGCCAAAGGTTACTATTAGGAGACCCAGGCGAGGCAGATGCCTTTTCTAAAGCCCTCAATTATACCATTGCTCAGGATCTGGTGCTTTCACTCTCCAGCTAGTAAGACAACAGTGCCTGCCCCTCCACTCATTTCTACCACATACGACCCCCCATTTCACAGTTCCCCAGGACGCTAGGGCATCCGCCTCAGGGCGGTGGCAGGCGGCACTCACAACAGCAGAGCATGTTCCAACCGCAGGAATAGCCGTCGTCATTCGTCTAAGGCTCCCGCCGATGCTTACTAGTAATATCAGCGACCCTAGGGTAATAGAGAAGATTATGGCGATGGCAGAGTAGCCACAAGTGATGAAGACTCTTGGGGATCCATCGGGGCCAGTCGCGATGTCGTCGTCACGATAGACAACGAGCCGAACAAAAAATATTGACTGAGAGATCAGCCAATGAAGTGTTGCAGATCCGATAATTAGAGGTATCCCATATCTCTGTGTTGCCATGTGAGTTCAAGTTCTGACGTCGTTCTAGCTGAAGAAGGAGGGCTTACGAGAGGGAGGGACAGCCAATAAGTCCTGCGCTGTTGGCCAACAGGATACGTTGTACGTAGTCCCTTGCGTTTCAAGCCGTAGCTATTCCACTCGACCCCGACTAGCATGGCCGTCCACAAACCGTTCAAGGCCGCATAGAGAAGAGATGCGATCAGTTGTGGTGAATTGGAAATGAGGACCTGGCCCATAGCACCAGGGACCCCTATGCCCAGCATAGAGTCTACGTTCACTTGTCCGAAGCCTCTATTCCACAAGCCAGCGAGAGTCGGTTTATCAAGAATAATGAGGTTCTCGATCGCCATATTCAGCAAGTAGCCTGCAGCCCCAAGGACACCGAGACACCTGGCATCATGTCAGCCTGACTCAACATGGACATCTTTCAACAGTCGGGGATTGTTACAGAGCTACAGTGATGTTGTATCTTGCCCACGAAACAGACCCAGCCCAGAAGCGCCTAGTTGAGGACCAGCACTTAGGGCCGGTTTCCCAAGACAACCGCCATCCTGACCTTTTTGATAAAAAAGGCATGTCCTTGGTGATAGGATCAGGATTGTCGAGGAAAGATGTCATGACATCTAGTAAAGTATCAATAAAGTCTTATCGCTGATATTGTCTACCTTTTCGAACAGACTGCTTACCTCCGAGGGTGAGAAGAGGTCGCTTGTCAAGACATAGCCGAGTTAAAAGCATTCCCAGAAGCTTGAATGCGTTGCATCCAATCACTATACCTAGCATCGGAATGCTCAAAATGAGCCGACAGTGTTCGTCGACTGTCTTGCTCAGGCAATACTTGACCTGCGCTCTGTCGGTCTTGGTCCCATGGAGGTAGTGTGTCGTAGTGATAAACCAAGAATCTGGGTTTCGAAGAGCAGTATTGACGTCACATACTGCAGTGTAGCTGTTATCAAACTCACATATCCAATTATAGGGGTCGTTCATTGGGTTTCCGCGTCCACCTAGCACATCGGTGTAATTGCCGAACTTGTCCGAACGATCGGGGTCAAGTATGAGGATGACATCCGACCTGCCAGAGACGAGCTTCTGACCATAGGTCGTGATGCATTCTCGATTTTCCAGTTTCTCAAACTCGTCCAGAGACTTCTTTAGGCTTTGGAAATCCTCATCTGCAAATTTGGATTTCGGATCATCAAGAGTTTCCCATTTGGTCGCGTACACGGAATATGTGTTGACACCCGTTTCAAAGGATATTACCGAGTTATAGCTAGAAAGGAAATTAGTGGCCGTTTCCCCAATCTTTGGGATATCTTTTATTCGCACAGTACATGGATCGGAAGGGAGCTAAGGGCCATTATTGTCCATATAAAGACCCGCTTGCCCGATACCATTCGCAGGTTGCGGAACGACATGATGCCAACATCCAGCCACTGTCCCTGGCCATGCGCAGCGTCAATCTCATCCCTCGTCGGCGCTGTCAATACTTGCTGTGTGTAGTTCCCTGAGGCCAGGAGAACCGTGCCCAGGATATTGATGGCGAGATGCAGCCAAATGCTGTACTGCTTGGCTATTTTGCATTCTCCAGTGAAAAGAGCCCCCTCAGTGTCACCATTCGGCCTATCCAGCCTGGGAATAGCGACAAAAAGGAATGTAGTATTGAGGGCTGTGACCACAGCGATGGCAATAGTGCAGATAGCAAGACCGGCTTGCCAACCCATGGTAGCAGAAGTTGGTTCGTTCTTGGTAAAGTAATCACTTAAAAAACTTGTTCAAATTGCAGCCATCAAGAGGGACCAGGGATGGTTTTGTAGACATTCGAATGTGCCAGGCTGACACCAAAATTTGCGGCTTGCTGGCAGTGCCTAGCCAACATTCAGCCTCAAAGTAAACCGCCCGAGTCCAGACCACTTAGAATCAGCCTAGCTATTGTGACATGTCGTATTCAAGTTACCATAAGAAAAAACGTAGAGTTTTACGAGCAAGACCTGCGGAAACACGAAACGAAGAACTCAACAAGTCCATAGTTGTCAGACAAAATTCCAGTCTGTTGAGTTTGAAGTTCGTTTAACCACCTTGCCGGCTCTCAATGAGGAAACCCCAACTGAATTCAAAAACGGCAGGGGTTAATTTTTGGCCCAGGGAGAAAGCCGCACGATCCAATGACAGAGACAGAGCCAGTTGCTGGAAGTCTACCTGCCAGCCTCAAAACGCCCAGAGCCATGTCGTGACTGGCCATGCCGGATTTCTCCGCGGCAAGCAACGGTGTAAATTGCGGAGGCTTTACACTTTTCACTAGACTCGTTTCTTATTCAGCTTGATACTGGCGTCCCAGGGAGCTTGCCTCGGCTGTGGCGTAGTTTCCACCAGCAAGGCACACCAGTGCTTCATTAACCAACGTTTATGGTCATACAACTCAAGATGCTCTGTATTTCGAGTGTCAAATTGAGATATTTGAAGTATATAGCTAAGAGCTAGATAATGCCACGACAAGAGAGCTACAGATCAATATGTAAGTTCGCCATTCGCGTCCTTGAGTGTTATGATACAATAACACTTCTAAGAAAGCGATGCTCAATGCTGATTTCAGACAAGAATTCGACCAGAAAAGTTCGTAAATCCAGGTCAAAGTCAACCTGATACCTCTGAGCATCAGACTCGATATCAGCTCGAAAGCCTGGGCTTCGAGTGGCTTGGGCACCCTGACAACCTCGCTCAACCATCAGGCTCATCTTTTAAGACAAGGAAGGGTCTTCAAATGGAATGCAATACAAATCAAGGTCAGAGATGAGAATTAGATGTATTAGGTATCAGTTCCGCCAACAAGATGCAACATCGCAAACGACTTCATCACCCATCAACTGCTCCATGCCTTGCCCGCCATGACTTATATAGCTTCCCTCCCAAATCCCATATCCCAGCCCAGTAATCCTCGCTATCGCTAAATGCAACCCCGAAACGGATGAAAAATAAAATGATAACTTATAAGGATGAGTTCGCGAAATTTTTTACCAAACGCCATGCCGCTTCATATCCGTAACCCTTGGTATCTTCAACACGGCCCAAAAAAACGCGCCAGACCATACTCTTGGAAATCCCCCCTCCCTTCGCCCTGAGATGATTCGGGTGTTTAAATGTCGCTTCATGTTGTTAATTTTGTGTTTGTTTTTCGTTGTTGCTGAAATCGTCATGGCCATCACTTCGTCCTCCTCGCCGTTATCTGTTTGTTGTAGATGGTGGGATCAAATCACTGTCTGTAAGCCGATTCTCTAAATCGCCTGACCCAGTGTTGACGCACACGGCCAGGCATCTTGCAGAATACCATGGCCTTGCACTCGTTGATGAGCACACTCTCGGATATCTTGACCTGCAAATCGAGGTCTTCGTCGGCAAAGTCGCGGAAGAAGACGTCCAGAGCCTCCTCTTGCCAGCGCAGGTTGCTTCTCGATCGTACCGCTTCGACGAGCTCCTCAATGGCGGGCGCGTTAGACAAGAGCTGGCTATCGGTCTGCGACGGGGAGGCGACGCTGGGCCCGTCGCGAACATTCAGAGGCAGCATAGATGAGTTAAGCACAGCCGACGTGAGCGCACGTGAGCCGTCGTTGGAGGAGGTTCGGCGTCGCTTGCCGGGAGACTCGGGAGCTGCCTGACCCGATGGCATGGTCGAGGCAGGTGGTGTAGATTCGAAGACAACCGGCGTGCTCGTAGTGGGCAGTTGGCGCTTGCGACTCTGGGTGATGGTCTCATCTGGGGGAGTAAGCGCGCTAGCGTTAGCAGTGGGCGCCCGCGGAGGGATAGTAGTAGACGTCGGCCGCTGCTGGGTTGCCGATCCCGTCGAGGAAGTGGTCGGGGTCTGGGTCAAAACAGGCCGAGAGTTGGGACTCTCTAAACCGGGAGGGCGGGGAGGTGGTTCGCTCTGGAGGTTCAAAATCCCCGTGCCGGGCATCTCGGGGTCTTCGGCGATAGGGCCGTCTGTTCGTCTTCGAGGTTTCATGATACGTTTGGGAGCGCCGCCAGAGCCGATAACATCTGGATAGAGGATCTCCATATAATCCTCGTGGTCAAATGGCCGGCCGCGCAGAGCTCTCGACAGAGGCTCCCTCTGATGCGTGTTAGCATTGTTGTCCGCCGTGCCGCGACCATGGTTCATGGTGTCATATGTATTGTTGTCCGAGGCGGTGTGCCTCGGTACTTGCGTGATGGCAGCCTCGCTCGCCATGGTGAAAAGGAATGTTTACCTCGATGTGTGAAATCCATGCCTCCTCCGTCGCCGTCACCGTCCTCGTAACTGGGTTGTAAAGGAACTCGGGGTCCTCTCTAAGGCCCCGCCATAATCGGAAACGCTTCCTCGCATTGTCACTCTTGTTGATCAGATGGCTCTTAGCCGGATAGGCGCCATGACTCTCCTGCAACGCCTGAGCAGCGCGCTCCCAGGCCTCGGCCTTGAAGGACGAGTTCTCACGGAGGCCGAGCTGGACACTCTCGCAGAGGCTTCGGAAGAAGGTGGCTTCGTAGGCGGGCGTCCAGCTAAAACGCGGCGCCCTTCGATCGCGATCAACTCTGGTGGGTGCTTGGCCGTCGGGGCCGAGCACAACGTCGGCGTCGTCTTCGGACATGGAGGGATGGGACGACGAGGGTTAGGAGTGTCGTGGTTGGGGTCGTTGTCGATGACGTCCCGCGAGGGAGCAGGGACAAAAGCCACAGACAAGAAGGAGGATAGTGTCCCCGTGACAGGAACGAGGCTGAAGTCGAAGCGAATGCTTCTTTCTTCGGGGTCGCTCTCACTGGCACTTGGCAATGGGATTTCCTAACTCGCATCGCCCAGTCGGGACTCGGCCGGGCGGTGAGTGGGGACGCAAAAAAGAGGTCACCTGGGCTGCCGGGAATTTCATTTTGCGTCACGTGCACCTGCCAGAGTCCAATCGCAGGCGCTCACGTCAGGGGGCGCGTGGGATTCCAGGGGCATTTGATGGGGAAGGTCCCAAGCGATCAACATTGCCAGCCCGCGGTGAGTATGCGACGCGGGATTACCAAGTCGTGATATCACGCTCCCGACAAGGCAAGGGACTCGTCACTTTCTTGTCCCTGCAAACGTTTCAATCATGTATCGCCCGGAACGTTTGCTCCTGTTTTGTTTGTTTGTCTGATCCAAGGCCACGGATGAGGTTCTGAACTGGAGGGAGCTTATTCCCAACTCCCCGAGTCCATCTCCACGTGGAGCTGCAGACCCGACCATGGTGAAGCCAAAACATCACGCGCGATGCAAGGATAATCCCACCTTCGAAACTCACCGACTTGGGTTTCTCTGTTAGTGTCGGTCTTCTCAGCGGTGACGAGGCGAGCTCCACGATCTCTTTTTCACGCTGTCCCTTCTGCTCAAGAGCAGCATGCGAGTGACTGTAGATCCCAGTCAAGATGTGTGACGAGCGTGCGCCCTACCTCTAGGATCGAGGGCTTCTGCAGGCGAGCTGCATAACCGCCATTGCCGCTCGCGTTTCCGTTCGTCCCGACTTTGAGTTATCGCTTCGATCCCGCCTCAACGGGTCTCTGTGTCTCTGTAACATTGATAACAGGCATGCATATCACCCGTCACCCAATAAATTAGGTTCCGGTGGGCAAGTCAACTGCAACATTATGCCGGTAATTGAGCGCCAGCCTCATCGGCTTGTTCCGTCCCAGGTCCACAATTGTCGATGGAACGTGGTCTGGGCATTGCATTGCGGTCGCTAACAAAGGGAGATTCGGTCAAAACAAAGAGAGTCATCGATTGGGCCTCCTTCGGCGCGTTTGAGAGACGAGTATGGGTTGGATTGACACGTCGGAGAGAGAGTTGAAAGCTGGCCGACGAAATTTCTTGGCCACGGCATTGATCAGCTTGTCGGATAAACTCATCTCCCTCCTGATCCTGGCTTGATCACCGACGCCTTGCTCAACGCGCACGCGACCCAATTGTCCCTAAGTTGGTAGCCAAAGTGTATGTTTGATGGATTTGCTATTGTAGAAGTTAAGAGGAAGAAATTAAATCAGTTTGGTATAATTTCCCAGACCGTCCATTGCGTTCTTTGGTCACAAATATTCTAGTATGGTGAAGGTTGAGAACTCGGGTATGAACAGTTTAGCTGACACCTCAAAGTCCCGTTCATTGAGTGTTCGTTTTACTGGCAGCTTCGACATTTACTACAGATCCACAGTACAATCTTAATCACTATTAAGGCGATCACGTAGCTTCAACTAAACCACCATTCATGGCATTCCTGAGTCCTTACGACCAGCGGACAGCCTACCCTATACCACCCGAAAATCGCCTCCCATCTCGGCACATTAATTGGGTAGGTAGCTTAGTCAGTTGCCGTGACGCGAGTGACGACAAGATTTGTCCTATCGAATCGACATTCGTTTGAGGGATGAACCAACAGGTTTGCAGCCATTGTTGAATGCCCCATTCTTGGTTCCGGTGGGAGCGGAGCCGGGACGGAGCCGGACCGGAGATTCGGTCAATCCCCGGCAGGGCCGGATTTGGGCTAAAAAGCAGCTGTCGCTTGAACATTATTGCCACAATGGTCAATTGACAGGCGCCAAACCGAGCCTTGCGTTCCCCCCTTTTTGAGCTTCATAGTGAATTTTATGGTAAAAATATTCGCCGTGTTTCCCAGTCTTTGTCGCGTGAAACTAGGTACCCAAGCTAAAACACATCATACGAAGGCGAATTCCCACATCCACACCAAACAACTACACGAGGCTCAAGAGATCTACAGCGGCGGAACCAGAGGCCAAACCTTGGGTTTAACAAGGGAACAAGGGAGAAAGAAGGGCAGTGGGGTGCAGAAATATGATTGGCCATGGTGGAGGCATGATCAGCTAATTCTTTTATCTGATTATCAGATAAGATTCGCGAGAGGCTTGGCCGTTGGCTAATTTTGATGTACCCGCCATGTTTGTTGAGCCTAACCACACAGTGTAGTAACACTCTGGATTCCTTCGTCCCTTATCTCCAGTCGGTGCTACTTGGATAAATTGGTAGCATGTGTTATGTTGTGCTCTTCACTCTGATATTCTGATGTGTGCTGTTGGGCTCCCTGCACGGTTTATTTGGGACACCAACCTTTGTTGCAATCAGCCCTGGACAACAAGCAGTTAGTAATGCACCATGACTGCACATGCAACAATTTCTTGACTTACTTGGATTCAAAGTATAGAGACCCGCGATGTGATCTGCCACCACGGCGGCAGTCTGTCACCCACTGACTGAGTTCGCTCCTGCACATGGCTTGAGAGACGAAAGCGTCCATGCCGGTTCTGGTGAGGCGCAAGTTGACGCGTGTGTTCTGGCCAATGTTGAAGCAGGCAGACTTAGCTTCCTGCTGCTTCCAGTTGCGGTTACCCCAGGATTCGCATTGACTAGCAATTCCTTTGAGCGCCTGATGCCTGAGGTCAATCCTTTCAGAGTCCCACTTTTCGCCTTTGTGGAAGCAACCGGCGACGATAGCAAGAGGTGCGACTGTGAGGAAGCAGAGGAGCCAATTCGTGAGACGCATGGTGGATGGGGCTTGAAGATTCAACTCTGGAATGTTGGGTAAGGAGGTTGATGAACTGAGCGTTCAAACGTCAAGAGTGAGAGATCTTGATGTACAGATCAATTGCAAGTGACACTTCCCAGCTGAAGCCTTGTCAATGAAACACCACGCCTGTTGATGTTAAATCCTGACAATGAGACTGGTGGCGCAAGGGGACGGGGAGGCTAACCGTGGAGTATCGTTGAGTCGCAAATGGTGATGAAAGCCCTCAAACGGCAAATCTATGTTCTGTACGGCAAATTAATGGATCCAGCAAGGAGAAGTCTGCGGACGAAGGAGCTGAGATTGGAAGTGTCAATGAAAAGTTGAGACTGATGGTAAGGATTTAAAGAAGAAGGCAGCCCTTTTCCCCTCCCACAAGAAGGAGAAAAGTGGCTTTTTCTCGCAGGGCCCATCTTGCCAGGTAAGGTTTCTCTTGTCTAATGATGTGCTTAAAGAGGTTGCGTTGCCATGCAGTATTGAGTTTGTTGAGAGGGTGCTGATCTATGAAACTGTGTTCTTTGCCCCTTCCCCAAGAGGAGTCATCGCAATTATTAAGGAAGCTTATTCTCAATTAGGATGACGCGGCGCGTTCAGCTGGAAGAGCGTCCTGATGCGCCGGATTGCCTCAAGTGGTTAAGTACTCAACGAATATCTGCGATACGTGTAGAGCCATGATCGCATCGGAGGCTCATTGACCTTGTCAGTCTAGAAAGCATCGCAAAAGAGAACGAAGCACATATAGCAGCATTGCCCATAGCCGTGATGGGTGTTCAAGGCCTTTTCACCATCTTGACTGATCAAAGCTTATTACTCGCTTATGATGACGCGATATCTTGTGTGGCGATGAATAAAACTAGATAAATTGTTGCGTAATATATATAGTGAATATCCCGAGCTGTATGGTTGACGGTATATGGATTTCACATGCTAACGCGTGCAGACAAGTTCGCCGTAAACATTTGTAATAAGTGTAATATCTAGAGGATCGATAAGTTACGGGTTTCTTATTGTCAGGTGATGTTCACCTACCAAGATTGTACTTGACGGGCTCCGAGACACCCTCACAGGTGCACTCGAGCCAAGGCCTTGTAGCGCCGAGACCTCCCCAGACCTCGTCTGGGAGTCGGTACTCGGTGCAGTCTTTGCAGTGCTCGCCAAAGTTGCCGTCCTTCTTCCACTACATCCCATAGCTGTTAGTTCCGATGGGGTAGAACATGTCCGAGGGTGAAACATACGAAAATTTTGCCATCGGCATAGCCAAGACATTCATCGAGATCAAGCTCTGCATCTGCAAATGTGCCCTTGCCATCGCCAGAGTTACAAGACGCAGTGATGATGTTTGTGGCCGGGTCGAGGACTTCGTCTTTGCATGACTGGCCCCAGTCGGCAGCGACAGCGAGGGGTAGAAGGGCAGAGAAAGTAACGAGGAACTTCATCTTTGCAATAGAATTGGGGAAGAGTTACTGGTCAGTGGATATCAACCGAGGTGCGAGGTAAAGACAAAGTTGGGGAATGAGGCGGACTTATAGCCCTAGTCTGGAGCATTTATCTCTCGACAGCTTCGATGGTGCACCTCCCCGCAGAGGATTTTATCTAGATAATCTAACTGGGGTGGTAATGTTTCATCCCGAGCTGAGGACCGTGGGTCTCGGCGACTTTGTAATGACAAAGCATATTCAATGCAGACGAAGGATTGGCGCTTGTACGCTTAAGGCGACATGGTGCTGACAAGAGTCGCAGAAGGAAGAAAAAAGCTCTCAGACAATGTATGGCCATGGATCTGGAACGATACAACATCCGGGGTGTTCATCCTGATTCTCGCGCGGTAATCCGGCTCTTTAGATGAAGTCGGCGCTAAGAACCCTGATTCGCCAACGGGCTGTCAGAAGCTCTATGACTGGGACCTGGAACTCTGAAATTGCCTCCGATCCATAAAATGTATCGTTGCAGTACCCAATTCTTTTCGCCCTGGCGGAGCATCTCGTTCCGACGGATGTCGGCGAGCTGAGAAGATGAGGGGTGGAACTCTCATCATATGATAGGTTCCCTCGCATTCGACCTCGACATGGGATAAGGTAAGTATAACGGGACCCGCGGCCACCCGAGAACGGATATATTCATCTGAATATTGGCTATTTCGGAGATGCCACGCAACAGCCGGCTTACCCCCGAACGTACTCTCTTTCTTTCGCTCCAAGCTAAGAATATCAACATTGAAAATCATAACCTTTGCCTACGAAAGGCAAGCCTTTCGTCACTCCACCCTGTTCCAAAATACAATGGTTTTCAATTTAGCAGCCCACAGGCAGAGCACCAACGTCAGTGGCCGTCTTGAATAACTCGACCTCGGCAGCTCGACGTCGGGTAAGACCCGGAATGGTCTCGCCATTGCCCTTGTCCCACTTGGGCAATTCCTCGCTCGCAACTGTGTTGGGGTCCTCTCCACCGTTGAGGCGGCTGATGAGGGTAGAGTCTCCAGCAGCACCGCAACCGACGTTGAAGGCCCAGCTGACGAGCGCGCCGTACTGGTTTGCGTTCAGAACAACCTCGGAAGTGGTATCAAGTGTGATGCACTGCTGAGCAACCTGGATGACCGTGTTAGCACATGTGCGTTGATAGTATTATTGAATTTTTGTACCTTGATGTCATCCTGGAGAAGCTTCTGTCCATCTGCCTCAGACAGAGGAATGGGGTAAGGAACATCGGAGCAGCCTGACTGCTTACAAAGATGCCCATATCCTACAGTCGGGTTCCCAGTAGGATCGGTGTCTGGAAATATTTAGAGAAATGGATCCCAGTTAATGTGTGCGGTGCCACTTACAAACTTCTGCTCGGAAGCCCTCAAATTCCTCGACGAGGTCAAGAGTAGCTTGGTTGACAGCAGGGCCAATGCAATCTCTGATGCCAATAGGGCCAGCTCTGACGCCAGATACGGCACCGAGAGCAAAGACGATAGCGAGAGAAGAGGGAATCTGAACCATGATTGCTGTGTGAAAGTTGTAAAATGAGGAAGAAACTACTTGGTTGATAGAGAGTTGATTGAATGTTGTTGTGGATATGGAAAATTGAAACAAGTTTTAGGCCCCTTCTTATACTTGAAGTTCTGATATGATTCCAGAATCATTTCCCCAGACAACTACGTCAGATCGATTTTTCGCGGGTCAGACACCTCCGCGACGTTCGACGAGAATGCCTGTTCAGGAGGGCCAGCTGAAAGACGAAGAATGCGAACATCCGACGGCCCCTGCAGATCGACGTGCGGATCCCGGCCGATCATTGCCTTGCGGCAGGGCAGAATCTGAACTCGATAGACGAATTGACGAATGTGGCACCATGTGCATCTACTTGAGGCAGCTGAGCGCCCAGGTGAAACCAGCTGAATACAAGGGCGAGAAGAACAGCAGAGACCCACGCCAATCCCCACGTGTCCGTGCTTGTTTGTCAGGACATGAACAGAAGAATGAAGATCAAGAAGATCATGGCCTGTAGTCGCGACCGAAAATTTTGTCTGAGAGATCCAGGCTGGGCAATAGGCAAGGCTGACTTTGCACGTTTTAGCGTCATTCGATTTGAACGCCTCTCGGGGTTTTTACTATTTGATGGGGTGCAGATATCCCTCAACTCTGAGGATCGACACAGATCCACTCATAGCCGGTTTATGCTTGGTGGTCGAATTCCAGCTATGATGTCAGAGAAGGATTGGTCCAAGACATTCTTCCAAGAAACACGAAACGTGGGTAGTAATCCGGCCACCTATTCTTCCGTGATGACCTCGGCATTTGAACAACCGGCACTTTCACGTAGGACTGCAATCCTTCTAGGTCTCAGATGCTTGTGTGTAATCAATCAATGGAAAACGTTCTTGAAATAGTAAAATGCAGATGATCGCTTAAAAATGGCCGAATGATGGACCGTATTATTCTTGATGTGATCCGGGATGACAACTCCGAGCAGTTTAATCAATCTGTAATGACTGGCTGCATGAAGTCATCACTTCATTATGCAATGACCCTGAGATTAGGCTCCAGAACCGTCCTCGTTTCTCGTATTACTTAGTTTGGAGACCAAGCTGA
Source organism: Fusarium sp. JS1030 (assembly GCA_000966855.1). NCBI lineage: Eukaryota > Fungi > Ascomycota > Sordariomycetes > Hypocreales > Nectriaceae > Fusarium > Fusarium sp. JS1030. The sequence continues at coordinate 95,311 of JWIW01000024.1, read as the reverse complement.
CAAGACAGCAGGCAAGTTACCACGTATCCGGAAAGTTTTTGGTTTGATCATAGACGAATCTGAAATCGGAAACTAGCATCCCCCAGACTGACGTTGTCCTCACACTCGAGCCAATTTCTTGCTGCTAGATATTTTCCAGGCGGACGTGGTCGCACGTCCCGGGGTCGATAATGAGTATGAGCCCCCGACATGAGTTGAAAAGCTTGCTGTAAAAACATGCTAAAGTTATGTGCGGCGCCTCTGATCGTGTATCGGTCTGATCCAATTGACACTGGCTTGACATACCACAGAATCGACCCAGTCGTACGGCTCTCGTCGTCCTTGACCGTCGAAACCCGTGATTCGTCCCGCGACAGGTATTCGCTTGAGCGACACTCTCTGAATTTGATGGCATGGCTGCTGTTGACATCCACATCTTCCTGCGTCCTGTAATCGAGCATGACCCACCATTCCGTTGACTGATAGTCGGCGGTCTGTGATGACCGGTCGACAACAAGACGTCGCATTGCAATCCCAGAAAGTGCAAACTGCATCATTGTGGATGGACGGCCGATTCTGAAGCCTTCGTCGGAGAGAAAGGAAACCAGAACCCGCCGCCCGACAAGAAGAGACTCGGCTAGCTTTATGGTGTTCTCGCCCACGATAGATCTGAATACACGTTCTTGCTTCTCTAGCTTATCCTTTTGGCGTTGAATGGTGAGCTTGCCCTCATAGAAGTCGACATTCGGAGCATCATATGCCATTTGCAGGAAACAAATTCCCTTGACAACCACAACCCAGTAGCTAAGGATCTGGTTCAAGTTAGCGCGATCTAATTGGGCTGGTGACAGTAGTAAAGAGTACCAGTGTCTTGGTCTTCCCGTAGTAGCCAATGAAGTCGGTAGAGCTGTCAAAGGCCCGCTGGGCAGCTTGCCGAAGAAATGCGTTCTTCCCATCCTCGGCAAGGAAGTCGTTGATGCGGTCTAATATGCCCGGAATTTCATTGGAATATGCCTTGAGACGGTCCTCTATGCGGGCTTGAATGGCCCACACCTTCTTGTTGCGTTCCTCTTCAGAGAGGTCTTCGGGCAGGCTGATGGCTGTCTCTATGAGGTCGGCAATAGTGTCGTACATGGTCTCAATCTTGGTCAACGACTCCTTCAAGCTGTCGCTTCGAAGCTGGAGAAGAGCATCAGAGAGTCGCTGGGACAAGTTATCAACAGCATGTTTGAGCTCGCGGATCTCCTTAACGGCCCCAGATATGTCCTGCCTGATCTTTTCCGTGTCGCTGCCTCCCGAAGCTGTGTTTAGGATTTGCTTGAAGACCCACGTTCCGGCCTCGCCTGCTAAGCCTATGGCGAACTTGTTTAGCAGGGCGGGTGCTGAGACCGTCACGATTGTTGACGCTACCATTTTTTGAGAGGAGTAGTTTTCAGTATTCGAAATTTCTTTTTGGTTGAACAGATTATGTATGCAGAGGATAACTGGTGAAAGGCGCATGTTGAGACTGTCCTTAATATCTCGAATGTGCGGCTGAGGATAACTGGGTGCCTGAGGCACCGCAAACTGAAGCTGAGGATGATCTTGGCTACATCATGCGGATCTATCGAACGCCACTCGTGGTCTAGACCTGCTATTTATCTAGAGCAGCTAAAATTACATACTAGATGTTTGCACCCCTTGGCCATCGCCGGCAAATACAGAGACAATCACTTCACGCAGTTATCATGGCTACTTTGGGCAGGTATGGAGCAACCATCCTTATTTCTCGCATTACTCAAACTTACGACTAAGTCATCAAGGACTCTGGGTCATGAAACTCATGAAACCCTGACCCTACCTTCTCACTCTGTCCACTTCCCGGAAGAGTAATGATAGCGTCCGAATTCGGCGGAACCCAAGCATTCAGATGGAACCCATTGCGATGCTGCAGCGTCTTTTCCTTGTTATCTTCGAACCACCAATGCACCTTGACCTCGCCATAACCGCTGATGAACCTTGCCTTGGAATACGTAATGCCACCGCCAGGAACAGGAGCAATCTTGGTAGTCTTCCACCCAGGGGCAGCAGCTGAGAGGCCACCAATGTTCCGATGCATCCAGTCAGATACAGAGCCAACCGCATAGTGGTTGAAGCTTGTCATGCCACTGCCATTGGTAGTCCCGTTCCGAAGAAGACTATCCCAGCGCTCCCAAGTCGTAGTCGCGTTTTGCGCAACTTGATACAGCCACGACGGAATCTCAGTTTGCAGCAACATCTTGTAAAAGTCATCGGCAGCCCCAATCGTGCTAAGGGTGTGCCCAAGGTTCCAGGTACCAGCAAAGCCAGTTCCAACCTTGTAGTCATTTTCTTCAATGATGTCGCGGAGTGTATCGCCAGCTGCCTCGAGATCTTTAGCGTCCCTGAACAGGTTAAAGTAGATTCCCAGAGAATAGGCAGTCTGGGTCTTGTTTGCCATCTTCCCGTCTCGCAGCCATGTCGACTCGAAAGCTTTTCTCAGATCACTGCCCTGCTTCCGGTACTCGTTTGCAGCGGATGTGTTTCCGAGGGCTTGAGACATGTTGACCATGATGTCAGTCATACCAATCAAGTATGCATCAGCAACAAGATGGCGCGCGGTAGTTGCGTTTCCTGGCGCTGATTCGGGGGCAAGAGGATCTAGCCAATCGCCCCATTGATAACCCGTCTTGTTCCAGAGACCAGTATCGTCCCGGTCAATTCCAATATCGATCCATGCCTTTGATTGAAGATATTGATCAGCCAGCATGTCGACGTCGCCCCAAGTCTGCCAGATCTGCCACGGCCCAGAGATAGCAATGTCGCCCCAGATGGCAGTAGGTGCAAGCTTGATCCCGCCCTCTGGAGATATAGGTCGATCAGGCGGAATGATAGGGACAATGTATGGGACGATCATGGTGTCGTTCAGCTGCATATCAGCCCAAACATCACGATGCCACCCTTTCCAGAAGCCCGAACAGTCGTAGAGGAAGTTGGCCGTTGGTCCAAACGCCAAGGCATCCCCGGTCCATCCCATGCGTTCGTCTCTCTGAGGGCAATCCGTGGGGATTGTTAGGAAGTTTCCTTTCATCGACCAGCGGGTATTATGGTGGAGTTGGTTGAGCAATGGGTTGCTGGTTTCTAGCCAACCAGTCTCCTCCATGTCACTGTGAATGACAATGGCAGTGATTGAGGTCTCGTTGAGCGGTTCGCCCTCAGGCCAGCCATCGACTTGGGCATACTGAAATCCGTGGTATGTAAAATGAGGTTCGAGTGTCTGAATCCCTTCTCCATTCAGAATGAAGGTATCCTTAGCCTTGGCGCTTCGTAGGGGCCCCCGATCTAGCTCTCCCTCTTGTAGAATCTCGGCATGGTAGATAGTCACATTGGTTTCACTAGAGCCACCGACCTTGAGACGAACCCATCCAACTAGATTTTGGCCAAAGTCGACAAGCGTCTTGCCAGATGGAGATTTCCATGATACGCTCTGGGCGACGCTCCTCGATTCTTCGCACCGGTGGACCGTCTGGAGAAGATAACTTCCCTTTCAATGCAGGCAGCTCAGAGGTCGACCACCAATCCTTACTATCAAAGGACGCTGTCGACCAACCTTTGATATCTTCTTCAAGCCTTGAGTCGTAGATTTCGCCATCATAGATCTGAGAATCGGTAATGGGTCCGACGCTGGCTTTCCAGGAAGAATCGGTCTGCACCTTGACAACCTTGCCATTTTGAAGTGTAACAATCAGCAGTGAAATAACACCAACATCGTCTCCATAGAAGTTTCGCTCCATGGTTCCGGGGGCGAAGCTAAAGAGTCGACCAGAGAACCATCCCTCCCCGACAACAACACCAATGGCATTATCGCCGTCTTTGACAAGATTGGTGACGTCCTAGGTATCGTAGACGTGGCGGTGGTTGTAAGACTGCCAACCAGGAGCCAAGACGTGGTCTCCGACCCGTTCGCCGTTTATCTCAGCTTCATATAAGCCAAGCGCCGTGATGTAAAGCCTGGCAGACGAAATGGCTTCTCCATCAACAGAGAACCCTTTGCGGAAGTAAACAGGGCGCTTGGCTGCGCTGGCATTGTAGCTCCTCTTAGCTGATATAGGTGTCGCGCCAGCCCAGTCGTCGTCGCTCAAAAGACCAGTCTCGACAGTGACCCAGTCGGACCATGGCGTAGACGTTTGGCCTTCTCGTCCAAAGGCTTTTACTCGAACAGTGGCAACTTCTGATGAGCTGAGAGGATTTCCGGGCCATGGGTTGAACAACGAATCGGCTGACTCAACTGTGTATGCCTCAACGGTGTCGTTGTTCTTTCGCCTGACTTCGAGTTCGTAAGAGCTTTGCTCCCAGTTGACAGCATTGCCGTCGAAGCGCCATGAGATACGAGGTTCTGCTTCTCCAATACCGATGGCTTCCCTATGATGCTCGAAGGATACTTGAGCTATAGAGACAGCCATTAGGGCATAACTTGAAGCATTGAGCAATGGGCAACCACTTAAGAATGAAGAGGTATCAGAGAACTCTAGCGAGTTTGAATAGAAGTAGTCATAGGAAGGGGGAGGGGACCAGGAACCTAGTCGGCGTAGTTCAAAGCTCTGGATGATATCTATCTCGCGCACAGCGCCCTTTTTATATATAAGACCCAGATTCTCTTGAGAGCTCATAATAGCAGTTGCCTCCGTTTATCATTTCGCCGTTCGGGACAGTATACCCCGAGGATGTAACTTTAATGAGGCCACCGTAATTAGGCAGCCCGAGGAACCTGGGCACCAACGTTAAGGCGCTTCATGGGGCAGGGATCAACCACCCCATCTGAGGTGCAGTAGAGAGCTGTCGGGAAACACTTCGGGAAACAGATGGCAAAGACGTCATTCTTCAACATCACTTATTACTAATATGATCTTTATATGAGGTTCACGTTTGTATATTCATGAGGCAACTTGTCTTGTTGAAGAGAATTAATAGCAACTGGAATTGTTCTTTGCTACGCCTGTCTAAACCGCCGAGAGGTATTTCTCTTGGGACCGCTCGCGCGTCTATTTACCGGAACAAGATTCTATATCCGAGGACAGCAAAAGGACCGACCCAAGATCTTTCGATCAACCCATAAGACTATCTGAATCGGTTAGCCTACCCCGCAAAGTCTCCCCGCAGTCTGTTGTGCCGAGGACGCCATGAGGTTGACTAAGGCCGATCTGGGTTATCTATACGCGGACAACCCTAGCCATAAGCCCGGTGCCGCCTAGCCACGCGATTAATAGGGCCGAAGGATATGCGGATTTGTCAGGCTTTTTCAAACATGTTGACTTCTTAGTGGTGTGATTGGATACTAGAGCGTGGGCCACGGTCACTGCTTGAGGGGCTTCCTTCACTTCATATCATGCCAAGATTATACTAGCTAGATTTTGAGTAGTCGATACATTCTGAAATGTTGACTCGTACTTTCATCTAAACAAAAACAGCCTCCGTGTACAGACCAATCATACAGACCAACCCTAATAGGACGTAGAACCGTAACTCATCTCTATACCATGCTACCCAAACCAGATGCAAAAACAGAAAGAAACGAGCACAAAAAGCCTACGTTGAACTGTGAATGAAATCCAGGTTTAAACTCCGCCAGTCCCATAATTGCGAAAAGTCGCCAAGCTCAGCATCTGTGATGTTTTCGAATCCATAGTTCATCTCGAAGCCGGGCGCCTGATAGTCTACATAGGAGGGCACCTGGGGCACCTGAGGCATCTGGGGCACCATCCCGCCCATGGTGGGGTTGGGTTGTGCCATTCCGTAGAGGCTGCCTCCCTCGATGATGCCGTCGATGCCGGCACTTGGAGAAGGCATCTGGCCTGGCATAGGGCCGCTCTGGAAAGGAACCTGGGGCTGCACATAACTCTCGACAGGAACGTGTTGGCTTGGAGAATATTTCACGTTGTCGTGGTACTCATGGCCAGTGCTCTGCGGAGTTGACCCGGTGGCACTCTCAGGACTTGCCCAGTTGCTCGGTGAACTGGTTTGTGATTCCGAACCATGGGTGTACGAATGTGCACCAGGTGACAAGTGACTTCCGACTTCGCTGGATGGTTTGCTGGCAGGTGAAGGCTCGGACACCGGTGCCATTCGTTGCTTCTTCCTAAAGTTTTCTCGCGCAGGCATTGACCTTCGGGGCATTCTCTGGACCATCTTGACAAGAATATCGTGAGATGTCTTTGCAGTCGATGATATAGCTTTGAGGCGCTTCAGCAACCGCACCGAATTGTCCACGGCGTCCACAATTTCCTCCCTCTTCGGAATGGTATGGTCGTCGTCCTTGATGATCGCGGTAGACAGAACAGCCGCCGTATCGAAAAGGGAAAAAATGATGAAGTGAAACCTGCCGTCTCGAGGCGAAACATGTTCAGCCCATCGTGTCGTGGTGTCCAGATTCTTGAGCGAATAATGAACAGCGTCTGATCGAACAGCTAGTAGATCATCTGGTGAATTTTTGCTGTATGTTTGCGCCATGAAGGACCGCATTGGGTTGAGGATCATGAGGTAAGCCATTGTGTGGATGTAGAAGCGATGAAATGTGATCCACGGGTGCTTGTAGTCCTTGGACGTATCCGGGTTATCGACGTTGTAGACAGCAGGGAAAGAGCGTATCCAGTCTTCGATCATGCGCTTATACTCTTGCACCTCGCTTGAAGACACGATATTCTTGGGTGCTCCCCAACGGGCTGCGAGGTCAGTGACCAGTTCGGATTGGAGCTTCATGTGTAACAGTGGCGAGGGAGAAAAGTCCTCCAAGGTAAGACTTGGGGGTTCCACATCGATATCTGTGTGATCGATGATTGTAGGTCGGCCGAGGCCGGAAGCGAATTGCCTGCACTTGAATCAATATTTCATTCTCACTCATTTGGAAGTCCAACCTACCAGTCCCAGCAATCTAGGACGCACCAGACTCTGCGGCGCATCTCACGTTCAAACTCGGAAAGATTTTCTGCGACAGCTACTCGGTGAAGACCTTTGATTCGAATGTCAGAACGATGAAAGTAGCAAAGTTGAGCATTGTGCCTCACCCAACTCATGTGCTTCTCGAACAGCAGCGCCAATGACATGCCAGGCTTCGACAAATCTCGCCTCTGCTTTGTACCAGTAAATCGAGTGAAGCATCCATTGAATGTTGAGAAGATGGCAGTGGCCGATGGGAATTACTCTTCCAAGGTCTGTGCCAGCCTTGTGAAATTCTTTGGATAATTTGTCCGCAGACTCGGCTAGCTCAACCTCAACAATGGGTTTCATTTCGACATCCAGATGCTGCGTGGCACAAGCGCAAACCATAACCAAGAGGATGGTCCATTGGAGTGAGAGTGGTTGGTTGCTGGTTCGTCGGTCCCACCATGTCTGATACTCCTGCAAAAAGATTGGGGGGTAGATGATGTAGTAATGGTAATTGACGTTGTTGAAAAAGCTCTGAACAAGGGCATCTGGTTGGTTTGTCAGTCGCTACTGCGAAGTCCCACGATGTCTCAGTTTTTACTCACCCATCTGGGGTCGGGAGGGGAGGACATTGAGGGCGTGCTGAAGCTGAGGGCAAGTCGCGGGCGTGACCCAGGTGATTTCACCCAAGGGTTTCTTCTCCTTTTGGAAGCGCATGAGATCCTGGTCGCGTCGTAATGCTCTGCAGATTATGCCAGACTTACCTTTGTGCCGATGGTTAGTGACTCGAACAACGGGCCCGCGGCGTAGCCCATCGCTTCCAGGCCGGGGCCGTCGTCGCCGTCGTCTGGCTCCGAGGTGTCGGGTTCGCCCTCATCTTCGCGGCTGCGCGATCGCTTCTTGTCGCTGGCCGGGGTGAGCGTGTCAGACGGGGAGCTGGCCGGGGGCTGCAGGAAGCGGCATTTGTCGGCGACCTTGCGCTTCTGGCAGTGGTTGCAGGGCCATTCTCGGTTGCACTGCGCGCAGTGAGCAGCTGAGGCGATCAGACAAGGCGAGGCAGTCGGGCGCGCGCAGAGGCATCAGACCGCAAGCGAGGGACCGGCATCAACGTACCTTTTGCTTCCTGCGATGGCACTCTGCGCAGGCAGAGCGATACTGACCAGTATGCGTGCTGTTCTCCTCCATGGATGTTAAGGTGGAGTTGACGTGTGGAGAACGACAGGGACCGACGCGAGGAGTCAAGGATAGGGGCAGGAAAAACTTTGACGCGCCATCTCGGAAGCTAGATCCGATCCGGTAGGCCGCGGCTTGGGCCTAGAGCAGTCTTGGGCGAAAGGGGCATAGCGGCGATGGAAGAAGCCGATCCGTCTTGACTGCTTTGGGAACCCTTTGATTTGCAGGTACGTACACTGTGTGTGTTCTGGTGCCATACTCTTGACACGGGACGGCTCTAACGTTGAATCTTCAAGGCCGATCGGATCAATTTTCATTCCTGCTTACCCTAAGGATCAGCACATGGCCTTACACGAATAGCCCAAATCATTTATCCCTTGCATTGCCTCATGCAGGAGCAGGGATGACGATCGGCAAGGCGGTTTCGATTTGACTACATCCCCGAGTTATGACGCCCGAGCTGAAAACCAGCCTTTTAGCCGTCTAATTTTACCCAACTAGTCACCTGTCCAACATGGCGAGATCGAGCTGGTTTGACATGATCTGAGAGTATAAAGACTCACAAGGTGCGCGGTTTGTTGAAAAGTTCAAACCATGGCCTAACGCACTCACTTCCCTCTGGATCACCCAAGACATGAAGCTTTCTATTCTCCTCCCCGCCGCAGTCGGAGTCTTGTGCGCCGTTGCACAGAATGCGGATAACTGCAACACGAGCTCCAAGAAGAGGAATGGCGCCGACTTCATTTTGACCGACCAGGGTGACAACCCGAACGTCGCGTCCCTCTCTAAAATCTTTGCTGATGCGGGCAAAAAGGTGGCTGTGGCAGACGTCTTTGACGCTGGAAACCACTATCTGACCACCGATTCCTCCGGGAAGAAGGCCTGGGAGGAAAAGCCCGACTTTGATGATCAAAACACGAGCAAGTGGGTGCCCCAGGGTATCACTTCAACGGCTGACGCTCTTGATGTGGGCACCTATGAAGGCAAGGACGGGTGGATTGTGAGCTGGCACAGGGAGGATGACAAGAGCGCCCGTGTCACCTTTGTCGACCGTGCCGACGACTCATATCGCCATGTTCTTCTCGTGTACCCACATGCCAAGGATGACTTCCGCGAGGTTCCCCTTCATGCGGGTGGCATTATGTGGTACGGCAACACCCTCTGGATTGTCGATACTTGGAACGGAATTCGTGTTTTCGACATGGACAATATCTGGCAAGTCGATAGCGGAGATGGCGTTGGCAAGAAGAGCGGTGGAGGGTATTCTGCGGCGAATTATAAATATGTGCTACCACAGATCAGGTTCGTTATAGGTTCACTTCTATGCAATCATCTATACTAACAAGGGGCAGGTGGTACAAGTGGACACCGTCTTTTGACTTCCGTTTCTCCTGGATTTCTCTTGACCGCACTACCACCCCTGATAGCTTGATGGTTGGTGAATACCAAACCAGCACCGATGTCCCAATTCGAATGGTCCAGTATGATCTCGACTACAAGACACGCAAGCTCAAGGCAGACGGCACGACAGCAAAGGGGTCGTGGGCATACTGTGTGAACATTGAGCGTATGCAGGGAGCTGTTCAGGCTGATGGCAAGATCTACATCTCCCAGAGCAACGGCAAGAACGCCGGTAGCATCTGGGGATGGGTCCCAGGCCAAGGCGCTCACGAAAACGCGGGTATCGTACCTCCAAGCCCAGAGGATCTGAGTTACGACAAGAGGGGAAAGAAGATATATGGTTTAACCGAGGTTGCAGGCGGAAGATACATTCTGACACTGGACTCATCAAAGATCAAGTTTTCTTAGTTGGCTGAAGAGTATCTGGTCTACTTTCTGTCTCGTAAGAGGTAGATTGCTTCCATGAGTACAAACAACATGTTTGTTAACTAGGAGAGCTTTCGGCAAGGGGTGAGGCGCGCTTGCAGGGGCTGAAGCTGAATGGTATACGACGTGATGAGAGTCTATTTCTAATTCTGACATATCCATTCTATGATTCCGCACATAGCAACAACCTTCTATTATTCTTGTTCTTTGGCAAAGACAAGTCTGATATCTTTCAGACCCTTGATTTGTTTGCCATTCGTATCGAAGTTGTCAGCACTCAGCCAAGCCTCAAATGCCCTCTTCACTAGAGGCCACTCGTCGTCGGTAATGCTAAACCAGGCCGTGTCCCTACGCCTTCCTTTGAGTATCATGTGCTTCCTGTAAAGTCATTAATATCACAAAACGAAGCTAGTAAGTGCAGATTATACCTAAAAATTCCTTCAAACACGAATCCGAGCCGCTCTGCGGCCGACAGGCTCGGCTTATTGAGGTGGTTGGCTTTCCATTCAACCCGCAAATATCCTAGCACCTCGAATGCATGCTTGATGAAGAGGTAAAAGGCCTCGGTCGCCGCCCGGGTCTGCTTCAACTGTTCTCCGAGAATAACGCTGCCAATCTCGATCCTGCGGTGGCTCGGGACAATGTTCAGATAAGACATTTGTCCTACAGGCTCAGAGCTAGGATCTGTTCGCGGGCCAGAGAGGACGGTGAAGAAGATTGTGTCTTCATCTTTGCTCCAGGCCTCTTGTGTCTCCTTCCACTTTTCCTGATCAAGGTAGGGTCCTCCAAACATGTAAGTCCAGCGATGGCCGTTTTCTTCGCCGCCAAGGTGCTTAAAGAGCGCATCGGCGTGGGATACCTCCAATGGGACCAAAGAAGTGTATTTTCCGTCGATAGGAACGCGAGAAGGCGGGGAGGCGGTTCCCGGCGGGGTAAGAGGACCAACAGGGAGTTCGCTCATGGCTGCGACGCTGGTGGAGGTTTGGTATGATGTGGTATTGTAATCAGTCGATGAAGAGAAGACGTTTAGTCGGGATCCTTCTGCTTTAATAAATTTAGCATGAGTCACGGCTTCACGTCAGTGACTTGTTAGTCACACTGTCAATTGCGCCTTTTTGGAGACGTCGGTCTCCGAAGCGGAGTCGATCCTCACAGTCAGCGTAATAAGCGTAACAGGGCACTAAAAAGGTGCCTTCATGTGAATGAAGAACACGGTAACTACCTACTTGAACATCAAAAAGGGATCATTCAATACTCGTAGACTTGGACAATGTCGGGTAGGTAGTTGCTGTCTGGTACATGGAACTCAATTTGAAGACATCCTCGCTTTGGGTGTTCCCCGATCGCAATCTTTATCCTTGTGTTCCAATCTGCACTAAGTTTAGAGGCCCTGACTGGATATTCGCATTTTCTGTATACTTGATGGCTAGACTTATCGGTTACTGAAATGAATACCGGGTCTAGTTTGTAGATCCCCAAGGTACCAATGGCTTGGAGTCTAGTGCCCCAATGCCTCACCAACGCCAGCCCGGCATTTCTGGTAAGCTTAAGCACGTGATAAGAAGCTTAACACGAGATACAAAATAATCATCCCGACCGCGCCAAGGCACATTTTCTGTTGTTTGCCTGCTTACCTACTCACGTAAGGCACACAACACACCACCCACCCGTTTCACCATCCAGCCCTACGCGCAGCATGCTGTGACGTATCTGTCATCTCCCGAGGGCTGATAATGCGCATCAAAGAAACTGCCGAGTCGTCCACAAGCGGTGACTCCTCCGACCAAGGCGCTCTCGTCCGGCAACCCGTCACCCGAAGGGGACACTCCAAGTCGCGACTCGGATGCTTTAATTGCAAGCGCAGGAGAGTCAAGTGCGATGAGCGACAGCCGGGCTGCGCGCGATGCGCCCGGCTGGGACTGAGGTGCCAATATCCGCCGCTCGAGAACCAGGCCCTGCCCGAATCACAACCGAGAGCCCCGTTGACGAGTCTGGCGCTGGATGACTTGAGATTCCACTATCAGTTTCTCACGGTAGCATATCCAAGCCTGCCTCTAAGAGGGGACAAGGTCTGGCAACAATGCGCGGCCATGACCCACGGCGTGAGTACTTTCCTGACTGCTTCACTCATAAAGATTGCGCATAGTTAACATCTGACATCAGTATGACTTCTTGGCCCATGCCGCTCTCGGGCTAGGCGCTTCCCATTTATCACAGAATGGTAACGTCACGTATAACGCCCAGGCCCTGCAACATAGGGTCACAGCTATCCAACTCATCAACCAACAGCTCGCCGATGTTTCGGGGAAGAGCCTGGCTGACAGGGATGCTCTATTTGCTGCTCTCATATGCATCGTTGCTCAGTCTTGTCTCATGCCACACGGCATGACAGACTATCTAGTCATGGCAAGAGGCGCTACACTTGTCTCAGTATCCATGATGCCCGACTATCATCGGTCCGTCTTCCGGTCTTGGACTCCGGAGGCGCATCTTGACAGCGTCCGTGCCATCATATGCGAACAGCCTAAAGATATGAAAGTTGCTGAAGGCTTTAAATCTTCCGTTCTGGCACTCGAACCTCTCTGTCAGCGAGATTCCGAGAAAATGTATGCCAAGACTTTACTGAAAACTATCTCAGCACTTCAAGACTCTCCATTTAACGGTAAGTGATCTAGGAGGGAATCCACCAATCTACTTAAGCTAATATGGAGCACACCTAGCGTGGAAGGAATTTGTTGATCTCTTTCTGATGCCCAGTTACCTAAACACGGAGGATTTCCAGTCCTTCATTGACCCTTCCAACCATATAGGCCAGCTTCTCATCATTCACTTTTTCCTGCTGGATTATGTACTGGGAAGGTTTGTCCTCTCGCTCTCAGACGAGCCGAAATGTCCAGGTCGCAAGAATATGGTAATTTATTGGACAGAAGACGTGGTCAGCAGACTCCCAGAAGATTTGAAGGAGTATGGGGCATGGGCAAGAGACTTTTGTCATATTCTCGCGAGGCAAGATGCACGATATCTACTTAGCCCGTAGTAACCCTCTGCAACTTTTTTACTTGATAAATATCCCGTGATACTGTTAGCCCGAGGGTTTGGCGTGTCCGGGTCTGGCAGTAGGTATCCATGCCAAGGACGCAGGTGGTTTTCTCGTGCCATACTCACGTAAGGTGCCGATATAAATAATCTCGCAGAATGAGGGACAATAATTCTCAATTATTGGATAATTCAGGCTAGACAAATGAAACTACCGTGACTTAAATGCGCATGTTGTAGGTTCGAATGTGCGGTAGTCTGGGTGCGTAAAAGACAAATAATGGTTGGAAATCTGTTTGGAAAGTATCCATCTCACCGAGCTCATATGTTTTAATTGGCCTCCCTCGGTAGAGGTCGGACAAAGCTCCGTACTTGAAGGCAGAGTTGTGGCCGGCGGTGGACAGAGCGGGCTGGGCTGTGTGGGAGGTGTTGGCGTCAAACAGGTTGCAGACGGATGCTAAGGGGACATGGGGATAATGAACTCTTCTGTCATAACCAATAATCGATTGCACGTCCATCCACTCGATTGGCCTGATCAAAAGTTTCAGATTTATCCCTAACGCCCTGCACTGTTAACATGTTTTGAGTGACTTGAATCTGTCTGCAAAGCTGAGTGTCTGAATTTGTCAAACCCAATGAACATCAGCCAGATGCTGGCAAATATCCATGCTAATGTCTCTTCTTGGGACTGGTACCTGACCACAGCCATGAGAGCTACGAGCTCTCACTTGTCATATAATCAGACTAGATTCAGCGCCACTTCTCATCTTTGAATTGACGACGACGTTATCCGTAGATATGACTTGTCCCCGCTAGCAGAACGCCGGTGATCTCTGTCATGACACTTGGCGAATCACAACTCCAATGGCATTGGGGAGCTCTGTTTAGCCCCGGCAGGAACATACGAGAATGTCTGAGAAGGCGCCTTGTTGATCTACTCACTTTAAGAAACAAGCTCGCTCTTGAAGGGTCCCTGCGGGGTTGTTGCGACTCAAGGTTTGGACCCTTCAGGCTCGCTCTTCATGAGACAAATGGCTGGGTCTAGTGATATGCGAACAAGATTGATGTTTAAGAGCAGGAAACCCAACTCGTCAGGTCTTTCTCACCCTGGACGTCTCAGCCCCGAGAATCTGTTCTAATTAGCACCATGGCGTCGGTTCGGAACGCGTAATTGGCGCCACCAGGATTGCTTCGTCGGTACGTCGCAAATCCGATATCGGTCAGCTCTTTAGATTGCTGTATCGGCGATCGTAAACGCGTCGAGGCGATCCGACCCGCCGGTTTTCCATAGGTCAGAAAATGCCGTCACCCTTGCGGCGCGTGTCTTAAACACTGAACCCTAAGACCTATCTTGCCCGCTTCTGATGCTTTTTTCCCCTTTCTTTTTTAATCTGAGAATTCCTTACTTTTGAAATGTGACGTGGTCAGTTTCGGTCAAGCGGCCAACCTAAACTGGAATCAAGCTCAACAAGGGAGCGTCGCTATCTCGGTTTGCTGGTGAGTTTAGCGACTTCCGGTCGACCACGCTCGCCCACGGTCAGATACAAGCTGGTACATTTGCACAAACGGATCTTGTCTAGTTGAAGATCTGGGGCGAATGCAAATTATTTGAATCATCGGCGCCGTCATTTCCGTCCCGACTCAATCCTTTGAGCTTTCCTTATGAGTGGTATTCTTAAACAGCTCGCTCGATCGAGTATGCTGCCAGAAAACCTTGACCTTGGCATTGAACATCCAGTCTCGCGGTAAGCTGGGGAAAATAAATTGTTGTTGACCGTCATTCCTCTGTTATAATTATTATTAAGGTTGGTTTAAGATGTACAAGAGCTCCGCGGTTTTCTGTCATAAATCAGGCCGCTCAGCTGGTATTTTAAGAAGTGCATCTTGACCCCGTACTATAGGTAGTTGCCGCATGGAACATGTTCCATATCTGGTCCTGGATCTAGCTTCTGAATCGTATTTTAAACTTTTATGGGCTATTGTGACTGCATATTGACATTCTCGTTATCTTTGGTATTAGATACTACCGAATCTTAAATCTCTTTACTACCTGCCTACTTTAGATATCCATGCGACGGCTTCTACCCTGAACAGATGGGTAACCTTAGAACCTAATATCTGAGGCTTTCCCCTACGGGAAAAAATGTTATTATCTCACTTGTTACCGCCATCGCACAGTCACCTGGGTACTCGTTTTGGAGACAGCGCAATCTCGCCCTCAAACGGTCGGCCCAACCGCTGGTTACTAGTGTTAAACGTGCGGCCGGCGGTGAGGATGAGGCTCCTAAAAGCAGCGATATTTGTACAAATGGGCTGATGCGATTGGTGCTGGGCGTATGGGACTTTGGGGTTTTATCATTTTAAGCATACCGTCACATTGCGGGTGACATCACGGCGTAAGGCTTGATGGACTCGCGTCAACCGAGTCTCCTGTTCATCTAAATATTTGCTGGCCAACTTGGTGGGTAGGCACTAGTTAGACAGCGTTGCATAAACGTCCCGCTTGGCCCAGGAACCTGTTGCGGGCTGGCGTACCATGCTTGTTGGGGTGATTGAGCTGTCCACGCACAAGAACAGACCTTGCTGTCATCGAATTGTGTGGCCGGGGCCTCAAAATGCAGCCCTACGGTGACATACAAGCTCGCCACTTTGGGGCCAGACCGCAGGGGAGCCTTAATGAATTTCCGGATAGAGGACGCGGTGGCTTGACGGCCCATTCAGCCTCCCAACCCAATGTGCCGACATAGCCGTTAGTGCGGGACAGACACGGCCGGGGAAGCCTGCCAGCAAGGTTATTTGCCAGCTAGCAGCGAGGCATATTTGAGATTGGCAAATAAATGAGAACAGGGCTGAGGGGCTGAAGCATTCCCCTTTGTTGCTAAAACGACGATTATCACGCCAGAGGTCAATCATGAGCCGCTTCCCGGAAGTTCGGAACTGCACCCATGCAGCGCTTTGCGGTAGCAAGGCATTAGCCCCGGATAGTCGCGCCTTAGGCTGGGTTTTACAAGGCAGATTCACAACTAACGGTTACTGAGCTCTTTGTGAAACCTATTGCTCGTCATTCCAGGACCATGAGGCGCATTGTGCGGGCGGAAAGGCACTCTAGATCGGCACTAGACACCCATGTCAGCTTACCGCATTAGCCACCGCGGCTCGTCGACGGGATCTTTGGTCTTGCTGCTACCTTGGTGTTGCTTTTTAATCAAGCTTGAATTCAGCCTTATATATATGTCTCAGCCGACGTCAGGGACTCTGTCTTGTCGAGGTGATTATCCACAACTTCAGAGCAAAGTATCCCAGATCAATTGGTACGCAATTCTACATCATGGCTTCTCACAGAGCCCCCTTCGCGCTTTTAGTGGCCCTTTGTCTGGCCGCGCTCTTTTCCGCCGTGTGCTCTGAGCCGCTGCACTTGCGTTTCGAGAGGGAGAGAACACCAAACCCGAAGAAGCTTGCGCGAAGAGATGACGACACCGTTGAAACGCCACTTTACAATGTGGATTATTACCTTGTTTACCTGGTGAACGTTTCAATTGGCGAACCCGCTCAGACAGTGTCTCTGCAACTCGACACGGGCAGTTCCGATCTCTGGGTATTCGGGCCCGGCTCCTGCGATCCCAAGAAGGTGTCTCTGCACGCTTGCCTCGGAGGAACATGTAAGTACCTGTATCTTAAAGCGTCACGATGCAGCGAATCTTGACAGCGGTACTACTTAGATGAACCCGATGACTCCAAAACTGCAGACCTTATGAGCAAGAAGGGCTTCAGCATTACTTATGGAACCCCTGGATCTTTTGTCAAGGGGGATTTGTACACCGATCATGTCACTATTGGCGATGTCACGGTGAAGGACCAGATCTTTGCTGTTGGAAGGTCCACTGCTGCTGAACGTCAAGGTATTCTTGGAATCGGCCTTGAAGAGAATGAGGCCGCATATGCTCGTGGTGGCAAGAAGTACCCCAACTTGATTTCCAATCTCGTTTCTCAAGGAGCCATCAACTCGAAGGCGTACAGTCTGTGGCTGGACTCACCTGGTAAATATTCCCAGAAACGTCTCATTCAGAGTCTGTATACTAACCTTGAATAGACGCGGATGCCGGTTCGGTTCTCTTTGGTGCCTATGATACCGAAAAATACGAGGGTGATCTCATTGCTCTTCCTATTATTCCAGACTCTGAGACGGGAGACTATCGATCACTGTCGGTGGCCTGGACATACATCAGCCTCGTGGATGAGAATGGAGATGATGTGGGTTCGGAGGATGGTGTTGATCTGGCCATCACACTCGACTCGGGCTCTTCATGGATGACAGCTCCTGAAAGATATTACAATGCCATCTTGGATTTCTTGGGAGCCGTCTACGACGAGACCTACGGCTACGTCGTACTTTGCGATGGACTTCGAGACTCGGAGGCGTCAATCGTCTTTGGCTTCGGTGGTCCCGATGGTCCTAATATCGCCTTGCCTGTGGGCAATTTTGCCTCGGACCTCTACGACGATAGTGGTGATAACCACATCACTGACCTTGACGGAAACGACATCTGCCAAGCCGCCATTTCGATTGGTGAGGAAGGCGATGAGCTTGTCTTTGGAGACACGTTCTTGCGCGCTGCCTACGCGGTTTACGATCTTGAAAACAAGTTCATCTACCTTGCCCAGGCCAACTACAACTCGAAGAAGTCCAACGTCATCCCGATTGGTGAAGATGCCGATGTGGCCACGGTCACGGCCAGCAAGAGCGCTGCCTTGACAGCCACTGGCTTGCCCGATGAGGCTCATACCGAACACGCCTCGGTCGCTTCCGTCTACACGCTCGGCGATAAGACCTTTACCGCAACTGGTGATGCTATCAGTGTTTCGACAACGACGTCAGCGCCGTCTTCCACCTCTACCAAGGACTCGGCTGCGGCTGGGCAAGGTACACCGTCTAGCTTCATGTTCCTTGCCGGAGTTGTGGCTGCTTTAGGCTTTGTAGCCATGTGAGAAGAACAGAGGCCATTATTGGGGAATATTACGATCTATGTACGGAACTTAATGCGCGATGCTGGAATGAATGGTTTCTATTTCACACTACCCCCTGGTGTTCAAAGGGAACCTAGCCGATAGATCACTTCTCGTGACATATCTAATGTGTCCTTTCTACCGTGGAGGTTCTAGATGAAGGATTAAAACTGGATAATAAAACACTTGATGTTCTCGTATTAATGATGTGTTAAGATACTGTGTTCTTTGTTGTTGTGGAAGCTGGATAACAAGCAAAACAGATAGATAGTTCTCGTTTTAAGCCCGGCATTTGTAAAGCTGCCGTACCCCTATAATTATTGCTTGACCGAGCTCTCAAGCTTGATCCCAAACTCCATAAAATCCTGAGTGCACTTTAAGCTTTCTTCTGGGCTTAATCTTTCCCTTTGCCATCTCTCTAAAATTGTGCTGGCTCTGTCTAACTCCTCCCAAATCTAGACAAAGCGGTTCGACGTAAGGAGTCGATCTTGGCACGTTCTGATGGCCATCAAGATAGGGGTCTGGCCTTCCTTATTCTTATACTAGAGAAGATCCGGAGACTCTTTGACTAACCGTCGAGCGAGCCATTCGACGTTCTCTGGCTTGAGCCCGTTGTGTTTAATCACCTCTATCAGCACATGGAGGAGGTTGCCGGCAGCTTTACTAGATGACTTGGCGGTAATGTCGGCAAATTGGTAGGAGAACTCGTTTTCCTTGGCCTGGCTTGTAAAATCACGTTGGTATCTTATCAGCCTTCACACCGTTTCCAAACGGGTATCGTAGGTTTCCTCTGGGTGCTGGTAGACATGATTGTCATCCTCAAGCGTCTCCGGAACAAGACAGACTCAAACCCATCATTACTATTACTATAGATTAACTCAAACCCATCAAGGGCTTCGTCATAGTCATGCTCCGAGTCAGTCAGCATATTGGGGTTGAACTCAAGTTCTTTGGCAACATGGTTGAGTATAATTCTGAGAGACCGGAAACAAGGCAGCCAACGAGGCACGAGACTGAAACGAGGCTCTGAGCCAAGGCCGTTCGCCCCCGGCTAAGATGGATACTCACCTGCTTTACTTGCAGATACCCCGCACAAGCTGAAAGCCCAATCACACAGTGTGGCATACAGCAAATGCACATTTGACGCTGATCAAAAATAGCGAGTCTTCGAAACCGACACCTCCAATAGAGTGGTCAAAAGCTCACCCCATCCCTCATTCTTTCACGGAACGCGGCTCTCGATCGCTTATCAATTTGTCTGTTGACTTAAAAATTCCCTCTTCCGCAAAAATGTCTGAACCTGATCAGGCTTCCCTCGTCAAGCACCAAAATGACGCTGAAACGATGAGCCTGGAGATGTACGAGGCCAGTATGGAAGAGGATAGCGGCTTTCATGTCTTCAACGTTGCAACAGATCACTACCATCGAACCGAAGCACTTCAGCGCACCGGCGCAATTGATATCACTTGCGAGATCGAAAAGGTTGCCCACGGGGCCATGTCTGCCGATAGCGACTACTATGCGACTCTCATAGTTATGCAGTGGTTTTTCCAGCCGAATAGTGGACGACAGATTTCCGAGGCCACTATTGAGCTGCTTTTTGAAGCTGAATCGAGTGATGGAGAGATCAAGGCTGAGAAGGTGTCGTTCCCCGATACGTACAGTTTAATACCAACAATACAGGACGCATCCGTTACTAAGGAAACTGAAGCCGCCGTCGGGGTTCAGCAAGTCGGCTATCTTAGCTGGACTGGCAAGTGGGAGAAAACCATCACTGCAACAACTTCAGACGCCATTACGTTGAGTGGTGGGAAGCGTCTCTTCAACAATACGCCTCCCAACCGCATTGCAACATGGACGCTGTCAGAGAATGAGTCACAACCAACTGGCATTCCAGCCTCGCTTAAAGTTGCGGTACTTGTCTCGAGAGATGACCAAAAGAAGTTCTCGTGTAAGCTGGGTGTCAAGTGCAAAACGGATCGGAGAACAACTGCCCAAGGTCTCTTCAAGAAGATTCCGAAGGATGATCACATCATTTTTAAGCCAGATCCTAAAGATATGGGAACACGTCCGAATAGGAATGTTAGTTACAGCGATGATGCATTGGGGAGTGTCAATCTCGACGACTATTGCGAAGTTAAGTTCCGGACGATCATAACAGATGGACAGAAATTTTGGAGATTGTCAAGGTAGTTTTGCTACTACTGAACTCCCTAGCTTCTCAATGATCATGAAGTGAACCATACGTTGATAGATCCCGTGCCATACACTTCACTTGCAGGTCCACTACCGGCGACGGCATCAAAGCCCTAGTCGAGGCTGGCGAGGGCATCAATGCAAAGGACAAGATTGGCCGGATGCCGATTCACTTCTCAGCATCAAAGCATATGAGGACTGCATCACCTATATCCCAGATATGCTCGAGAAGGCAGACATCGACGTGACAGACCACGATAACTGGACGCCATTACTGTGGGCGGCGCGCTCGGGATCCATCATCATAACCAGGCTACTATCAAAAAACGCCGAAAAATGGGTGCGAAGCGCTTCTTCCGATGTGAGGGCTGGGTGGTCAGCCCTGAAGCTAGCCAACTTTGCCGGACGACCTCCATGGTTACTTACACCCGAGGACTCCACGAGGGTCAGCTTGGACGGTGAGAAGGAGGACTGGGGACGAATTCTTCCACAAAACTCAGGCTGGAGATAAGGAGGATGTCTCTTGTGACAGCTGTCTAGTGGTTAGTAGAAGCACCGTCCAGTTCTGAGACGTATGCTAACAATGGCTGTCGTTTCTAGGACATCATCGGCGTGCAATAGAAGTGCATCGAGTGTGATGACGACTTCTCTCTCTGCTTCAAGTGTTTCTCGCACAGATCTGAAATGCATAATCCTGAGCATAATTTCGAGGACATCGGGCCCCTGTACGATGAGGAACTTCAGTCAGTTGCTAGTAGTACCGAGGGGGACGACGTTGGGCAAGAGTCACCACGAGAGGGGGCAACTGAAGAGGACGGACAAGGAAGTCTAGAAGATGGGATTGAAATTGACCTTGAAAACTTTAACCTAGATGCAGAAGATTAGAGTAAGTGGCTAGAGACTGGCAAGGGCTTCAAGCCATTGCTTTCAAGGTTCTTGATCTTTAAGCAAATGTATTGTCAAATCAGTCATAAAGCAGCCCTTCCATTATCCATTCCGGGAAACTCCATAGAAATACAACCGTTTAAATTCTATTCTACATCGCTGGGTATCAATACTCTGTGAACCTCTTCAAGATGTCCGACATCTTCGTGCCCTCCTTTCTTCTGCGTTCAATTTCAGCCGCCGCCTCTGCCAACTCTTCGTCTGATGGCATATTAACTACCATGAGGTAGAGGATGTTCTGTCACATCAGTTAGCGGGTGATAAGTGAAGCATTGTAACTATCAGCTCACCGATTTCAGAGCCTTTTTCACCATTCCACGTGGTCCTGGAACCGACAAAGGCCCGACTTGGATGTTATCCCCGGTCGATCCTCGACCTCTGCCGTTGATACGTTGAGCTAACCCGTTGGGATAAGCTTCAGCATGTTGTTGACCACCGTGCGGGGCATGTCTCCCCCTCGGTGAACCCAACGACATCATGCTGGTCGTCCGGATTACATGATCCCTCAATGTGTAGTCACCCGCCTGCTGTCGACCATCAAAGTTATCGCACCAACCGCCCACAACACCCGAAAGACGTCGTTGACTGGATAGTGAGGGTGGGTTTATATGACCCCCTGTGACCAGTGACCGGAATGAACCACTGCTGGCGGGGTGGTTTGGGTCGGCGTATCGAGAGGTAAACTTGGGGGTTGGGCCTTGAACAAGGGAGCTCCCGGAATACTTTCCAGCGAACTTCGCCTGAGCCCGTTTGTCAAAGTACTCTCTGACGTAATTTTGGGTACCCTCGATCTTGGCTTTCTTGGACTTTGCTCCATCGCCTTGGGCGGCGGGGTCATCCAGGACTGGGAAGACCAGGGGTGCAGCTTCTGGCATCTCGACTTCTCCATACGTGGTTCCTGTGGACTCCTTGAACTTGCCGAACAGCTTTTGGCTGGTAGAGGGGTTCATAGTTGAGGCTATCGTCGAACTGATGTCCTTTTGCTCATGCGACTTCTCTGTGTCCGGGCTGTAAGTCATGATGAGGCAGTACAAGCCCCGTGGTCGAAAGAATTCGTCGTTCGCCTTGTCGAGAAAAGCATTTGTCCTTGTCCGATTTTGAATGTCTTTTGCTGCCAGGATCGACATCTGAATAGCTATGCCGACGACCATAGGGAAGTGGGGTATCAGGGAAAGCCCCATGCTGGCAAGGTTGATGGCATCGAGCCATGGCGACGCTTGTGTTGAGGTTTGGAAGGTTTCAAGAAAGTCCAGAAACATTTCTTGACTTATGCCAGTGTCGTTCAGAGCTGGGGCATATGCTCTGATGAAACCTCGCTTGCGCGTTTTGGGTCTGCGCTGGGGCAAGATGACGGGATTGGGCAGCTTTGTGATGACTTCCGGTGACGAAGGTAAGGGATAGCGGTTGATGAGGTTCTGCCCTAGATCGACAGCACCAGATGTCTCCTGGCTGTAGCTTGGTGGCTCCTCTGGTCGCTCTCTGTAATGCGGCAGAAGCTCGTCCTGGGCCTCGTCAAGCCGCCATTGCGCTTCCTCGAGTGTACTCTCAGTGTGGTCGGGGAGCTCATAGATCTGTGTTTGGTCGCCTGGAAGTTCATGGATCTCTGTTTGGCTGTCTGGGAGTTCATAGATCCCGTCAATTAATGTGTTACTGCTCGGTGGTGAGTTTCCAGCCTCCAAGCTCTCAGTGCCGGGTGACCGTGATGCTGTCTTGCGTCTCTCTTTGTATGATGTGATACTCTCCGAAGCCAAACCAACACCAGCGGCTATGCCTTTGACGATATAGCGCTTGAGAGGGTCAAGACCTTCTCCCGACATGATGAGTTCAGAAAAGAGGATGCACACAACCAACAGGGGTAGGGGTGTTCGAAGGATCAATGTGTACAATGGCCGGGAATAAAGAGTAAATTATTGAGATCGATGCTTGGCGTTCTATCCACATAGAACCCAACCATTCTATATATGCGAAAATTGACCGCAAAAGTCAAGAATTAGGAGGTCGCCAACTCGAATTGTGTCGATCACCTCGTTTGCCCACATGAACGAGAACGAGGTGCCATTGTAGGAACACGCTAATAGCCGGGAACCCACCAGGGATACTCCGTAGATATCGAGCGAATCAAGTTGCAGATACAGATCAGTCAGCGCTACTCTAGTCGGGTGTCGGCACGACGCTGACGCACACCCTAGCTTGGTCGCTCTCGTTTAAGTGTCTCCATCGTTCCATGCCGCAGGTCGACATTTGAACGATCGTTCTCGTTTAAAACTCATCAAGCCCAGCTTCAGCATTTCGCCATATCGGGCCACCCTCTTCGTCATGGAGCATCTCGACTCGTCCAATCTCAGCGCCCAAGAGCCAGTAAAGAAACGCCCGGCGAAGCTATTCCACAAAAAGTCGCGGACAGGTTGTCAGCGATGCAGGGCTCGCAGGGTCAAGGTACATGACAGCCTGGTGCAATTGAGTATACCGCTCGCTAATCTTGTTCAAGTGCGATGAAGCCAAACCCATCTGCTCCCACTGCACGCGGCTGGAGTTGACATGCATCTATGATCGTGCCAAGTCTCCCAGCGAGAGCAAGAGGTCGTCGCCATCAGCTTCGAACGAAGCTGAAGTTATCGCTGACCCTCCTGAGTCGGAGGCTCGACGAAAACTTGAACTGCGTCTTTTTCACCATTTCATGTCTGAAGCCGGCCCGTCTCTCGCAGTTGATGACATTTCTTACAACTTCTGGGTGCCTATTCTTACCAAAAAGGCGTTGGAGTCAAATTCATTGCTCTACGCTCTCTGCATGGTCTCGGCCCTCCATTCGGCGTTATTCAGCGAAAACACTGATGAAGAGGCTGCTGATACTTGTCGCATGTACCTCAACATGGCCATCCGTGAGCACCACAAGGACGTTGCAGAGATGAGCCGGGAAAACATAGACTACATCTGTCTCACATCAAGCATGTTGCGCCTTTATGGCTATGTCCGGCTTCAAGAGCGCAGTCTACAGCCGTATACTCCGCCGATCGACTGGCTACGCATGCTCGGTAGCAGTACCAGTGTCTTTAGAAGAGCCTGGGATATTGTTGATAAGGATCCCGAGTCGGTTGCTTTCAACATGATCAAGACTGTGGCTGACTATCTCGACGACAATGAGAACGAAGAATTTCGACGGGACCTGATGCACTTGATGAGCCGTCAGGAACCGCACGAACTAGAGGAGAGCTGGGATGATGAGATAGAGGCAGGATACGCAGGGGCCCTGGGTCTGATCGGAGGGATCTGGAAATCCATGCAGAAGCGAGACCCTGCGGGAAGTGTAGGGCGCAGAGTCATCGTGTTCCCCATGTTAGTCCATAAGCGGTTTGCAGACCTGGTCGTGGAGCAGCGTCCGCGGGCCCTTGTCATCCTTGCCCACTACTTTGCCCTCCTTTCCATGCTGCGCAGCATGTGGTGGATTGGAGATGCCGGATCTCGCGAGGTTCGTGCCATAGTTGAGGCGGTGCCGTCAGAATGGCAAGGTCATCTCAGCTGGCCAAAGCAGATTCTAGACGGGCAAATTGTATTTGGCTGATGTAGGATTTGGAGGCTTGAGATTACGCAGCCTCCTGTCGTCGAACCGGCGCTAATACACTCCCCCCGTCGTTCTCGTTCTCGTTCAATCTTACGTGGCGCAGCCGCTCAGCCCTATCCTGCAGATCCCTAGCAACGCTTCAAACAATTGTTGCTAAGAGCAGAGGGAGTAGATTAGAGGGAGCCAAGATACTATATATGAGAGCGGTTTCAGTCTAGAGTTTGTTGGTATTCTACAATTCACTCTCAGAAACTTGCAGCATTCGATTCATCAATCATTTATTTCTACTCTACTGCATCGCCAACACCAAAATGACAGACTCCGTCGCAGCAGCAAAACTCGCCGTCTACATCGTTCTGGCCCAACCCGCCCTGTATTGCTTATTCAAGCATGGCAAGACGGGTTTCCTAGGATGGTTCTACGTTCAACTATTTTGCATGCTCAGAATCGTTACCGGGGGCGTTGGCCTCCATAACTCCAGCAGCTCAACAGGGTCAATCATCCTCAATAGCATCGGTCTTTCTCCTTTGCTATTAGCCGCATCTGGAATTCTGCATGAAGCGTAAGTTGTCATATACCCTCTTAGTCCCAAGTCATTGACTCATCTTATCCTTGCAGGCGACGAGCGACAAATCCCCGACTCAACAGAAAGCTGGACCTATTTCTCGAAATTCAATACCATGCGCTAATGGGGGTCGCAATGACCCTGATCATTGTTGCCGTCATCAATCTGCCAAAGGGAAACTCTGTTGAAACCATGAAAACACTCCTCAAGGTTGCTTCTGCCCTGGTTGCGCTGAGCTGGGTGTTGCTCATAATTTGGGCTCTCTGGTCACTGGCCAAATCTCGCGGATCATCAATGACTGGGCACGGTCCTGCCATGTCTGGAGGCAAGTTGGTGAGTACAAGCCATAAGAACATTCCTTGCACCGAATACTCGAGTACTAACAAGTAAAAAGCTGCTGAACGGGGTCTTTGTGTCCATTCCCTTTTCCGGACTTCGTCTTGCCTATGCCATCGCCTTCCTGCAGCTCAGGATTTCAGACCCAGAATCGGGCTTTCTCACGTCCAAGGCTGCCGATGTGTGTCTTAATGTGGTGCCGGAGATTCTAGCCACAGTCATTCTTCTCTATGTTGGCCTCAAGACACGATCCCTAAAGCACGAGATCAAGAAAATGGACGATTCTCTCCCTGTTGATCAGGGCTACGAGATGCCCAGACACGACAAGCAACAAGAGCGACAATAAAGGGACTCACCATGCCAAGTTTCACACGATGTCTCACGGGGTAGTGTCTGCCTCTATGGGGGGTTAGGGGGCTGTGTTGTCCATTTTACACTCAGCACTTGTCTTCAGGCAGAAGATATGATGTTACGGCAGCCTCTATGAATAGAGGACCCAGAAAGGTACACAGAAGCAAGGTTGGATTTCGAGCGCGGAAGTCAGTTTTATTTGTTCAAGGGATAGCTGGTATTGTGTTTTTGTTTCTAGATTTCCGATAGCGCGTGCTTGTCCTGTCAAACGAGTTGTTAATAGCCAAAGAACGTATCTATCTTTGTTCCAGTAAACACACACCTGCACTTGTACTTTGCGCAATATTAGTAGATTAACTCGATTATTGACCTTCACTATTAGAGTAAGGAGACGGATTCATTTGGAACGGAGACGTCAAGCACTCCCCCAAGATCCTTGCCAGAGATCTAGGTTCCCACAGCATGACTCGAATTTTCTCTCTCTTCTCATGTCTTTAGATATTAGAGGGAGACGCATCATAAGAGAGCATGCCACTATACACAATATTGGCCTTCAAGTCGGCAATTAGGTTATTGGTGATTATACCCATACCCAGTCGTGAACTGATATGTTCAGTCTTTTGAGGACATCAATTGGACTCATGGTAGCTGAGGCCAAGGGAGCGACTTTTAGGGACATATCGTGCTGCTAGTACCTCTAGTGGAGGACTGCACGTGTAGATTTTCGTCTTGTTCAACCTAATGCGAAAGGAACTTATTCCTCCTCGTGTTGCTCATATATACACTAAAACCGCCTCCAAGCAGATATGTGCTCTCTGGGCATGGTAGCATCTTTTCGATTGCCCAAAACCACATAGGTTGCATTGACTAAGGTTGAGTATGCCACAGGCCCTGAAGACTCAGGCGCAAACATTTACTGCCCACATGTTCCCTTAGTACCACTAGC
Source organism: Fusarium sp. JS1030 (assembly GCA_000966855.1). NCBI lineage: Eukaryota > Fungi > Ascomycota > Sordariomycetes > Hypocreales > Nectriaceae > Fusarium > Fusarium sp. JS1030. The sequence continues at coordinate 68,476 of JWIW01000024.1, read as the reverse complement.
CCAGCCCGGAAAGTATGCCTCGCCTTCCCTATCGCTGGCTGAGTAGGACAAGAAGCAGTTTGAGTTATACGAATTATAGGTAAAGAGGATGCATCTTGGGTTCCGGTAACACTTGTGGGAACAATCGTCGAGAGTCGTCTCGCTGTCCAGAGCGATTCCGAAGATAATGAGATCACATTTAATCTCCATGGTGCCAAGACACTGCGGTGGGTCTGCGGGGCAGGTAACAACCACTGTAGCTTCTGAGGTTGTGGCCGGCTGTGTAGTGGTTTCTGTCGAGCTGAGGGACGTTATAAAGGTGGTCAGGGTGGTGTCGGTAGTAATATCAGTTGAAGACTCAGTGGTTGAGCTAGTTGTGGCCGAGGTTGCCGAGGTTTCTGTGGCAGTGCTCATCGTAGTATCTGTCGTGGAGTCTGTTACCGTACTACTTGTTGAGCTTGTCGTACTATCAGAAGTGCTCTCTGTTGATGTCTCGGTGGAAGAACCTGTCGAAGTTTCTATGGTAGTACTCATTGTAGTGTCGCTTGTCGAGCTTTCGGTTGCCGAGATTGTCGTAGTTTCGGTGGTAGTGTCCGTTGACGTTTCAATGATGGAAGACTCCTGACTAGTGGTGGTTGATGAAGCTTCTTCTGTTGTAGTTGTGGGATCCTGACTAGTAGTAGATGTTGAAATTTCTTCTGTCATGGAAGCTGTTAAAGTTTCCGTAGAAGTGCTCGTTGTAGTGTCGGTAGTAGAATCTATTGATATGTCGCTTGTTGAGCTCTCTGAGGCTTCAGTCGCCGAGCCGGTCGTAGTCTCAGTGACAGAACTCGTTATAGTGTCGGTAATTGCTATGTCAGTTGTCAAGCTTGATGTAGTTTCCGTTGTTGAATCTGTAGTGGTTCCGGAAGTAGTGTCTATTGAAGTTTGCGTGGTAGAAGCTGTCGCGGTTTCCGTAGTAGAGATAGTCGTGGCCTCGGTTCCTGAGGTTTCGACCGTATTGTCTGTTGAGGTCTCAGTTGTACTGCCTATCGTAGTATCGGTAGTTGAATCTGTTGTTGTGTCCGTTGTCGAGCCTGTCCCGGCTTCACTGCTGGAATCTGTTTGGGTCCCAGTTGTCGAGCCTGTCGAAGTGCTAGTTTCGGTGGTCGATTCTGAGACAGTGGTTTCTGTGTCCGACGTAATCATGCTCGTTTCCATATCAGAGCTTGTCAGGGTCTCTGTCAGGGTTTCTGATGTTGTGGCAATTAGGGTCTCGGTTGTAGAGTCTGTTAGAGTCTCTGTATCAGAGCTCGAAAAGGTCTCTGTCAGAATGCTAGTTTCGGTGGCTGACTCTGAGATGGTCGTTTCCGTGACTAACGTAGCCTGGCTGGATTCCGTGGCGGTGTTGGTAGGGCTTGAGGGCCGGCACTTCCCGGCCGCAGCTATGCCTGCGACCATGGAAAACACCAAGAGGGAATAGGCGGCTACCATGATGAATATCGATAGCGTTGAGGATATCAACAAACAACCAGCAACGGACAGAATACCAAGACGGAGGACGAGGTGAACGACGAATCTGGAAGGGGATTCTGTGGCGCCTTGCGAGGGATTTATAATTAGTGATTGTTGATCTTCATCGCCGAACCAATGGGTTAGTGATTTATCTTCGTGGGACTCATTTCCCGTAGGCTCGGGAGGTGAATGCGCCGTAGATGGCCAAACGCACCTAATTACCAACTGCGGCCGTTCCGACCGGTCCAGATGTCATTTTAGCTGCCTATTGTGCCTCAGCCGTCCCAATAGCGTGGGTAGCGCGTTTTCCATCTCACGGCTAACAGGGTTGGAAAGCAATAGCGCGATATTTCTATCTGCAGATCGCTGGCCCGACGAGATTCTCTCGGTGCTTGACGATCGCGATCGCCACGGCCCCTCCTACGTGCCTGAATGGTAGCCTATCAAAGAAGAAGGATGAAAAATAGTAAGGTTCAAGGTACCGAGCCGTAATAAACTACTGGAGCTTTTCCACAATCGGTAAAGATGGCGTCCTCCCGCCTGGGCATGCAAAGATGCACAAAATTGGATGCCCCTGACACCTGGCGACGAACATACTAACAGTATAGAATCGGTAAAAGGTTAGTCCGGGTTTCTCTTGGTCCTCATCCCATAAGCCATCCTTGTGTTGGTGTACGCGTTGAGGGTTGGACGAGTGATTTGTAACTGGCCTGGTAGCCATTGAACTTTGATCACGACGAGATAATTGGCAATCTGGAATTCGTGACTGGGAGTCAGAAGGAGACCTCGGCCTGCTTGACGGATAATACATGTGATTTCGCCAGTGCATTTTACACAAGCCCCTGCGTTTTCACCAAAGCGTCCAAGCCCTTCCCGCTAACTCCGAGCAAAGCAAGCGCTGAGATAGAGATCTTTTGAGGCGTGAGGGGAGAAGTTTCTCATCTTCTTTCTTGTCGATCACTTATCTCCTTTTCGCATTTCCCGGGTTTAAGATTTTGACGGCATCAATTGGCGCACCGGCTTGCATGAGACCATTGGCATTAGTGGCTTCGTGACTCCAAATTGACCTGATTAGTGGGTAGAAAAAAACACAAGAATAGCTACTGTTATTACCCTATACTCCTGCTAATGTAAACCCCAGCATGGACATCGATATGTTAGAAGAGAGGCTCCAAGCAAAGCCGTGCTGTAAAGCCAGGACGAGATGACTGCCGCGGCTGTCAAGCCCGTGCCAACTGCGCGATTGGCCACCATGAAGTTGAGCATGTTAACGTGAACCCATCTGAAGCTGGTCATTGCTTACGTTTCTGTAGATTTGTTGTCTTCCTTAAATGATTTCTCCATGGCGCGTGTGACCCAGATCATGCCTGTTTATTGTTGGTGAATGATGACCAAAGAGATGTTTAGTGATCCTACCGAGAGCAAAGGCAACTCCAAGACCAACAACAACGCCGTAACCGGCGCCCTAGGGCAGCGGTGGCACGATCTCGTCAGTCATTGTGTCTCGCGTTTGGCAGCAATTATGATCGAGAAGTATCCCAGTATGAGCTATTGGACCAGAGCTCAACCTTTAAGGGCTCAACAGCTAGTAGTACATTTACCCCAGCTCTTGGCGCTGCCCGCTAGCAAGTCAGAAATCACAGCTTTGACAATCGAAATCACGAACAAGTAGTTTCGGAAACGGTTCTCCGACAGGTTATAACATGTCGTGACGATAGGAGTCCCCTAATCCCAGTTACCCAGACGCAGACGTCTGGACGTCTCCAGCACGTGGAGACTCGGAGAGTTATGTCAACCGGCGGCTTGGAACTTGGGTTTTACAACGGTTCAGGGCTGAAAGATCCGGCCCACTACTTGCATAAAATATTAGACCTTTCATTGGCTGCTTTGGGGCCTCTTCAGCTTCACTTTCCTGGTTATTCCCGCTTTGAAACATCCTCGTTGCTAGCTCATGCAGTGTTGGTCCGCCCAGCGTCTTTGCATCACAGCCTTGTTCCATGGTGAAATTGCTAGCCAAGGTTCTGGGCCAGACTCGAGTCGTTTTGGTCTAATGATGGCGTTAAGCCCTTTGTAACTTGATTCGGGAACCAGCGACATTTGTCGGATACCTCGATAGTAAGCCCGGCTGTATCACAAACCAAAGGGTCCCTTGGTTCATCCGGGATGATGGTGGGTCAAGAGGCTGCTCGTATTAGCACGCCCAAGGCCACCCTTCCGTGCGATGATGTGATCGATAGCGAAATCACGAAGAGATGGTGTATTGCTCTCAGACCCACAAATGCTCTAACCGACCCCGAAGGATCAAAGACTATATATATTGACAGCCGATGATCACCAGGGTTTTTAGGTAGATGACTATCGAAGGTGACTCTCATTGACACCTTCGTCTATCACGGATAGACACTGGCTGGTCCCCTGGATTCGTTGAGCACCGAAGCTATCTCCTGTTCTGTTCATCAACCAATTAGTAAATCATGGCTGAAAACAGCGGTTCGCCGAAGAAGCAATGGATTCTCAATGCTTTCAGCATGAGCACTCCCGGGCATTTGGCACCAGGTAATCATGTCATACTTCTAAATGGATTGTCGACTAACAATGCCAGGATTATGGAGGCATCCACGCAATCGCACTTCGGAATACACGGATATCGAGTACTGGACTGACTTGGCCAAGATTCTCGAGGCTGGAAAGTTCCATGGGCTCTTTATTGCAGATGTCCTGAGTCACTATGGAGTTTACAAGGGAGCTGGGAATATTAATCCCGGCCTCCCAGGAGCCGCGCAGTTCCCAATCACGGATGCATTGTAAGTACGCACGCATGCCACGAAAGATCATAGCTGAGTCGGTTAGTCTGCCCATCACAGCTATGGCAGCTGTAACTAGACACTTGTCTTTTGGAATTACAGCTTCCACAACTTATGAGAACCCGTTTCTACTGGCAAGACGATTTGCCACTCTCGACCACCTGACCAAGGGCCGCGTAGCTTGGAACGTCGTTACAAGTCACCTGGAAACTGCAGCAAAGAATCTCGGATTGGCAACACAGATTGCTCATGATGAACGATATCAAATCGCGGAAGAGTTCCTCACGGTAACGTACAAGCTCTGGGAGGGCTCCTGGAGAGACGATGCTGTTGTTCGGGATGAGAAAACCAAGCAGTACACGGTCCCTGGCCGAGTTCGGCAGATTTATCACCGAGGGTGAGTAGCGTCGGCGTAGAAGCTTTGAACTTTGCGTTGACACCGGTTTCAGGAAATATTTCAGCTCTACCGGGCCGCTCACAACGGAGCCGTCGATACAGAGGACACCTTTCCTCTTTCAAGCTGGTGCGAGTAGCGCTGGCAAGGCTTTTGCAACCAAGCATGCTGAGTGCATGTTCGTGCCCGGTATGGAGCCTCCAGCGGTCAAGAAAGCAACCGATGATATTCGACAACACGCAGTCGAGCAGGGAAGAGATCCCAGTCGCATCAAGCTAATTGCAGGTATCCTAATCATCGTCGATGAGACCGATGAAAAGGCCCAAGCCAAATACGAGGAATACCTCTCATACGCCGACTTGGAGGGTTCCCTTACACTATTTGGCGGCTGGACCGGAGTCGACCTTGACAAGTGGGGAGATGACGAGGACTTCAAATTTTCGGGTCCTGGGGCGATCCAGAGCTTGATATCGACATGGTCGGCGACTATCCCCGGCACCGACGGAGTCAAGTGGACAAAGAAGCGAATTGCTCAGGAACTTTCAGTGGGAGGTGCACACGCGCGAGCTGTTGGGTCGCCCAAGACAGTTGCCGACATTCTCCAGAAGTGGATTGACGAGACAGGCATCGACGGCTTCAACATCTCGTACGCAGTTAACCCGGGAGACTTTGAAGATATTATCAAGTGGTTACTCCCGGAGCTAAGAGCCAGAGGGGTATTCTGGGAAGACTATGCATTTTCCACGACAAGGGAGAACTACTTGGGAGATGGACTGGGGCCAGGATTAAGGGACGATCACCCGGGGGCAACGTTCAAGTGGAAGGCGGAATGAAGCACCGCAGCTGGAAACGGACAGCGATCCCGAAAATATGCACTTGAGAGTAAGCATGATAGATAAGATCCGGTTCCGGCAAGTCACCGCGAAGATGGGGCATCAGTTCCGTCCCAAGACGCCCTTGAAGAGAGGCAATTATCAAAGGCAGAACAATTTTAGAGGGGGTTGCCTGGATTCCTAACTATCTATAATTCAGAGTAAACACGTCTCTTCTCAAATCTATAAAGCACCAGTTACAAAACTGAATCTTGAAGCTGTAGAATTATTAAAAGTCGGCAGCTCCCTCCGGTCCTCCGATTCCCCGCCCGATCCAAATTCTTAGCGCTCACTGCCAAAGCCGATACAGACCGCCGCCGATGCCGGAATCTGTCGCCCCGTTGATAAAGACCTCGACTTTATTGGCCATCCAAACCAAAGCTTTATAAGGTAGGCGTCTCATTCTATCCACCGACGTCAACTTACACAGTAGCTTCAACAAGGCACTGATCTCTCCACAATGGCTTTCACCGTTCTCTCCGACGCCAACGTCAACCACATCCTCGACACCTTGTCGTCCTCGGATGTCACTGATCTGGCCAACGCCCTTGAACGTGCCCTCATCCAATACTCGTGCAACAATGAGCAGCAATATCAGCCTCACCGCGCCGTTGTCAAGCGGGGCGACCAGGTCAGCCTGTTCATGCCTGCAACAACCGATCAGCTGCTAGGTGTCAAAATCGTCGGCATCGCTCCAGCGGGCAAGCAAGAGCCGGCTTCAGGTAGTGGCGCTCCTCCTCCTGGATTGAAGAGCGTCTTGACTCTATGCGATGCCACCGGTCAGGCCTTTGGTACCTTGAACGCCGCCGCGCTCACTGCTTTTCGCACGGCTTTGGGTTCTATGTTGCCCTATCGTTTCCGCCGCAATACTGAAAACATTGTTGTTTTTGGTGCGGGCAAGCAAGCACTCTGGCATATCCGCTTGGCCGTTTTACTCAAAGAAAAGGACATCAAGAGCGTCACCATTGTCAACCGCTCCGCTCAAAGAACCCAGCAACTGATTGACTCGCTCAAGTCAAACACCCAATCTCCATGGCCTTCCCACATCGAGCTCAAGGTTTTCGATCCCCAGGAAGACCGTGATGCAGCTCTTGAATCAGTGGTGGTTGACACAGACGTCTTCTTCTTTACCACCCCGAGCACAGAGCCTCTGTTCCCGGCCAAGTACCTAACCTCCGAGAAGGCCCAATCCAAGACACGATTTATCGGAGCTATTGGCTCTTACCGACTGGACATGCAAGAGATAGACCCTGAGCTTCTAAAGCAGGTGGTGGACCCCAAGGGCGTTTTCGCTTCCGTCGGCTACCAAGGAGGCTCCGTCGCTGTCGATAGCCGCGATGGCTGCTTGCAAGAAGCTGGAGAGCTGGTCAAGGCAGAAATTCCTACAGATAAGATGTTGGAAATTGGTCAGCTTCTTCAGACCAAAAACACCCAAAACCCTGCCGATCTGAACAAGTGGCTAGAGACTGGTTTCGTCATCTACAAGAGCGTTGGAACTGGCGTTATGGATTTGGCTATTGGCCAAGAGCTCCTGCGACTGGCCAAGGTAAGGGGCGTCGGTCTGACTTCAGAAGAGTTCTAGTTAGAAAATAGGATCCTGAATAGAACATGGTGAAATATCAATCGTAGCGTCTTCCGTCTGGTTTCGTGCTTAGCAACTGGCCACAATATATAGATTCCGACCGCATTCACGGAGCATAACAGCACATTCCATCGAGGTTAGCAAGTCCTTTACTCCACATCTTATCCAGATAGTTCTTCAAAGAGCCTTCGCCTTGGTCCTATTGGCACCGAGATGTCAGCAACAGTCTCATCATGATACCTTTCATACGTCAAGCTCATAAGTGCTAGTCTGATGTAGCTCAATATCTGCGGGTGATTAAGTCTGCCTCTACTGATTCTCCAATAGATCACTATCTATGGCTATTAACTTATTAACTTATGCAGGCGAAGATCACTTCGATTGCTGGCTAATCCTTTAATTACATACATGTTTTCCCTTCTGGATATCTGAACGAGACTATTGTCTCATATCTTTTGTTATCCATTACTCGGTAATTCTTTCTTGTCAATATAGTAATTAATAGAAAACCCCATTGCTGCTCCCTCATACTGGACGAAGCTATCATGTTTGCCCTAAAACAGAGAGCCTGGTCGTCGCCACCTTGGAGTTCAGTAGAGCGCTTATTGCCACCAAAGCGCCGGCAGAAATAGAGGTAAGCATCGGAACTTAAGGGCGTATTAAAGAGCAATTCTTCTCAAAGTCGGGCCTGGCTTTCAGAGATTTGCAACAAGTAACCGACCTCAAGATATCATGTCGTGATACATCACGTGACAGTAGCCTTCAACCGTCACCACCTTTCGGGCATCAAATCAGGCTGTTTCCAGTAAGACCTGGCTTGTAATTGTCGCAATTGTCAGTACTGTTGTGGCTTTGTCATGAAGAGTAAGTGATTGAGGCTTTAAATGCTGCCAAGAAGCCTGCCTGGGAAGGTCCTGATGCAATGTCACTGCGGCGCTTCGATTTTCCCAAAACGTCAAAACCTCGTGACGCTGCGCCCCCAAGGCTCAACGGCCATGCCTGATCGGCGTCTAGACTGCCAAGTATAAAAGGCCGACGTCATCTTCACCAAAAGCTTCTCATTAAGCTTATTTGCGCAACGATAGCCTCATTTTCTACATACACCGAATTCATACCCTCGTTAATATGAGCTTTTAATGAGCTGTCAGGTTGACAGATCATCATGGAAAAATCAAGCATAGAACCGACCACAAACAGCGGAGAAAACGAAGCTCACGCACCTGAGCCTGCGACATCTCATGATGCCGCTGATATTGATACACAACAACCAGCCGCGCCCGAGGATTTGCCCACTCTGATTCTAGACGGCTGCCGGATTTATTCTGCGATTGCTCCCGAGACCCGTATCCTCTACGAGCTTAGCAATCCCCCGGCGGATGCCCCAACGACCGTCTACGGCATTGAAAAGATTCGATGGCGCGTTGCAGACGCCCACTCCGAGCCCACTCTGAAATCACGCACCGACCACATCTATGACTTCAAGGGAGATTGGCTGAGCATGAATGAGCGAAATGTCGTCCTCGTTGGAAAAACGAGCCAGAAACGGACGTATCCCCAAGTGACAATGTCGCAAGGCATGTCTCCCTCGTCCTTCAAGGTTGACGGACTTCTAAAGGCGGATGCGGACCTACTGGGTCGTCTGAACCAAGGGCGTAACAATTCAATCATCTGGAAAGACGCTCAAGGTCAGACAATAGCCAAAGAGACCCGGCTTCAGCGCGACAAGGAAGGCAAAGTCCAAGAGTTGCCACGGCTAGCGATCCAGGTCACACTTGAGGACAAGTTGTTTGACCTGCTTGTGGCCTGCTGGTGCGCGCGGGTGTGGAAGGAGTCGGAGAAGGACCTGAAAGAACCCTTTACGTGGCAGAAATGTTTGTCTCCCTAAATAATTATTAAGACTTCATACTGACTGGTTCGCTCTAGTTAAACGTATCGCCTCTGCAAAGACGGGCAGGGGTAGTGGCCTTTATTATGGCGGTAGCACAGGAACAGCATTTTGAGGCTAGCGATTTTCTGCGCCGATAGAATGCCACAACCGTCGAATCTAGCCATAACAATGATTCTAGATCGTTTAATATTTTTTATTCCTCATAACCGATATTCATTTTCCAACAGTTTCAGAGCATCAGAAAATTTGTGGTCATCCGACACCAGCTATAGGTTAGGCGTCGTCTGCGACAATGGAGCAGCCGAGATGTCGATCAGCGTCAGGCAAAGAGAGAAGCTGTTTGTGATCAAACAAGTCCTTCCAACCGAAAAGCGCCAAGACCATTTGAATGGCAAACTGAGACATTTCAAACTCTATGAAGGTGGGTTCAATAAATTTGTGGAATCACTCATCCCATACTTGCATATCATCCAAGAATTCGCTGTTTGTACATGGAGTCTTCGAACAGACTTGCCATCCTATGTGAGGTTTAAAAACACAGCTTCTCACCCGCCGCCAGTGTCAATACAGCTATCCAAACGCAGTCAATGTCGTCATCACAGCCAGCCTCTTTGAGGAGCCTCCATCTAAAAATAAAGCTCAATTTGCATAATCCTCCGTGAGGGAGCTTTGACCTCTGTGGCATAAAACGTGGTGGAGATCTCCCCAATATCTCGCTCAATGCAACAGCTCGTTTCTACCTCCCTGCATCCGTTAGTCAACCAATAATTTCCATGATTCTCGTATTGCTTTCTTTTTCTCGACGCGAGGTAAAGGCCTCAAAATCGATGCACGCCGCGCCCAGGCTAATGGCTGATATGTCCGAAGCATCCGCTACTCCCACCGTTTCAAAAGACTCCAAAATGGCACGTCGAGTCAGCCACCTTTTCTTCGCTTGTTCTACGCGGTAACACTATCGAACTGCCGGGCATTGGTTCCCAATCTGACGCAGCTCCGTTCAAGTCGGGGCCGCTCTTGGCGCTTCCCTCGTCGCTCTCACCGGAAACGACCCCTTTCTAGCGTCGCATTGTGGCGCGAGCTAATTACCTGCTTACCCCAAACGGTGATGCCGATGGAAATTTCAGGGACCAGGGGGTAGCTTCTACGCGAGATGAATAAAAGAAGGTGTCCTCCCCCCCGTCAGCTCTTCCGTTCCTTGGGACAACTTCGTTCTAGGCTTCACGGGAGCCAAATGGAGGGCAAAGGGTCACCCATGGCTCCGACAAGTCGCATCGCCCTCGTGGCGATGTCATTCCTCCTCTCAGGACATTTTGCAGCAGCTGGTGAGTTGACTTACATGGATGGATACTCGAGCTTGACTGACCACGCGGTTCTGCGCGTCTAGAATGCAATATTTCAGGCAACTACACCATCATCGAATCCCCCGATCAAAGCGACGGAATCTCTTCTTGCAGGGACATCGACGGTTCTCTCTCCCTCCTCTTCGACAAGGACCCTTCAGCATGGTCGTCCAACGAGGCCTCAGTCGACCTAGGCGATGTCAGCTCACTCACCGGCGACCTGGTTATTTACACCCAGCCTCAATCCAAGAAAACGGTTGTCACAGGGTCGGACTTCAAGACCATCGAGGGGGCGGTAACGGTCATGAACACGGACACAAGCGACACTGTTCAGGAGCTGGACCTGTCATTAACCGCTCTGGAGGAAGTGGGTGACAACTATGTCATCACTGGCGCGTTTGCGAAGCTCTCAATCGAGCACGACAAGGATGTGGAGGTGGGCTCTATGATGAGAGTCTACGACACCGTGGTGGAGGAGTTGGAACTGAACGGAGTGCACACCGTCAAGGGGGATTTCTCGATCGACAACAACAGCGAGATGAAGGAGCTGGAAGCGGGTGCGCTGACGACAGCGAACAAGGCTTTCGCCATCCAGAGCAACTCGGCCCTTGAGAAGATTTCGTTCCCCAAGCTCAAGACCGTCAACGGGGACGTATCCTTCTACAAGAATGGTGCGTTGACCAATATTGGGCTGTCGGCGCTCGAGTTTGCCGGTACCATCTCGATTACTTCCAACGGCGACGGACCCAAAGTTCTTCTGCCATGGCTCTCGTCTCTCGGAAACGGAAACACGACAGCGACATCGACATTTGAAGACGTTAGCAAGATTGAGTTTGCTTCCCTGCGGAAAGTTAAGGGCTCCCTCACGTTCCAGTCCACCAAGCTTGAGGACCTCACAATTCCGCTCATCAAGGATCTGGAAGGCACCATTACCGTGGAGGATAACCCGTCTCTGGCGACATTCGCTCTCCCCAGAGTAACATACGTGGAGGAAATGGACATTAGCAGCAACGACGAACTCACCAACGTGACGGCCAACGCTCTCAAGTCTGCCGGCACCATCTCGCTCAAGGGCTCGTTCACGAATGTTGAGTTCTTTAATCTGGAAAAGGTGTCGGGAGACTTCAAGGTCGTTGGAGACGACTCCATGGACTGCAGTTGGTTTGACGCAAACATCAAGCAGATTGTCGAGGGAAGGTACACTTGCGTTGGAGACCACGACGAGAAGGACAGAAAGCCTAGCACCGGAGGCATCGAGGATACCGAAGGCAACCCCAAGGACTACATGTCCGACGACGATGACGACAGCGATGGAAGCGGCAGCGACAAGAGTTCGAGCAACGGTGGATCTGATAATGACGATGATGAAGGAGGCTCTGGCGGCGGTGGCCTCTCGACCGGTGCAAAGGCTGGCATCGGAGTTGGTGTGTCAGTGGGATTCATTCTGCTCCTCCTCGCAGCCTTCTTTTTCTGGCGGAGACGAAAGGCAGCATCGGGCGACCAACCACGCCTCGGCAGCAGCGGCAGTGGCTCGACAAAGACGAACCCCTTTGACGGGCAGCAGATGGGAGTGTCGACTAAGATCGAGGCCAACAATCCGAGCCCGTCGCCCAGCCTGGGCACGCTCAACTTTGGGCGCAACTCGCTCATCGAGTCGACTGGGGGCTTCACCGAAAAGAGCCTCAACGCTTGGAAGACGATCCGGCGGGTTAGCGACTCGTCGAGGGGATCCAGCACTGTGCGCGAGGGAGCCAGCATCCTGAAGGAGTGAGCAAGAGCGCGAGCGAACAAGCGAAAAGACAAAGCGATTTTTACAATTGAGTTTAGTGATACCAAAGTCAGAGTTGTTTGGAAATATTTATTAGCCCTGGGCAGGAAGCGTACTGCATCTCATAGTGTATCTAATTTTTATTCTTTCAATACGGACAACTTACTGGAGTACTTATCTTATCAGCCACTCTGCTGCATCATGCTCAACGACAGAAGCCCAGAGAAGCCGTGAACCACTTAAAGTCCACCGTGCTAAGACACTCGGTGTGGAGATTGGCTGATGATCCCCAACTCGTGTTGCTCAATCACGAAGCTCACCTCGAGCAGTTCCATGCTCTTATGGGAGGATTCGTGCCCCACCAGTGATTACGAGAGGTGGCTTCAGTCCCCTCATCAGCAGAAACGACCCCTCATCATCCCCATTGTTTGTTGAAGCTGCAGTGCCAGTTGTGATCGACACGCGGCGAAACGGTCGGTCAATTCTTCTTTTTTATTTTTAAAACAAACACGCACAAACAAAGTGTTGTCTTCTTTTTCCTTGACACGCTCGTTTGTCTGATCAATTGACTGACTCTCTGTCCCCGTGCTGAAACCTTGTGCCACCTTGACAATGACGTATCCCCGCCCCGACTTTGAGCGTAATCCTCTTCGCTGGGAGACCCTCAATGGCCAGTGGGACTTTCTCTTTGACGACGGCGATGCTGGTCTCTCTGAGAACTGGCAACGCAGTGGCCTCCCTGAAAAGGCCACAGTCTTCACCTCCAGCACCCGCACCGAGGCATCTGCCGAGAGCGACAATGTCGTCCAGAAGATCGTCGGTGACACCCAGGCCCTGATCCAGAACAATGTCTTTACCTCGTCATCCAAGACCACACACTCCAAGACCAAGATCAAGGTCCCCTTCGTCTTCCAGTCTCCTGCGTCCGGCATCAACGACCGGGGCGTCCACGAGGTTCTCTGGTACGAGCGTGCCATCTCTGACCTACGTACCACCCAGGAGAAGGAGCAAGACCATCGACTGGTTCTGAGATTTGGAGCCGTTGACTACGAGGCCACCGTTTGGGTCAATGGAGAGTACGTCGGTAGTCACCGTGGTGGCCATGTCCCCTTCGAGATCGACATCACCGGTGCCGTGAGCGGCACTGGAGAATCCAACACCCATCGTTTGACCCTCCGCGTTTATGACTCCGCCTATGACCTGACACAGCCGCGAGGCAAGCAATACTGGGGAGCCAAGCCCGAGAGCATCTTCTATACTCCATCGGGTGGAATCTGGCAGAATGTCTGGCTGGAGGTTGCTCCCTCCGCTCGCATCGCCGACAGCTCTTCCGGCACCGTCATCAAGTCCAACGACATCCATTCGGGCCAACTTCGAAGCACCGTTGCAGTCAAGGGCAGAAAAGCTGGTAAGGGTTACAGCGTTGAGCTTGAAGCTAGCTTTGCTGGTGTTCCCGTGGCCAAGTCGGACAAGAAGGCTCTGCCTCGGGAGACTGACTCGCTTGCCGTTGATTTGAGCGTCCGTCTTTCTGAGGAACAAAGATCCAAGCTGCCTCAGTCTGTTACCCAGGATGCTCCCCTTGACAACGATTCCTGCTGGCGGGATGGTGTCGCTCTATGGTCTCCCGAGCACCCTCAGCTATACGACCTCGTCATCCGACTCTTCGACGACTCTGAAAAGATCATCGATGAAGTCAAGACCACCACCGGCATGCGATCTATTGACTGGACCAAGGGTGACGGTCTCTGGAGACTCAACGACAAGCCCTACTTCCAGGCTCTCTGCTTGGACCAAGGATACTGGCCAGAGACATTTATGACGCCCCCAACTCCCGAGAGCGTCAAGGTCGACATCGAACTTGCCAAGAAGATGGGACTCAACGGCTGCAGAAAGCACCAGAAGGTCGAGGACCCCCTGTTCTACTACTGGGCCGACAAGCTTGGCTACCTTGTCTGGGGTGAGATGGCCAACGCCTACCAGTTCAGCCAGGAATACGTTGAGCGCTTCAACGCTGAGTGGACCGAGGCTGTGAAGCTAGTCATCAACCACCCGTCCGTTGTGACTTGGACTCCAGTCAACGAGAGCTGGGGCTACGGTTCTCTCAAGGACAATGTCGACCAGCGCAACCATATTCGCCAACTCTATTACCTGACCAAGTAAGAAGCACTGCGCCAAATAAAAATCAAACAAGTTTGCTAATGATAAAACAGAGGACTGGACAACACCCGAAGCATCAACGACAACTGCGGCTGGGAGCACGTCCTCACTGACCTCACTACATTCCACGATTACAGCGACGGCCCCGAGCTCGAGAAGACCTGTGCCGACCTGAACGCCATCCTGGGCCAAAAGGCCGGCAGAGACATGTTCGTGCCGCCCATTCCCGGCGTCGACGAAGGCGCAAAGCACAAAGCCGGCACTCCAGTCATGAACACTGAATTCGGGGGCGTTAACATTGCTCCTGCCAAGAAGGAGGATGCCGGAGGCGATGAGAACCGCGACTGGGGCTACACAACGGCTACCAACTCTGATGATCTGGTCAAGAGAATCGACCGTCTCGTCAAGGGCACCATTGAGGGAGGCCACTGCTGCGCCTTTGTGTACACACAACTGTAAGCGCAATCTTGTCTGAATCTTTGAAATTATGCTAATGGTTATCTCTTAGGGCCGACATCGAGCAAGAGGTCAACGGCTTGTATACATTTGACCGCGAGGAGAAACTGGACTCGACCAAGGTCAAGGCTCTCATCAACGATGCCATCCAGACGTTTTACAACCGAGTCAAGTAAGGGCTGAGAGGAGGAAAAGAGAAGGAAATCACTGGGTGATATTGAGAAGGAACTTCATGGTTGAGGGCCCACACTTGGGAGATAGCCACCAGTACTAAACGAAGAGCTTCTACTCCACAGCATTGCCCAGCCCATGGGGCCGAGGATAATACTCCAAGTGACTTGAATTCTTACATATATATGATTGACTTTGCAGCCCCTCGCATTCGGGTTCAATACTGCCTATCACGAATCTGTCATGGGGAGATATCGGGCGTAGATATCAAGCCCTACTCTTCATAACTTGGGGTATGGGCGCTACCTTTGAAAAGCTCGTGTAGGTCATGAATATCTGTCTCTAAACATTGGCATCTATGATATCATATCTAGAAAAAATATTTCTTAGATAAAACATCCGGAGACTAGTATCTTTCCACTGGCTAGTTTTTCCGAAGACCTTTCACGATAATGATCCCATCGGCGTCGATTTAGGGAGGGGTCTGCCCAGTCAGCCCACTGGGGTCAGGCCACTGTCAGGCCAAGAGAGGTAGGGGGGATCCCAAGCGACTGCGCCACAGAGATTCAACACTTTGGACTCAAACGAGGCCTGTCTGCTGTACAATTAAAGACCTTCTTTTCAATGATGATATTTTCACATCTTGCTTCCATTCTGCCCAGTGATATGAACGCCTCGCCAAAACGCCACTTCGCTAATCTCCCATAGTGGATAGTGCAGCCCCCCGACACACTGTACAATCTCCCACGATGATCTCATCCGGAAGATTTGCAGCACCAGTAAAGCGACGCAGCAGTGTTTTTGCAGTGCATTCAACAAGTATAGCTAGCTATCAACTATTCTCAAACCTCTCTTCGTTTTTCAACTAGCGACGAGTGTTCTGGCGCTTTCAATAGCAACACACACGCCCAGCCTTGCAACTCGAACCATGCTTGCTTTTGGCACACGGTGCTAGTTCTCGCCTAAGGCAAACAGCGAGTCCGTCTCTGTGCCATTCACCACCAAACAACAGAACAAAGACTCGGGGCGAGTTGCAAAGACTGTTGGCCCATCAGCGTAGACTTGAGCAGTTTCAAACACAATTGCAACTCGAATAGCACTCAATGGCCGCCGTCAAACACTATCATGAGTTCATGACTGCGGGGAGAGTGTGTCAGAGTGTCTGTGTCACGTGACTATACATGAGATTCCACTCGAGCAATCACACGCTCCATGATGTGGCTGGGGTCTGAGCAACACCTGTTTACCACCCGCCAGCCCGGCTTTTGCCCGCGGTCGGGAGCGCATCAACACAGCTCATCAGAATCACTTCTCTTGCAATTGAATGTCATAGAGCCGCCGTCTCCCTCTCCCTCGCCCAGGCCGCGATGCCGTCGACCAAGCCCAACGCGCCGACCGCCGAGGCTGATGGTCCCCTCGACAACATTGACACCATTCGCATCCCCGAGCCCCATGGGGGCTACCTCCAGTCGCGCGGGGCCCGAGCTGCAAGACGAATCTACAAGGCAATGGGCGTCTGGCCCTGGGACATTGTGCCCGAGGCGCCCCCAAAGATGTGGGCCATCAATCTGCTAGAGGACCTGGCGCTGGTCGCGGATCATGTTGCGAGGAACCCCAGCGACACTCTTGAGGATCTCCAATCCGAGCTGCGCAAGTCTCTGGCGCGCGATCGGAAACCTTCCTACGCCGGAAAGTTGATGGCACAAGATGTCCACGCAGCAAAGAAGCGCTTCGTCCGAACCATGCCCCAGTCGCCCGGTCGCGAACTTCAGGATGACGGAACTGACAATGACACCGGCACGGTCGAGCGACGATCCGGACGACGACGACGAACAACAAACTATAGCGCCCCTGACTCCCCTACTGATCCAGCTCGGTCGCGTCGCCATACCTCTTCGGAAGAGAGCGAGGAGCACATGGCATCGTCTATTACAGTTGCCTCCGAGTTTCCTCCATCCCCTCCCATCCCTCGCAGCGTTAAGACCCTGAAACGACCTGCCACTGCTATTCCCAGCCCTATCGAGAAGCGCATCCGTCACAGCTCACCAGAAGGCTCGCGCCTATCAGCCGCGCAGAGCTTGATGATGTTTAGCTCTCCCATGGCAACCTTCCAAATGGCCTCGTCATTCGGACCCAATGCCTCGGTAGGTTCCTTACAGTATCATTTATCTGCGCGAGATTTTTCCCCATTAACACCGGAACAGATTAATGCCACTCGCACCCTCGATGCGAACAACCTCCAGGAAGCTCTCCAGCCCGCGACCAACGTATTCGCCTCAGCCATCGATTCTCACATTCGATCGATACAAGCTTCGCTCGTGGTCGCTCAGAAGGAGATCTTTCCGCATCGCACCACGCACCAGGAGGCTATTAACAGGCTTCGCGCTGCTCAAGAAAGAGTGCAGGCAATTCAGGACGATATTGCGGATTCCCAAGAGAAGCTTAGACAGCTCCTCGAGGAAACTGCCGAGCAAGATGCGCTCGCGCCCCAACTGCACGCCCTCCAGGAGAACAACATGTCTCTTCCACCCGAGATTGCCCAAGCGATCCGGAGCTACGATTCGCGCAGAGCCGCGAAGACCGAGGAGGTGAAGAAGCAGGAGGCGGGTATTGCTGCACACAGAGAGGAGCTGAAACGGGCGACCGATGACCTAGACGCTGCGGAGAAGAACTCCAATGGTCTCGAGTCGGACATCCAGGATCTCCAGACGGCAGTCACACGCGGTACAGAAGCGGCGCGATTGGCACGCATGTTTGGCGTCGTGGTTCAGCTGGGTCCGGCAGGGCTTGCTAGCATCGAGCGCATATACCCCGAGATTGGCTCACTGCTCGACTCGCTGCTTGCCTCAAAGAGCAACGGCACCTCGCTGCAAAATCATCAGGCTCATGAGACGATGGAAAGGGAGCGGACTAATGGTTTATAACGGATTAGCGGAGCGATGTGTATACTTGAGAATTACGCTTACCCGACAGCTTTGGTCGGAAGGACTGGTTTCTATAGTCATGTATGTGTGTTAATTAAGGGACCTCGATGGGATATGCTCGGGTAACAATAGGAGTCTTGTTGCACGTGTGACGCAAGTGAATGAGGTCTTACCCGATCATCATTGTTGTCCTTTGTCTTTTGTTCTCTTTTACTGTCTTTGTGTAGGGTATGGGCGATGGGGAGGTGAATGGTGGCGTGATTTTCCCCGCTCAACACTCTTGGTCCCTGCTTTCTTCACTCCTCCCACAATCCCCCAGGTTGCGTGGTCTAGTTGGTTATGGCATCTCGTTAACACCGAGAAGGTCCCCGGTTCGATCCCGGGCGGAACCATTTCTTTTGCCCTTTGGCGCACTTTTCTTTTTGCTCCGACACATCCTGGATCCCCCCAGCAACGGACGCCATGTGCATCGGTCTAACCTGCGCCCGGTCTTACCATATGTTTTAGACCATTTTGGATAAACTGATCCCTTTCCATCCCTTTTTTCTTTCTTTTTTAAATCATTCTTCAACATGGGCCACTTCGACTGCTATTGCGCCATATGCGGCACGTTGCTTTATGCCGACGCCGAGATCGGAAGCGGTCAACCACACGCACTCAAGAGACGCCGAGAGCTTGTGCAGAAGTGGCGTGAAGGAATTGTCCCTTCAGATGAGGAAATGGCCGACGAAAGCGACCATGAATCGGAACCTAATGAATCTGAGGATTGGGATGGGGATCAAGAAGACCGGCGATACGACCCCGATCTTGTTAGCGAAGCGAGTTTAGCTTGGCTGGACGATGTATACTGCCTCGGCCACAACGCTCTTGCTGTGGGTGAGAAGAGGTAAACTACTAAATAGAATAACTGCCCCTAGAAAGTACTAATGAATGATCAGAGCTTTTTTGGCTGATGCCTATCCCTACAATGACTATGTTGGTTTGCTATCTTTGTCATTACGAACAAAGCTGATATTGTGCCTAGGGGGAAATGCAAATACGCCCAGGCAACGGTGGGTTTCAAGAGTTGCAAGCTATCGGACTTTCTTGGTTGACACCGATCTAGATCCAAATGAACCAGCGGGAATGATGCTTACTTGGTAAGTTTCCATGGGCGTAATATGTCGGACTTGCTGACATGCTCTAGCTATAATACAAGCAACCGTGATGGACCAGCCGTCTTTCCTTTGCACAAAACCTGTTATGGAATGCTCGAGAAAGTCATTACCTCAGCCAAACCCTCCAGCTCGATCGACCAAGATGTTTTATATGATGCTATGACTCGTCTGTCACATGCACTCGCGACATCCCTAGACATCAACTACGGTAAAATCTCCGGACAGGGTCACTCCTGGGAACCTATCCCAGGAGAGGAGGTGAGATAGGGACCTGGGTTGCTGATCCAACTCAGTATTGACAAGGCTGCTAGTTCTCTGTCACCAACCCGAATGACACGAAAACCTTTTATGGTTACCTACGCGAACGAACAGCATTGGGGATTTTCAATGCGCAAGAGGAAGGCGTGGCGTTAGGTCCTCATGGACAAGGGAATGATCCTTTCTCTAGGTTGCCAAGCGAGATGATTCGTACAATCGTGGACCTCACCCCAGGCGAAGCGCTCTTGAATATCACAAGCGTCTCACGGCCTTTTTATCACGACGCTCGAGCTAGTGATTATTGGAAGTCACGCATAAGTTCTGACATGCCCTGGCTAGATGACTTGAGCGAGCCACTTGCGGACTCACACCCAGAGCTCGACTACAGGAAACTATATATCTGGCTCAACACTACGACAGAACCTCGCTACGGAATTGAGAGCCCCTTTTTGGCCATTGCCAATAGGAGACGAATTTGGGACGCCTGCGCTGAGCTTTCAGGTCATTACTACACAGCTGCAAAGAAACAGGTCGCTATGGAGCCGGACCCCGAGATCGTTCAACAGGCGGAATGCCCCCTTCTGTTGAAGGTTGCCCCCACACACGCACCAAGGCTGGATCGTATACACCAGACATGGTGGACCCATTCCTGGGAAGAAATAAACGATTCAGCTCTCGATTTTGAGACATTCTGGAACGATGACAAGCTCTTGGTCGGGATTGGCGTCGTTATTGGGAAGAGTCGACGTATCTTTGGCACAACGAGTGGAAGAAAGACTGCATTTCGCATTCCAACCGAGGATTGGATATCGGGTATGGTGCTGTACCTCGGAGATAAACATGATTCCGGGACTGGCTCCGTGGTTGGAATTCGAGGTGTCAATGTGAGTCTACAAATTTGTGGAGGGCAGGCCCCCAATGAGCACCGCGAGTTAACTGGTAGCAGCTCGAGCTTGAATCAAGGGATATGTTTACCCTTGGAGATGTTACTGATCAGCATAGACCGCTCCTTGTCTCTGAGGACCGAAGTTTAGTTGGTGTTGAAGGGCAAATCCGCCAGGTGAGCTCCTAAGAGTATTAAAATCTAAGGTTCGACTAAACACCGTGCAGGACGGCGTCATAGCAAGGATCGGATTCTTGGAATGTCCAAGCCCCCAGCAAGCATCTCAAGATGTTGTCAGCCCTCCGACGGTAGCTCAGAAACTTATATGGGAACGCATGATCCCTTTCATCTGGCGACGCCCCGACATTGAAATTTCACCTGTTTTCCCTCTCGACTTTGAACAAAGATGCCCGGAAGATGATCTCAGTATATACGAGCTCCTTTGCTGGATCAGAAGCAAGAATGAGTTCGAGAGACTATGCCGCATCACAGGCCACACACCCCATAACAAACCGGACTCACCTCTTTTGGGACTTCGATCACAGTACATCAAGAGGTATTGGGAGCCGATACGTCATATAGGCAGTGCCATGAACTGGCCAAAGAATGAACTGACTCACTTGACATTGGATGTCGAGAATGGAGAGAAGATCATCGCTGTCGGGGTGAATGAGTCCGAAACTTTGAAAGGAATCATGGTTCGTGTCATAATTACCTACGGTGGAGAATTAAAGCACTGACATGGCAACTAGTTGAGGACCAACAAGAATCAGAAGGTCGTTTTTGGCCAAGGAGAGACTGATCTAGAGAATTGGAGAATGATTGCGCCTCCAGAGGGGAGCTTCATCATGGGTGTAGCAGCTACGTTTGAGTTTGACGCGAACACGCGTGTAAGTTGAAACTCTGTTGTTCCAGCGCGGCGGCTTCCAACTGCTAATTATTCTTTCTAGGAGAAGGGGAAGTTGTCGTCTCTGCTGATAATTCATCAACCTCTCGACCGATGGAGTGACTTCACTTCCGGATTTGAGACCGATTTCGAGAACGATTTCTGAAGGACCAACGTTCCGAAGTGGTTACTGGCGTAATGCGCTCTATCCGCTCGATTTAGTTGGTCTGTACGTTCTTTTATTCCTAGGTAGCTCTAAGACTCTGGACTTTACTCGGCTCTAGACTTTACTCGGCTCTGGCTTTATACCTCTACCACTCGTAACTAAGATAGAAGCTCAATGAGAGACTATCGTTGCCGTAGCTTTTATGACCAGTTCAATCATTATTTAGCGCAAAATCAGTGCCGGTGAGTCCCCTGTAGCGGTCGGCACTGTGACATGGAAGCCATTGAATGGAGAACGAAGTACCAAATTACCACGGAGCTCTAACCTGCCTACCTGCCATCAAAAGATTCTCTCAACTCCATCTCCCAAGTCTGACCCTGGAACAATACCATGATGATTCCCAGCAAGACCAATACACGCTATCATTTCACACATGCCAATGACCCTCTACTTCCGCGGGTTCTGGGCCATACCTGTGCACTTAGGTTTCTCTCGACGTACCCTGTTGAAACCAAAGCGGACTCATGGGTTTTCCCTCCTTATCTGCCACAATGATGCAGGATCGATGACAGAATGCAAGCCCAAATGATGAATGGCGTCTCCATGGGAGCCAATGACACAGCTTAGTAGTTGTGTCTCAACCCGGAGCTCATGCCGAGCATATTTATAGGCTACATTTTCCCAAGCCGCCAGCACAGAATGGTCCATCTTCAACTCCCAGGTCCCTCGCCAGGTGAGCGAAGCATCTGCCATGCGAAATTTGAATGCACAGGCTTCCCCCTTGGCACCGTTCCACAGGGTCATAGTCTGCAGCTTTGGCATACAGAGTGCAGCTTGGCCGGCAGCCTGTAAGAGGTTGGCAATTTCTGACCGGCTTGACGCTGGCGTCATGAGTCGTGAAGTCAATGTTAGAGACCGTAATTTAATCCATCTCCATTGCGGCTGGCATGCGTAGAAAAAGTGCTGAGCGTCAACCATAAATGACACAGAGAGCTCTTTAAGCATGACACTCCTGATCGCAAATGCTGTGCCGACAGCGGGATTCGCAAGACGGACAGGGTCCGGGTTCAAATGTGTGCTCCAGGGAACCCCCAGTCGTCCGGGTTGGAATAGCGCCAGGTATTCCTCGTTGAAATCCTCAAATACCGTCAGTTTCCTGACACTTCTTGGTACGTGTGCAATGGCTAATTGACGGTAGCCTATGATGCAGACATTAGCGTTCCACGTACGCTCTTCATGATGAACATGGAGACTCACCTCTATCCCACGAAAAGTACTGAGTATTTGTATCATATGACTGCCACGGTTCATAGATGATCTCTTTGAGCCGGGGTAGTTTTGCCCATAGACTCCATAATGTCTCGGCAGACCACTGACGGCGGCATTGACGAGGGAGGAGAAACTTTGTGACTGCCCTAACACGGGGTAGGTCTTTCTTAAACTTTAGGGAGATCTCTGCGTAAAGTCGTCGGATGGCGTCATCAGGGGGGAAATCAAACTGATGTTCGTTTCTCCATCCGTGTACCGGATCGTGTGTTCCAGTGGGATCGTGCGGTGGCTGATGTGCGTACTCGAGATCATCCTCAACCGAGGCCCCAAAGTAACAGGTTTTGAACCGATGATGCGAGTCGCTAGGCGTATATGCATTGAGCTCTAATGCCAGTTGATCGTTTTTGGTTCGTTTCCAGGTGCTCAGAATGGAAAACAGCTTGGACACAGCTTCCAGAGAAATCTGGTTACATGAATTCAAATAGGACCAATGGGGGGACTCCTCGTGTTGGCAATGTAAGCAAGTATATATTCGAAGCTCAATGTTGAGACAAACATGCTTGACCAGCCCCCTCTGCCATTGTACGACCTCTTCAAAGTCATCCAGGCAAGATTGGGTCAGCTTGAGCTGGCGAAAGGTCTTCTTCTCAACCACGGCCTGCCATTCTTTACAGACAGTGGCGTAAGACGCTATGTGGCCATATTGTGTGAGCTGCTCTAGGATGATAAGACGGATTTCTGCGGGAAGAGAAGTCCAGAATAGCATGATTTCTGTTGTCGATATAATATATTTAAACCGTTGCTGGATCGCCTGTGTTTCCTGTTGCGGGTATTGTGGTGCATACAGAGGTGAGAACTTTTTTTGGTAAGACGGGAGGAAGGGTGAGGTGGCTTTTTCTTTTCACTGGAACGTCCCTGATTTCCATAATTAACTTATTGTCCACATTGAAGGCAGAGTGGTAATCAAACTTAATCTTGCATTTATCCCTTGAAGTAACCTTTGGCTCTGTGGTATACATGAACACTCCGTCGAGAAGCAGTGTCCTTCATCCTTTTTACTCTAAATTTTGCACAATAATTTTGAAAATGAGTGGTAAACCCGGGGTTTACGTGATACATGGTACTGGTTCAAGAGCCAACTGACTTAGAGGTTGCTTCCGGTGGTTTGAAAGGACATTTCTTCGATTTGAACAACACAGCTGGTTCGGACAGATCCATGACCAGCGATGCAACTGCAAAGCTTCCTCTTTTAGATTTGTTATCAAGTGTTGACCTGCCGAGACTCAGCCCACTCTATATCCTTTTGTACATTGATTGAGTCCAAGGGAATCGCATCTGGTTGAACGACCTTGGAATGTCGAGCTATCTCCACCACGGTGATCTGCTCATTGGCATATGACGCTGGCCACAGGATAGGATTTTCCGCTGAATCATTTGCGTGTATCGGGTTGAATGGTCCATTCAATGCCCGACTCTTGGGCTGGCCGGATGGCTTTGGTCCGCTGCCGCCGATCGTGACAAGCCCAGCGTTATCTCGTTGCTCCTCGGCTGTTTCGGCGATGAAGCGACTAAAGAGGAGATATAGGAGGGGTTGCATGGTCGGCAAGCTTGCACAGAGCAAGCCGATGGTAGGTTCGATGACAGTCCATATCCAGCAAGGTCCGATGAGTTCTACTTAGTGTTAGTGTAAATGGATTCGTGGTATTGGGTATGATGACCTCACTTGTAAAATCCCCGTCTTGACCGCCACCGACAAGGTCTATGACTACCTTTAGTCGAATGCAGCTGATCACTACCACCCTATGATAAGTCAGTAAGTATATATATGTTCAAGTCAAGGAACCAGTGTTGACTTACAAACCTCCCAACAAGAACATCCCGAGAATAGCGACCTTCTGCGACCGCCGTACTTGCAGCTTGGAGACCTCATAGACGGGTAGTGACAGGATCAACGCATCGGTGACGATGTTAGGTATCGAATTGCCGAGGAAAAACTTGTTCTTGTCTAAACAGGCCCTTTCTTCCATGAATGGAAGCCACGCTTTGCGGATTGGCGAGCACTGAAAGATGGAAACAAAGATCACGGCCAGCCACCAGGCCAAGGTAAGACCACCTAAAGCACACGCACCAAGTTTCATGAATCGAGTGGGGAAAATGCGGCAGTACATGACTAGGATGGCCGCTTTGATCGTAAAGATGACGGTGCCATAGGTGAATTCGGCGATGAATAAGCACTGTAATGAATATGGATGTTAGAGACATCTTAAGGTTGCTAAGAAGACACCTTACCAGCAGAGACTTTCTAAATATATCAGGGTCTTTCATTAGGTTAACGGCCAAGTGTTTCCCAACACCACCGTAATAGACGGCTAGTGTCTTGGTCAGTATTTCTCGTGATATTCTAACAAGTGGACACGCACCACAGATACTTAGAATCGCCAAAGACCACAAAAGAGGCTAAAGGGTCAGTACGAGAGCAAGAAGAGAAGAATGGTTTAGCATACCAATGATAGTAGGGCCAACCAGTCATCGAGTCCAAGGCGGATGTGTTTCCGGCTCCTTGCCCATATCCTCACGCTAACGACGGCCACAGAGAAGGCTATCATTGCGATGCACACGCCGACGATCGTGGCTCCGTCATCATATTCCAAGAACTCCGATGGGAAGTCGGATGGCTCAGGTTGAAGTTCCATGGTAACTGTCTGAGAGAAATTTCAGTAAGGGAGGGTTGTGTCTTAGTTGGTTAACCGAGACATCTGGGGGACTCGGAAAAATCTCACGTTATATATAAAAGACCCGGAGGTAAATCTAAGACAAGATCGGGTACGTGTTTTAGGATTGGGAAGTAATCTTGGGTAATAGGGCCATAGCCGAAGGGCACTCTCCAAGACCAACAAGTTCGGAAGCTTGCCAGTTTCCTAGCCGTAATGTGTAGTAGGCTATTCTGTAGGAACCAACAACCCGAAGATCCTTGGTGATGGGGCCATTCATTCCAGACTCCGGGTGGCGGCCCTCATCCGCATAATCTAGACAAAGCTTTGCGGCAGTTAATTCCCGGTTCCGTCGCTGGTTCTCGGCCGTTACTGGACTTTGCCGGCCTCTTCCGATCAGGGCTGCGGAGGGTGGAATGAAAGTGGAATGGAGGCATCGACGCATGGTCACCTATTATAACCAGCCGCTGAAGGCCTCACTCACATGTGTGCTGCTGAAACCATGTGGAGAAGCCCATCATCAGCCTTGGCGGGTGTTGGTAGATGGCCGGGGCCCCTTCCGCACCTGAAGTGGCACATCAATGTCCGGATATAACTATGAGCGTTCCCTACAGCCTGACGGTGAACTGTAATTCTCTTCTTTTGCAATCTGGTATTGCAGCTACTGCCCTGGAATCAATCATGGGCTCTATTGTCAACAACAGACCTGTTTTCCTCTTCGTTACCGGGGCTTGGCACCCGCCTGCGTGCTATGAATCGCTCAGAACCGAACTTGGCACTTCCGGATACGAGTGTTTGATCCCTCAAATGCCTTCAATGGGTCATGGCACCAATGGAGTGACCTGGGAGGCGGATAAGGCAAAGGTGCTTGAGACGGCAGCTCCCTACTTTGAGGACGGCAGGGAGGTGGTTCTTGTTGGGCATTCATACGGAGGCATCCCTGCCACTGTGGCTACTGAGGGTCAAGGGGTCGAGGAACGAGCTGCAAAAGGGCTGAAGGGTGGATTCCGCTCCATTATCTTTCTTGCCGCATTTGCCGTGCCCGTCAAGGGGTGGGACCTACTCACAACTTTTGGTGGAGAATGGCCTGACTGGCAGAACCCTGGAGAGGCTTATACGAAGGTAAGCAACTCTGACAATAAGCTGCTTACAGTGTTAACATGTATTGTAGAATAAACTTTCCACTCTTAACCACATAGCTTTTGAGAAGCTATACAACGACGCCTCGGAAGAAGAAGCCAAAGAGATCTTTGCCAAAGTGTTACCGCACTCCCAGGATGCCTTTGAAACTGGCATCAACTTTATTGCCTCCGACATCACAATCCCAAAGACCTACCTGATCTGTGAAAATGATTTGGTTTTTCCCTTGTCACTCCAGGAGCAGCTGGTCAGGCATACCCCGGGCATGAAAGAGATGAGGATAGCTGCTGGTCATAGTCCGTTCCTGGGAAAGTGCCCCGAACTTTCAAATTTGCTTATTGAGATTGCGGAAGGCTGAGAATGGGTGGGCAGCTTTGGCATGTAGGTACCAATAGGCCCATTATGGATATTTGGCATTGAAATCAGCGCTCTCAAGAACTCCTTTCATATAAATATACATGCAGTGGTGAGAAGCCTTGATTTACGTAGTGTATTTCCCGTGCCTTTAAAACTTAGTAACCATGCAAAAGAGGTAGTTGATTCTTAAGGTGTGAGTTCCCTACGCGATTCTAACTTGAGTTGAAGTGGATGAAGCGCTAGAGCTTGAAGCTGGTGCTTGGCATGATGGACAGACCAAAGAGAAACACGTTAGGAGGCGATTCACGCGCGGTCTAGACTAAATATTAGAATTCAATAATGATATTATATACACGTTACTACCTTGAATGTGATCTGTCAATACGTATTGCCCGAATATCCACTACCGACG
Source organism: Fusarium sp. JS1030 (assembly GCA_000966855.1). Classification (NCBI taxonomy): domain Eukaryota; kingdom Fungi; phylum Ascomycota; class Sordariomycetes; order Hypocreales; family Nectriaceae; genus Fusarium; species Fusarium sp. JS1030. The sequence goes on along the minus strand of JWIW01000024.1, from coordinate 41,408 downwards.
TACTTTCATATCATTGTTGATTTGGTGCAGAAAGAGTGAAGCAGTTGGCTTTATCATAAAGTAGGCTTGTGAGGAAGTGGCTGTGAGTGTAGTGACCGTTCTGGAAGGTATCGTACGATACCTTGCATGAGACTAGTTATTTCTGCTAGCTAAGTCGCTTGATTAAGCCATGCCTAAAACAAACCTCCTTGTTCTCGACGAGAAGCACGACAGGATATGATGTTTTTCCATCCCATGTCACTCGGGAACCCCATCCTTATGCGATCTATCTCCTCGTATAGTTCAAAGTATTGGATGTGAACCATTTTAATGTCGGGAATCTTTGATGGGTTTCTATTTGAGTGCTTTAGGTGAGCCATGACTGCTGCGAGGCAATTTCTTAAGCCCTGTGTGGTAAGTTCCGAGAGAGTAGGTGGTCGGTCCCTGTGTGAGCCCCTATCCTGCCAAGGGCACAAGTTGAGATTGATGCACTCTTGGAAGTCATTTGTTGGGTCGGACTGTTCGATTTCGCTACAATCGATCCGCTCCCAAGGTTGTGGCACGACGGTTCTCCCACGTCCTCGTTCAATGTAGGGAAACATAACAGTAAGCGATGTACCTCTATTGTAAACAAGCGTTTTGACGCTGTAGAGTTCTTCCACGTGAGGGAGCAGCCGTAGGGCACGAGGCGTGTGTTGGAATATGGCGACATTTTCTGGGGACTCCCATTGGGGGCCAATAGTGACAAAGTCAAAGGGTAGAGCCAGACGCTTCACACGCTGTAAGTCTTGGGGTATGAACTGCGCTAAGCTGTAAGGAATGTCGATGATATCTCTAATTCCTAAACTGTCGTCCAGAGGCTGGTAGTCGAGATATAGAATGTCACGCTCAAAATGAAACCAGGTCCTCGGCTCCGCAGTGCGAGTTGAGAAAGCGATGGAATAGCCATATCGTATCAAAACCGACCTGGACTCGCGGCAGGTATGGAGCAAAGGAGGGATGGGGGTATTGCTCCTAAGCTTTGTGCGCCGGCATAAATGCCACGCTAGTCCTGGGCGTTCGGAGAGCCAGAGAGGATCGAGACGGGGACACATTTCAGAGGGTGTCCATGGGTCTCTCGATGTGGTAGTTTGTTTATCAGCGTCCGGGATTGTGAAACCATAACGTCTGAGAGTTGTCTGCCGCAGCCCGGAGGCATCTAGGACGAAATAAACGTCATCAATGTAAGGACGCCAGTACGGCGCAAGATGAGCCAGCGATGGATGGATGGGGAGGTCTGATGGTAGTGTCTCATTGAGCCACTCTTTGAAGTCTTGGTAGGCATCTGTTGTAGGTTCAGGCCACTCCTGGATGTGGACGATACGAGACGGCGTTGCCAGGAGATAAATCTGCCGCCTGATCTCGGGAGGGAATCGGGGGAATAGGTCAAAGGTTTCGGGAGCCATTATGTGCTATTGTCGGGGTCCTCAGATTTAGATTGAAAAAAAAAAAAGGGCATAGATTGTTGGGATTGGTGTTTATCTGGGGTTTTGGTGGTTGGTTATGGCCAGGGTACGGTTTTGTCCCAGTCCGCGTTGTTGTCACAGAGTAACAAAACACGTGGCTGGTCACGAGACCTAGTGATGCTGCACGTAGGACCTAAGAAACCCTAACCTGTCTGTAAACTCCCTGCTCATAGCGCCAGAGTTATGATGCCATGTTACGTATACCTACCCGTTCCTCCGTGATACTTGGATGACGTCTATTGCAGCATGATACATGCGTTGCATGGCCTTGATAGTGGCTGCAGAGCCTGGATAGATAGAAGCCGGGACGAGCAGAGAGTGGTGAAAGAAACAATGAAACTTGGCTTGATTTGTTCAATCGTCTTCTTTAATGTGTAATAGACGAAGGCGGATACTCTGGCGTCTCGGCTTTTGGGTGTTGTTGGCTTTTTACCTTTGTAGGTATAGACAAGGTATATTGAGTATAGAACAAGTATACATCTTAAAATACTGCGTCACCCCATGCACGTTGGATTGTGTTGCAAGGGGTAGCATCAGCCGAAGGCTCTCCGCGGCTGTGCAGGCTATTGCCACTGGTGCAATCGTCTAGCCGTTCTTGGTATTGTGTGTCTTGTAAGGATTCCGTGTAAGAACCTGGCGTTTCCTAAGCTGCTGATCCCTCATCTTCATCCTCATACCCTCCGGGGGAGACGCGTAAATCAGGTGATTGCGATCAAATGGAGCATCTAACATCAAGCCCTCGATGGTTTTCACACGAGAGACAGCCACGTAGCTTAACCCAGTCTGGAAATCTCGGCAGGAGAGATCGGTAACGATCATATCTTCTGTGATGCTCTGTGATTTGTGAACGGTAATAGCGTAGCATACGATCAGGGGGAACTGGGTGCGAGTGCAGAGAGTGGCTCCGATGAGGAAGTCCCTCTCTACAGGGAGAATCGGGACAATCCTCCTGCCGTCAGGGGTGGTCAGGAACACCGGTCCGCTATAACTGTCAAACTCCATCATGATAACACAGGGAGG
>JWIW01000024.1:0-37845 GCA_000966855.1 Fusarium sp. JS1030 | reverse complement strand
TAACTAAGTAGTTAAACAAACAAACAAACAAACGGCGTGATGGTGCGGAGGGGTTGAGACCCACTTTCCTGAAGCCGGCAGCCAATTGTCGAACGATTTACGGCTGGCAATACAAAATTGAACCAATCAGAGCCTGAGAAACTTATTACCCTTGTCTGCACCAAACCCTCATTATTCGGAAAACTTATGGATTAATGTAGAGTCAGCCTTCGGCTGAATAAACTGCAAAGATATCGCACATTTGGTTCATCTCCGAAACCAAGCTCCTTCTAATGAGACTCCTTCTCTTGATTCTCTTCACCGGCACCACTATGGTTGCCTCCCTGGCCACTCAAAACCTCTACTCCCGGTTCAAATTCTTCGGTCCTATTGACAGGAGGTCCTTTAAAGTTCTTGCGGGCATATGCGAAGTACCAAATGAAAGCAATGGCGGCAAAACCCGCAAAGACGACGGAAGCGTAATTCATGGTTTCGGCGTCGACGGGAAGAGAAACGGGCATGCAGAAGATGACAACGGAGAAGCAGATCCAAACGACGCAGATTCCGTTGATGATGGGGCCAAATTTGCCAAGAGGGTAGGGTGAATGCTTCACAATCTTGCGTCGGCGGACGAGGTTGACCATGACGGGGACGCCGTAAGAAGTGGACAGGCAGATGGTGGCGACTCCGGTGAAGGAATTGAAAGCGGCCGAGGAACCAAAGTAGATGCAACCGAGGATGCAGTCGACGACGGTGGACAAGACAAGCGCCCAGACGGGCATGTCGAGACGGTGGTTCACGCGACTCCAGAGCTTATAGCCAGGAATGGCACCATCTCTGGCGAAGGCGTAGGTGCAGCGGGAGGCGGCGGTGAGGGCTCCGATTCCAGCGAACATGAGGATACCGAGGATGAGGAAGAGAAGACCAAAGCCGCCAGCGGCAGAACCTGTGACGGTCTTGAAGAGGGTGCCGATGGGCTGTGAGTTGGCCACGCTAAGCAGCATCTGGACATCGGGAAGAACGAAAAGAATCGGTACGAGGTAGATGACTCCAGTGATACCGGCTGCAGCGACAGATAGGACAATGGCTTTGGGAACTTCTCGCTCGGGGTTCTGAACCTCTTCGCACATGGCGGCGACCATGCCGTAGCCTGTGAGAACGTATGCGCCTATTCAGATGCGTAAGCACTCGAGCATGGATAAAGGTGTAGGATAATATTACCTTGCAACAAGCCGACAAAGAATGACCACCCGTTGGGCCAACCACTGGCCGATGCATCATAATGCGAAAACACAAACTCGCCAGACCGGCGGGTATCAGCCATAGTCAGCAACGTGACAATAATGATGATGACACTGGCTCCGGTCCAGTAGATGCAGACCTTGTTGATAAGATCCAGGTAGCGAGAACCAAATGCATTGACAAGAGCACAGACGAGCATAACAGCCCAGAAGCACAGCACCGTCTGCCATTCGTTTGCGACGAAATCCTCGTTAAAGATGGTGATTGCGCTGAGAATCAATTGCGCGCCCGAGAAGTTGATGCTCAGAGTAACAGTCCAGTTGCCGACCAGAGTGAGCCATCCATCGACAAAAGACACAACCGGGGCGTATCGAGGCGTGCTGAGCATGGCGGACCAGTAGTAGACGCCGCCTGCAACAGGAAAGACGGCGCAGATCTCGGCGAGGGAGGCGGCGATGCACAGCGAAATAAGCGAGACGAGGACCCATCCCCAGATGACGGTGACGGCCTGGCCGTTGGTCAATGTGATGTACATGGTGGTCGACAGGCCGAACGGGACGGCCATGATGGCGAACGAGAGGCCCAGCACGCTCAGCATGCTGAGGTTTCGCGGCAGCTCTGCCTTGTAGCCCAGGCGAGCCAGCGCCTGATCGGCGTCGACGCCTTTGCCGTGCTCCATTGCCGCGGCGCGTTGTCTGTGACGTAAGATGAGGGACTTGGAGTTGCGTGGATTGACGAGACTGAGCTGTCGCAACAGCGCGCGAAAGACAAGTGAGGTCAGAGTTGGCTCGACGCGCGACGAGGAAAAGGACGAGCGAGGTTTAAGTTTAAAAAACGCCAGGAAATCAACAGCCAAGGAAGTGAACGGGCCGTCGCTGGGCCCCCCTTCTTCTTTACGGGCAGCTGAAGCCAGTCGCAGTGTGGAGGAGGGGCCAAGCTCCGCTCCTCCACGATTGATCTCTGCCCTGATTGAGTTAGACCGTCCGGGGTACACGAGCGGTGGCTTGCCCTTCTGCAGTTGGGTGTCGTGTGAGGGTGTGAGTTACCGCGGCTAGATTGCGCCGTCATCGACAGACTCTGTATCTACACATGCCAAGGCCTCAGCAACAACTGCCGTCAGTGACAGCTGCCAGATGTCTCTAATCAAGCCCTACAGTCTACCTCCACCAGATGGACAGCACAAGATAGCGATAGCCCCCTCATTAAACCCTCGACTCCACCTGATAAGCCGTACCCCCGGACATGTACACTCGATACAGGTATTTATTGATAATGGCCCCACTGAAAAGATAACCGCGCTCCGCCGAATCCAACCTTGTAATACGCGTCAAGCCTTCTGACTGGCCAGCTCCTCCAACTGCTATCTCCAACTCTCCAACTCGCCCCCTCAGCGCCCGACGTAATAGTAGTTGCCGATTTGATCTTGAACAGTTTCTGTCACCCTTCATCATCTCGTCCGCATTATAATTCACCTATATCAGCCGTGAATAACTCATCAGTATCCTCAGTAGCCGTTGTGGATATTTTAGTGCTAGCCTTGGTCGGAGCTATCTCGGCGCTTTTGGCCGAGGTAGCATCATCTACCTCCGTTTTGTTGCCGTACTTATAGAAGAGTCCACTTCCTCTTTTTCAGAGTCATCTGTCATAACCGTAAGTTGTAGAAGACAATATCAAAGGAATTCACTCACCCGTCAGCTGAACGCACCAACGATACCCCTTCTTGATCATGCAAGGCTCATCGTCCTTTAGCATTGGGTTCCACTGCCTCAACTCGTCTTCTGTAACTTCAAAGACACGTGCCAGAAGCTTGCAGCTATTGAACTCTTTGGTTGAGGCTTCGTTAGACATTTCCCAAAAAAACTTGTATGTCTCGCATGAGGTGTAGCTCCCTGGAGCCACGGGCTCCATCTTGTATTCTGATACGTACTCGCTCGTTGTTGCTGCTGTTTTCGATTCGGTGCTGTCAAGAGTAGAAGCTGTACTGGTCTGAACTCTAGTAGTTGACCTGTACGACGTCGTGTTAGAAGTGACAACTGGTCTTGGCCAAGCCAGCTCGCTTACCCATAACCCTCGTACGTGCCAATGACGCCAACTGCCGCAAGGCAGTAGCTTTTCCCGTAAAGGAGATTGGTGCAGTTCTCATCTACCCCAGAGTTGAGAAAGTAAAAGTCTTCAAGAGAAATACCCTAACGAAGAGTCACGTCCGTGCAGCTATCTTCAGACGTCACATCGTAATACTTGGCGCAGCGAATGTTGGTTCCTCTGGCCACATTGTTAGGCTCAGACCTGAAGAAAAGTCAGTTTATTCCGCTACATCAATAGAAATAAGGTGACTGACGCTGGAATGATAGACGTCTTGGCCCCACTGTCGATCTTTGAAGGACCCTCAAGCCCCTCGCGAGGTGAGCTGACGCAAATTTGCATGCCCTCCTGTTGCCCCATGTTGCTGCAGACGGGGTTGAGATTTGGGTTCCATGACAGGAGTTAAGTGACGGCGATATTCGAAGACATTTTCGAAATAACGCTGTAACACGTGTCATCCTTCTCGACGGTGTAGATGTCGCAGGGTTCGGGTATGCAAAGCTTGGTGCCTGGTTTAGGGAACTTCTGACAATATGCGGGAATAGAATTTCCGAATGTGAGGGCATCGGTTGAGACGTTGTACTTTATGCAGATGCTGTTACATGTATCGCCCTCTTCTATTGTATATGTCGATGCAAATGACTGCGTGGTAGAGGAGGTTGCATCGGTCGTGGCGGAACTGATTTCGGCCGTGGAGGGAGGTGCCGACGGATGAAAGGTAGTCTTTTCGCAGCTCCTGATCAAAGAGGTGAACTCTTCATAAGCTTCCGTGTCAAAGGATTCCGTAGAGTTGAAGTGGGTTGCTTTCAAACCAAGAAGACATTCATGGCATTTGTGCTTGGCCTCACCAACTCCTTGGTTTTCCCACTCCCGCATGATTTCATAGCAATATTGCTGAGATTCTCTAGTCTCTGATTAGAGCTTCAATATCCAAATACACGACTCCGGAAGCGACTTACTGGCCCTTGAAGCACAATTTCTGGTACGAATCCAGGAGGTGGTCAATTGTGTTGGTGGAGGCGACAACGTCGCCATTCTCGTACTCAATCTTGTTGTCATCATACGGACATGCCGCATGAATACTCTCTTGAGTCGTTAGAAGAGAGCTGGTTCATTCTGGTGTGCAGATTTCGTTCAGTTCGTTGTGGGATAGATCAGGAAGCCCTCCTAGGGCATACTCGCCAAGCAGCAAGCTGCAATCGAGCGTCGCATTGAGAGCAACTTGACATTCCGGTGTGGCGCCTTCTCCACGGAACTCGTAGAAACTCTCGTCGCCTGGAAACTGCTGGACCACAACGTAGGCCAGTTTCCAGAGGAGAAGACTTCCAAAGACAACCTTCATCCTGGATAAGCTACGAACACTGTAGGTAAGTCTACAGTAGACACGTACAATAGCGGACCAACGTGCCCTTAAATGTTGGAGCGTCTTCTCTCGACAACTGGTCTTGAATCTAGACCTTGTAGATAAAGGCTGGCTGTCCCCAAGCAGGCTTGACTCGGCGACTTCTGTATTGAACGATCAAGGCATGGGCCTTGCACCAACCGTGACTTTTTGTTTAAATGAGACAAAAGACGACCAACAAGCGTCGTAAGCAAACTCTCTACCCTATCAGGCTGCATAGTTCTGTTTCAGATGCAACTAACAACCAACACCGCCGGAAAAGCTCAGCGTGTTGGTTGTCCATTGGGGCTACTATTTGTGGATATAATGGCCAGTGCCCCATCCTACCATGACAAATCTCACCGTTATTTTCACTCTCATTCATCTCTATCTTTCATAACCGACCCTGCCATGACTGGACGCGGAAAAGCAGGCAACCCTGCCCCTCCTGTTCTCCCCCTGAGGGATCCCACGCTCGAAACACGTCCTGTGCCCCGAGAACGTCACTTTCGGGCGCGGTCGTTCGGCCCAGGTGCCGCGCCCGACATTCGCAGCACAGTTCGGCCCGTCAATGAGCTGAAGGAAATGGTCAACTCGGATGCTCACGATGACAAATATGGCGACGTCGTTAGCCTTCTCCCAATTCAAGGTTACGACAAATTGAGCCTCCACCAAGATGGCTCTCGCTTAAACGACCCAACCTGGGGTTTCTTTATCTTTGTCACCTCATATTCGACGGCGGTAATGGAGAACCTGGATTAAGCCGTGTTAAAGGTGGTCGAGGTAGTGCGCCGCACCCTCCAAGACATAGGCCACCCACTGTTTGCTGCCGAAGCACATAAGCGGCTCAAGTTGGATGTGTTACAGGACAAGGAGGCCTTGGAGGATGCATCTGACGACCGCATCCGTGAAGAGTTCAACTCTCTTATAAGAGGCCTTGGCTTTTGGCCTGATGACGATGATGATACCTGCGGTCCTCTGAGCCTCGGTCGTTACGTGGTCGGCTTGGTTTTTGATGAGGCCAAAATCCTCGAGCTGGCTGGACTTTCACTCCCGGAAAACCCAGAAGATGACTACGATGCCTTGGAGAACGTGAGCATCAAGGTCATAGATCGCCCCTGGCGGCGTCCTGCAAATGGAAGAGGGCGCTACCAAGGCGTCGACAATTGCCGTATCACGGCCCTTCCCAACCTTTTCGATGAGACCTCAGCCGACGATTCAGGCGCCATGATGGATATGTACCCTATGCGCCGCAAATTCTACTGGAAGCGGAGGGTTTCGCGTCGTCTAGTGTGACAGGGCATGGATGGGTTCGGGACTTCTAGCAAGCCCTGGATCCTGGTCCGCCGGTCACACCTAAGGACGGGGTGTTCCTGACACTTGCCGCATAAGCCCATCCATCTAGTACCGAGAGAGCATGATCGATTCCCGGTATATTTTGGTCAAACAGTGCGTCACCGACGGCGCGTCGCCAACATACTCAAAGTGCAATCCTAACAGGGCTGTTCAGCTCATGCAGTACATAGAGATGTACTGTACTTGAAAATGGGATAGCCCCGTGCCGCCAAACCAATCAGTCGAGGGCCAGGTTTTTGCACAGCCACCACGAGGAGCAGCTAACTCTACTCAACTGATGTAATTTGAGGTAGGTGGCTCGCAAGTTCTCGATGTCTTTGAGACATGAGGCATCTTATTCAGCGCCAAGCCTAACCTCGGAGCCTGAGGCCGACGCAGCCCTGTCAGCTACGGCAGAACTGTTTCAAACGGGGTTTAAAAGTAACTATTAATAGAGCTCAGCCACGCTGTTACCTAGAAATTCCAATATGATGTCATTTATATATCGCGCTCATCTCTCCGTTGTCGCCTGATGCTTCCCTCACCCAACTCTGTCTACACCTCAGCATGCCACAAACAACCACAGCAGCCTCTCCAGCTCTGGGCATCCGTCTAGAAGACGGCCCGACATATGCACCTGGCGATACTATCTGCGGCGTCGTCTACCGAAAAGCCCCAGCTGTGAGCCCCAAATGCACCGTCACCATCCAGCTGGCCGGACGCGCAAAGTCCAAGATTGTCGTCAGCCGTGGCAACAACAGCTCGTCGACGTACCGCGGCCGTTTCAACCTGATTCCCAAACAAGGGAATCACCACAAAATCTTTCAAGGGCCTCTTCATGTCACTGGCCAGAACGATGAGCAAGTCTGGCCATTTGCCGTAACTTTGCCTACTCATGTGAATCCCTCATCTTTGGGTGCTCTTGACCAAGAGTCAGCTTACATACCTCTCTCAACGCCGAACCATCCCCTGCCATCGACATTTACCCTGCATACCTCTGGCTTTACCGAGGGATTTGTCGAGTACTTCTTGCACGCCCAACTGAGCATGATGCGGGATAGCCGTTATACTTCAGCAGAGTCGACGCTACCTATAAAAGTAACCAGCCTCAACCCAGATCCTCCGATAGCAGACTTTAGTCTTCGCCTCTCTCGTATTTCGCAGCTAGTTACGTCCTATCGGCTGGTACCTGGGATGGAAGATACCAAACTGTCTTTTTCTCAGAAAATGAAACAAACCTTTAGCACGTCAAGCGTGCCGGAATTCAGCTTCACTCTAGAAGTAGAAGTGCCGACAAAGCTCCAGCTCGACAACCCTACACCTCTTCCTTTTCGGGTACGCGCAGTCCCCAAGTGGGACAAAACAAGCGATGTCATCAAGGAGATACCACAGAAGATCAGGCTGACTCACGCTTCTCTCCGGATCTGCTCCTCGACAGAGGTCATCTGCGAAGGCAGTTTGTATCCGCATACGAAAGATAAGATCATGGAGGTGGACCTGAACGTGAATCAGGCACTCAAGATGCACGAAAACAAGATTTACATTCCCTGCACAGATGAATGGCCGCCCCTTGACGTCGGCGAGCTAGCCAACCTGCACGTTTCAAGACAACGAGGACGCGCTTATGGCAGTCTTACCGAGAACTTCACAACTTATAACATCAAGCATAACCACATGCTGAAGTGGGCGTTGAGAGCAGAGGTGGCGGAAGAAACCGTGGATGCAATGGGTGCGACTCATCTCAGGCTATTGCCAGCAAGCGATGATCGAAACCAACCGAGGGCGGAGGCTGGAAGTAGCAGTCGGGAAGTCCAACCTCCGCTAGAGCAACGGGCTGCATCTTGGATACATCCTCCCGAAGAGGCAGAGGCGCCTCCGAGCTTCGCTGAGGTACAGAAAGAGGATTCCAAGGCAGAGTTCAACGCGGACTCGAAAACCAATGGATTCTAATGACAAGAGCATCAAAAGCAGGGCCAAGTTAAAATTCCCGTTATGCTAGGTTTGGGGGTATCTCTTGCTGTTTCATGGCGCTTGCGTACTTATGACACATGAAGAGGAGAACAGGTCGGCTTCATATTGTTTGGGCGATGAATTCTTAGGGGCATTTTATACATCATACAAATACGGATACACAGACACAAACGTGATATAAAATATCGCAAGGCCTTCGATTCTCTTTCCGCATTCTAGGGCTATGATTACCCGGCTTCACCTTCTGTGCTACACGACAGGCATTATGTCTGCGGGCCGGGTCTTTATTGGTCCGAGTTCGATCTCCCAGGAGAATAGCTGGCTACATCAGAAGAGATCTCTCTAGATAGTTAAATTCTCGAATTATGTCTGCTAAAATACTATAATTAAAACTCTGGGGCCGCTATCGAACGCGTATGAACAAATAAAACATGTTACTGTCTAAGCCAATCTAACTTCACAGCTGCCCTGCCATCCAATGTCTGACCATCCCCCTCTACTACAACCACAGCCTAGAAGATCTCGGTCCTCTCACAATCAAACAACACGGCCATCTTGATGGTCAACCAAGCTTATAGAAGCCCCATTGGCTTCGCCTCTGACCTTGACTTGCGAGTTGGGTCGCACGTCCTTGCTCATCCACCCACCAGCGATCACCACCAACACAATGAACAGCTGAGTTCCAAACATGAGGATAAGTCTCGTGGCAAAGCTTCCTGTGACCGGATCCAGACTTGGGATGCGGTTGAAGGCATAGGTAAGGCTGTAGCTCAGTCGGATCAGCTGGAGCACGGTTCCGGGCACAACAGCAATAAGGAGGACTTTCGCGGCTTTGTAGTTGGTCTCCTGACGGGCCGCTAGAACACGCTTTGCGGCAGGCCACAGCCAGAACAGCACGACGACCATAACCAGAAATATGAGAAGATTTCCAATCTTGTTAAGTGTCTCATTCTTGACACCACCAGGCTCGTTTTCGTCAGCCTTTCCGGCGTATGCTGCCATGCCGATACCGACCGTGTTGGCGAGATGGGTAACGCCGAGCATGATCTTTCGGCCCAATCGTCTGGAGGGGGAGGGGACGATGCTAACACTGTTTCTGGGTGTCAATGGGACTTCTTTTTGGCGTGAGATGCTCTTAGGGTATTGCTTACGCTTCATAGACCATGCCAATGAGAGTCAGTGACAGGCAGACAATGCTTCCAGCGTTGGTCATCAATGTGACAGTATTGGGCTCTTCGACATCATCTTTATGGATGATGAGATAGGCATCGGAGACGAATCGCAGACCAAAGAATGAGACAAAGATGGGCCAGCAGATGATGCCTGCCTTTCCATGCTTCCAGGTGATGTACAAGCTGGGGATGAGGAGTGCACCAAAGATACCCAGTGCCGCATAGGAGAGATTGATGTTGTTTTGAGATGGGAGGTCGTACGTAGCCATGATGGGCGACAAGAACTCGAACGAGATGGAGATGAAGTTTGATGTAGACGATTGCCAAGATCACTGAGTGTTGAGCTCAACTGGTGTTGATGAGGATAGCTTTGGGATCGCATGGGCCTCGCCAAGTAATTATACACGAGTCTGGAAAGAGAAGCTGCGTACAATGGACGCGCAACATCCGATGTTCCGAGGAAAGTTTGACACCATCACGGACCGAGAATAGTATCATCACCAACCCCAGCCCTAACGGCAGTTTCCATGCCGGCATAGCCTTGGCCACATCATATCATATCAGCCCTGCTGGGCTTGAAAACAAGAGATATCTCCATAAGTTCGTGGTCGACAAGGTCAGGGGCTGCAGGGATGGCTGTGTCTTTACGCGTCAAGGCAGATCTTTACAGGTAATTAGGGTTTTACGCCTGTAACATGACAAGTGAAACTAAGGTTTTCGTGCCATTGATTACGGAGTAGTTTGAGACCCTTCTTCGGGCTAATTATTTAGGTGGTTGTCGATTGGGCACGCGCTTCAGCCCGTGTCAAGGGTTCGGCGGGCGAGACCGAGACCGAGACCGAGCTGGCGTAATTTGGGGCTGCCAACGTTGCTCGTGTACGCAAATCAAGGCTGTTTTTGCTCGAATTGTCCATTCCTAATGTATTTCAGACGTGTTTGCAAAGCCGCAGTGACGTTGCGCTTGCGTGGCGAGGCAGAGAGCTTGATATTGCATTGAGAACGGTGGGCAAAAGTTCCTGAACTCAATCCGAAGCAGCCGGTAACCCATCTTCACCATGCGGAGTTTCGAGTCAGAGTGCGGAGAGTCAGGGTGCGGAATTTCCGCTGCTGGGACTCAAAAAGAGGAATCCCCTTGAAAGATACGAAAACCATGCTATTCTACATTACTTCACCACAAGACGGGGTCCTCTTCAAGCCATCCATCTTGAATTCAAGCCTCATTGCCGCAAACACAGACAGCATCATCACAGCACGAAAGCGACTTGTTGAATCGCACGGCTAAAAACACCGAGATAACGACTGGGTCGGATTTTAATTTTATTTTGTCGATCAGGTAAATGTCTCAAGGCACCATTCTCGGCTGAATACAAAACTCACACTACGGCAGAATGATTATACCAAGCGCTCAAATTAGCCAAGAACTGTTCGTATCGAATTTACTAACCTATTCTCTCTAGACAACCGTCACTCAGCTTGACAGCCAGAGACTCATTACTGTCAATAACATTTTATTCTGTGCTCTTATCCCATCAGTGGCAGAGCCTCCACGATAACAAAGACCACCTTTGCTGCCAACAACTCGACCCCAAAGACAAAGAACGAAAGGCCATAATTACAACAGACCAGGTACTCGTCGAGACGGTGTAAGCTCACATCCATCTCAATCAGAGTCAAGTAAGAGGGAACATCTACTACCTACACCGAGACCTCTACAGTATGGACAATCAGGACAATAATATGATTTGTATGTGAATGGATGGTAGGTACAGTACAATTAAATCGAAAGCTTTGATGTACAAATGTATGAATGAGAAAGTTTAGGTATCTGCAACACTTGAAGGTAAGAATAAGTATGGGACTTGGCATATCAAAACGATTTGCGTTGGGGAAAGACAGCTTAGAACGATGTGGCGCACCTTGAGTAACTGCGAAGATGCTGGTGGATACCTTGCCCATCTTTAAAACAAGCATATAACTTAAGTTATCATGCATATAGTGAAAATGCAGCGCCTGTATCCTCCTATGTCACTAATGCGTAAAAAGTATCCTCCAGGCTCCACGTGATCCATCACGTGGGACAGCCAGCTCACCACTTGGTCAGGTTATCGATCCTTCTACCTTCTTAAAAAGACATTATTTGGCCTTGATCCCTACCATAGGCCATCACTAGTTTTCACGCATTCAGTAGATTCACATTGATGAAGATCCATACCGAGGAGGGTGTGGCTGTCTCGGTAGGTAGTTCATCCAGATACCCTAGAGTATCCAAGGTGGCATACGAGATTTGCCAATATCAGCACAGCGGCACAAAGATCATCTGTGAATCTCTGGTTCTAAAACCCGAAATTCCCTATTTGAATATGAGTAAGTGGCATTTATCTGAGTGAAGCATTCAAAGGACCCTTGGGAGAAAATTCGCCTAAAATTCAATAACGGCCAAGCAGACAATCATTTCTCCCTACATAATATTGCTCACCCACACGCACATGATGATAGAACGGATCGTTTAGCTATGTTAATTAACGAAGAATTTTATTACTCTAGAATTACACCCTACTAGTCTTAGCAAATTCACGTTCAATGTCCTTGCATTGGTAGGTGTGAAGGTTGGCGGGCTTGTTAACATCTCGATAGTGAGCCATAATTGGTCGAACTGCCAGGCCTGCAATCACGTCAATGATTGTATTGTCAATAGCTATAGAGAAACCATTCCGCTGCCCAAGTCTACCATTACTTTCTATCTCCTGGCTGAGTAATGGCTCGGGCATGGACAGCCCGTAGCACGTTTACATAAGTAGCCGGCGCCTTTCTGCCGACACCAATCTGCCTGAGAAGAGAGATCTGCATTTAAACTGGATACCACAGATCTACAGAGCTTCCTACTGGACGAAAGTGTTGATGGTAGCGTCGGGGAGTTGTCTGGAGGAGTGGGGCTGGGATGGTGTAAGAGCGTGGGGCGGGTGCGTGATCGAGGCTTGTAGATATGATGACAGAAGCACGAGAATGGCATCAGCGAATCGACAGGCAAACATGTTACCGTGAGGGGAATGGTGTCACGGACCAACATGCTAACGTGCTCAATCGGAGTCACGATAAGGGAAAAAGAAACGTCGCAGGACCAGCAGTTGAACTTCTTATAGGGACTGTACTGAACCCCCAGAAACAGCGAGAGCCAATCTGCCTTGAAAGTCTAGAACAGCCTTTCCTTATCCCCCGCGACCATGGCCACCGCTATCCTAAACGGTACAACAAATGGCCTGGGTGCCGAGAAGCCCGAGCTATCGCACGACTCGGTAGCGGGGAGCCTGCCCAGTGAGAAGCCGACCCCGGCCTCCCTCACCAACGGAGCCGCTCCCGCTCTTGATGGCCCAAACGTTGATGCCAGCTCTCCCTACTACAATCCTCGTCTTAATCTAATTGACAGGTTTGTGGATGAACCTCGTTCCTTGAAGGTCGCTGTCGTTGGTGGTGGATTGGCCGGCATTCTGGCAGGGATCCTGCTACCGGCCAAGGTGCCTGGAATTCAGCTCACCATTTATGAGAAGAACGCAGACCTTGTACGTATAAGTCATCCATTGATAAAGATCCAAGCTTATATGAGTCCAGGGTGGCACATGGTTCGAGAATGTTTATCCTGGGGTGAGGTGCGACATCGCATCTCATGTTTACCAGTCAACCTTTGAGCCGAACACGGCCTGGTCTGACAAGTACTCTCCGGGACATGAGATTCGAGACTACTGGCAATCTGTCGCACGAAAACACGACGTCTACAAGTACGTCAAGCTCAACACCAAAGTCGAGGAGACCACGTGGGACGATGCCGAGGGTGTATGGATCACGAATCTGCGAAATGTGCAGACTGGAGAGGTGACAGTGGAGAAGAACGACTTTATTCTGACTTCAATTGGACGCTTCAACGCCTGGCAGTTACCCGATTATCCTGGAATTTCTGATTACAAGGGACATCTCCGACACGCTTCCAACTGGGACACTTCTTTTGATCCCACGGGCAAGAAGGTAGCTGTCATTGGAAATGGAGCGAGCGGTATCCAGGTCGTGGCGAATCTGCAAAAGGTAGTCAGCCGACTGGACCATTACGCCCGAAACAAGACATGGATTGCTGCATCCTGGGCCGGTGAGGAGCGCAAGCTTGAGCCGCAGCCTTACACCGAAGAGGAGAAGAAGAAGTGGGCAGAGGACCCCGACGCGTACTTGGCATTCAGAAAGGATCTTGAGGGCTTATACTGGCGTCGCTTTGGCTCATTCTTCCGGAATAGCGAGCTGAACAATGATATGCGAGAGCAATTCATCAACATCATGAAGAAGCGTCTTGTGAAGAAGCCTGAGCTTCTGGAGCACATTGTTCCCGACTTTTCGCCAAACTGTCGACGTCTTACGCCCGGGCCGGGATATCTCGAAGCAATCACGGAAGACAATGTGGAATACATCCGAACACGCATCAAGAGGTTCACAGAGACTGGAATTGAGACGGAAGATGGCGTACAGAGGGACGTGGACGCTGTCATCTGCGCCACAGGTGCTAATGTCGACATGGTCCCTGCATTCCCAATCCGAGCCAACGGAGAGGAACTCAGCAATCTGTGGAAGGCTGATGGCGTGCATGGCTTCCCATATACCTACTTCGGACTAGCGACGCCTGGGTTCCCCAATCTTCTCTTTGTCCATGGCCCTCAGGCGACTGGCCCGTCTGGAACGGTGCCGCACAGCGTCGAGACCCAGCTAACGTACTTTGCCAAGGTGCTCCGCAAGGCATCCAAGGAGGGCATCAAGTCCATAGCCCCGTCATCAAAAGCTGCCGATGACTTTACCGAGTTCTCGGATGCCTTCTTTGCCAAGACGGTACTGACTGACAAGTGCAGCTCTTGGTACAATGGCGGCAGGCCTGGCGCGCGAATCCACGGCCTCTGGCCCGGTAGCGCCGGACACATCACGGCTGTTCGACGGGAGCCGAGGTGGGAGGACTGGGAGTACAAGTATCTAGGGGACTCTGAGAACCGGTTTGCCTGGTACCTCGGAAACGGCTGGACGAGAAAGGAGACGGATCCAGATGCCGATTTAACACCATATCTGAAACGGCCAGACCAGATAGATTTGAGGGACATACATGAGAGCTGGTGGAGCATTCCATGAGCGTCTTGTCTTTGTCGAATAAAGAGCTTGCATAGAGATGCCACTAGCATTGCAATATACATGGTTCTTTGCACGTCATCCTCTCCGAGTCTCGCGTAACCAGCTGTGTCGGCCGCGACTCCACGTGGAGCAGGGATCCGACCAACGCTAAACACCCGGAGCCGCGGCATATGAACTTATCTCGCTGCCAAGTGCGGTCCACTCACGACGAGAACCTCTGGGCCCAATAGACAAACATTTGCTGCCCAAGGAGCGCCATCCTACTGGCCCGGCCTGAAGGAGATCTCATAGACTTGGCTCTGGAGGTGGAGAAGCGAAAGCGTTTCTGGAAGAACACCGAGAGTCTGGCTCGAGCTTGCAAAAACGCAATCCTGGTGCGGGCACACGTTCGCGCTAGATTGGAGAGTGGTTAGGGTTCGGCAGTCAAGCTATCCATGCAGGCCAGGGATGCTATTGCGTGCTGTCTTATCGACCTTTTTTTTTCTAGGTTTCGAAGGGCAATATAAATGATGATCTTTGACACCCACCCCAATGACATTTGAGGACCCTGCATCTCGAAAAAGACTTTAGCTGCTGTCAAAATCTTTCCATTCCATCTCTTGCCAGTCTGAATATCGTTGGAGTGAAGATAGCATCATGGCAGCCAAATCTCGCCATGAAGACGAGGTTGCTCCTCCCAAGGACCAACTCCACCCTGGTAAGCTCTACAATTCGTGGCCATGCATGTTCCTACTGCTGACGGGAGGAAGTGAGGTGGTATCGCTCCACATTCTTCAACATCACCATCCTGGGACTATGCAACTTTGCAGCACCCGGTATCTGGACCGCCATGAACTCGCTTGGCGCTGGTGGTGCAGCCTCGCCAGAGCTGGTCAACGCTGCCAATGCCTTGACCTTTTGTCTGATGGTCCTCTCTTGTTACTTCGGGAGTACGCTTGTTAAATACATCGGTATCAAGGGTGCACTGATTTTTGGAACGTATGTTACTGGATTTTGATAGCTCCATGGACATAGCCACTGACGACTTGATAGAATGGGCTATGCTCCGTACGCCGCGGGACTGTACACAAACAACCGATTCGGCACCGAGTGGTTGACACTCTTCGGTGCTGCCCTCTGCGGTCTATCCGCTGGAGTATTCTGGATGGCCGAAGCAGCTATCGCCATCGCATACCCCGAACCCTGGAACCGCGGCAAGGCCCTCGGATACTGGCTCACATACCGTCTGTCGGGCCAGATCCTCGGTGGAGCTATCAACCTGGGCCTGAACGCTAAGCGCAGCGAAGCTGGCCAGGTCTCATACACCGTGTTCCTCATCTTTATCGCCATCCAAGCCGCAGGACCCTTCGTTGCCCTTCTCCTTAACAAGCCCGAGCAAGTGGAGCGAACCGACGGAAAGAAGGTTGACTTGTCCATCGATCAGAATCCTGCTTTCGAACTGAAGGAGACCGGAAGGTTGTTCTTCACCAAGAAGTTCCTCTTGATCGTCCTCTTTATTGGACAGGCAGTCTTTGCCGAGGCTGTGTTCTTTACCTATCTTGCCCGTAAGAATTATAGTGCTTTCACACAGCTTATGGTATGATGCTAACAATGGCTAGTTTGGTTTTCTGTGCGATCTCGCGCACTTGGATCTTTCTTGGGTGGTCTCATTGCTGTCATCGCTGGAAATGTCCTCGGAGTAGGTTTTCCCCTACTGTATAGACTAGGTCACCTACTAACGATAGCATCAGTCTTGGCTTGATCGGACAAAGGTCTCTCTCAAAACCAGAACGAGATCCTCGTTTGCCGTCATCGCCACTCTTCAAGGAGGCTGGTGGATCTGGGCTACGATTCTGGTCTCCAAGTTCCGCCACACAAAACCCACATACGATTGGTCCAGCGATGGATTCGGCGCCGCCTTTGCCGTGTTTGTCTTTCTCACCCTGGGCTTCCAGCTCAACTACCTTTTCCTGTAGGTTTTCTAATGCCTCTTGCTCTATGATATTGTTCTAACTATTGTGTTTCAGGTACTTTGTCATCCACAACCTGGCCGATACGCAGGACCAGATTATCCGATACTCTGCCCTTCTTCGAGGTACCGAGTCAGCCTGGCAGGCTGTCAGCTACGGCATCACATCTTTGCCTCTCTTCGCCCAGGTCGGAGGTGTATACTTCAACTTTGTGCTCTGGGCAGTGTCGCTGTACCCTGCCTGGTTGGTCTTGAAACACTTTGGCGCCTCCACATCCTCTTCAGAGGAGTCTGCCATCCAGGAGGTTGGGAGCCAGAACGACGTTTCGAACTCTGGCGAAGAGACCGACCAGTTCAAGAAGAACTAGTCCTATTAAGAGACATTGGGAAAAAGGCTGGGGTGTCCGCGTTTCGGGAACAGCTAGACTATGCAAGGAGGGGTGGTGGCGGTGTACTCACCACTTACACAATAGAGCACTAGATCGAGCGCATATTTACCTCCAAATACCAAGGACAAACTTCAAGATTTATTCTATAGTCGCGTATTATATACCCATGCTAGCCCTCATGTGTTCCAACCCAATCAGGTCTCCTTGGGCTGTCTGCTGCAACTCCTGAGGGATATACTCGGGGGTATAGCCTCCCCCAAAGTCTATCACTACAGCCTCTTCGTCTGGATCAATCATGACGTTATCTGGCTTGACATCACCCCAAACGATACCAATTCCATGCAGCTGTCTCACTGTGGCTTCAACCTGGTCTACCCATTTCCTCCGTAGCGCCTCAGAGGCATCCCGCGACCGTGATCGAATGGTGTTCCCGTGAATATATTCCAATAAGAACCCCATCAAGCACGTTTGACTCTCATCCCAAACAACCAGACCAATGAGCTTCGATGTTCGAATTAGAGGGTTGAATTTTCCAGCATTGCGATGAATTTGATCCAGTATATCTAACTCTCTCTTGTGGCCGTGGTCTTTGAACCCGGCTTTGAAGAAAAGTGGTTCGTCGGAACCAAGTCGGCGAACCATTTTTGGAATGTCGCTTAGCTCGCAATCCTTGAGGTCAGTATCAACCCTCTCAAGTTCCGAAGCCGCAATGAGAGGAACATGCGGTAATGACGAACGGAGAATCGTCTCCGTCCTTCGTTTTCCGGGGTTAGGAGGTGAGTCCGACAGAGTATCAACGATCTGGGTTCTTGGGCTCAAGTCGCCATATTTTTCCGGGTTGTATTCCTCCTGAATGGCATGCAGACTTCCGTCCCTATTGACAAGAGAAAATGCAAAGGTGAGAGGAGAAAAATAAGGCAGAAGGGTGACAGTTTTGTTGGCACCTCGCTCGGGGGTTGGGGCTTCTTTCTCAATGATGCTGTGAAGAGGAGCTAGGATCCACTCTTCAAACTCATACAAGGTATCGGGGGCATCAATATCATCTTTGAAGGCGTTGAACTCTTGTAGTAAGTCTCCTGGACCGTGAAGGTCTTCCGCCTTTATCCCAACATGGAATCGGACCCCGTTGTACAGGAAGGCGTAGTCGATGTTGCGGGCAGAGATTATCAAGTCAAGCATGGAGAACGAGGGGATAGGGCCTCCATTCTTGCAATCTGCTTTTTCTACGCTCATCTAAATCAGACCCAAGGAAAACAGGGTGTCAATTATCTTGACGTCTACAAATGGAAGTTCTATTACGCGTACCTCGTCATAACGGAGTTTCCCTAAATGTTATTACTATCAGCAACTAAACGAGCGTCACGTGCAGAAACAAGAGCTTGAGAAGCAACAATTCAGAGTGTCAATGATGTGGATGAGAGGTGGAAGGGATGTGGAGGTCTGAAAGTCGGTCTCGGAGTGAGGTGTGGAGAGATGGTGGGGTTGATAGATGGGCAGCGTGAGAAAAGAATTGGCCGACGGCCCGAAACGGGCCGGCCAGGAACTTAGTCATACCCATTCCCAACTTGGGGATCCCTACCTGCACCGCCGGCGGTGCAAATAGAATCACGTGACTCGTGCACACCCGGCGGTGCAACTATAATCCGTTATGTAATCTCAAAAACGGGTAACAGCATCACACTGCAAATTGGTGCAAGCTAGGGACCCGATTCAACGATCAACGGCATCTACGGCATCAATTGACTCTGCTGTGCCTTTCTTCTGATACAATGAACCCAATTGACCCTTCCCTTTGCTTCCCTGACGATGTCCTCCCCCCTGAGAAGGAGTACAACTCACGAGAGGAAGCATATACTGCAATCAATAAATACGCATCAACACGAGGCTATGCCTTCTCAACCGGGAGATCTAGGAAGACCGGAAACGGAAGAGTTGTAGTTACCTACAGCTGTGACCGTGGAGCAGGGCGCACTCCTACGCCTAAGCCTACAAAGGAGCGGCAGCGGGATACTTCAACACGCCGAACAGGATGCCTCTTCTCTGTCACAGTAAAGGAAAGCCGGTGCGGGACTGTATGGAGTCTGAGGCATCGCCCAGGTGTTCAATTTAGTCAACACAATCACGAACGAAGCATCAGTCCTCTAGCACATCCCTCTCTGCGGAAGCTATCACGCCAAGATGAATCCACAGTCCAGCAACTCACCAATGCCGGCGTTGCGCCCAAAGAGGTCATATCATACATACGTATGCACTCAGATTCACTTGCTTTGCAGAGTGATGTCTACAATTGCATTGAACGGGGCAAACGAGAGCTTGCTCAAGGTCAAAGCAATATGCATGCCCTTGCCGATCAGCTTAAGGGCGAGGGGTTCTGGAGTCAGATCCGCCTTGGCGAGGGTGGCAGAGTTACATCAGTACTATTTGCACATCCGAAGTCACTAGGATACCTCAAATCCTATCCTGAAGTGCTCATTTTGGACTGCACATACAAGACCAATAAGTACAAGATGCCTCTTCTCGATATGGTTGGTGTTGATGCTTGCCAACGGTCCTTCTGTATTGCATTTGCATTCCTCACCGGCGAAGAAGAAGAAGACTATATCTGGGCTCTTGCACGGCTGCGGCAAGTATATGAGCATCACGGAATAGCCCTTCCATCTGTGATACTTACAGATCGCTGCCTTGCCTGCATGAACGCTCTCTCCTGCTGCTTCCCCGAGTCAACCTCGATGTTATGCCTGTGGCATATCAACAAGGCAATCCTAGCCCGTTGCAGACCCTCCTTTGGTCGAGATGAAGCCAATGATCAAAGGAATGAAGCGTGGGAAGAGTTCAATAAGTCTTGGCAAGAGATTGTAGCCTCACCGACTGAGGATATCTACAATGAGAGGCTTGAGAAGTTCAAGCAGCGCTACATCCCTGACCACATCAACGAAGTAGGCTATATCATAGAGACCTGGCTTCAACTCTATAAGCAGAGGTTCGTGAAGGCGTGGGTCAACCAATACCTCCACTTTGGACAAGTAGTCACTTCGCGGTGTGAGGGCATTCATCAGCTTCTCAAATCTCACTTGAAGACCGCGCAGGCCGACCTCTTTGAGGCCTGGAGGATCATCAAGCTTGTTCTGATGAATCAGCTTGCCGAGCTCGAGGGAAAACAAGCTCAGGAGCACATCTATATGCCCCTTCGGCTTACTAGGCCACTATATGCTAATATGCGTGGATGGATATCACATGATGCCCTACAGATGGTTGAGGTTCAACGGGAACGAGTGAAGAAAGATCCTCCTGCCTGTACAGGGACTTTCACTAAGACTCTTGGTCTGCCTTGTGCTCATATCATTGGGCCTCTACAAGACAACTATGAGCCCCTTCAACTACATCATTTCCATTCACATTGGCGTCTGCAACGCTCAGGAACCCCTGTGCTTATCGTCGAGCCTCATACGCAACTTGATCGCCTAGCAGCTCGTTCAACACTGCCATCAACAAGCACACAGCGAGAACCTTGTGCATTTGAGGCAATCGAGAAGGCAGCAAAGCCAAGGGCACCGCCGAAGTGTTCAAAGTGTGGCATACAGGGCCATAAGATGAACTCCAAGATATGCATTGCGCGTTGGGACGATCTATTGCCGGCTCCTCCTCAAACCTATACAACAACACAGGTCACAACACATATAACGACTCGCTCTGTGACCCGCTCGCTATCCCCATCAGGGTCCTCTGTGGTATCTGAGACCATAGCCTGTACAACAACGCATACAACAACACACACAACAACTCAGGTGGTATCTCCTCCAGCAACTAGATCAGTCACTGCTGCAAGAAGCGGTGCAAGAAAGAAGTCCCCATTGCGGCCTGATCATGGCCTTGTTCTCTTTCAGCAATACAAAGAGGCACGAGAGGTCTGGTATGCTACGAGAACCAAGGAAGCCCAGAGGACCGATGAAGCATACCGAAGGGCTATGAAGCTACCTAAGAAATACACGGAAAAAGACTTTGAATGGTGCCGTGACTACAAGCACATGGGGGCCTGTTGTATGGAGGAGAAAGGGAGGGCTTGGAGGGAGGAGGAGATGATCAGTTATCTTGATTATGATAGGGCTGAGAGGAAGCGGACTGAGGAGCGTGTACAGAAGGAGCTAGCCGGGCAGCCTTTCACATCGTATCGAGGACAAGGTCATGTCTGGGGGGCTGCGGAGGAAGATCTTGAAATACAATACGGGCGGCGCTAGTAGCGGGAACCCTATTGAGAACATTTGCAGTATTGACAGGAAAGGTAAGTAGTGTATATCATTCGAATAAGAAAGAAAAGGCAAATTTCCGAGTATATGTGCCGTGACCCAATGGCTCGATTTGATGGTGTTGTGGCTGAGTTCACATGTAGGGTCACGCAGGCTCTGTAGTCAGAGATATCGCAAGTACCAAAGCAATGCGTTTATTGAGCTATTCTGCGACTTCACTGCGTCCCCTGCCAAATCCACTGAACATAGCCGTTCCGGTCAACATTACACACACGAATCCCTGACATCTCTGCGGCGTAGAGGGCTGGTTGATAGTTGGTCATACCCACAGATGGAGAGGGCCAATTTATGCCCGGCACATAGATTCCCTGTTGGCGATACTATTGATCCATCTGCAGCAGCCCATCTCGAGACCACATTAGATTCACATCAGGGTTAGGGCGCCGTTGCTGCTGGGTAATCATATGGCCGAGGTACCCAACATGCCACTCTCCTTCAAGATGATGCCCCCCTGGGCGTTGTATCTCCTGAATAGGAGCGCCTTGAGGACCATATACGGTCCGCTGTGCATGCACTAGGGCTTGAGGACTCTGCCGGTACAGGGAATTAGGGGACATTGGGGCACCCGGCGTGGTATACTCAGCCCACCAATGCTCATAGGTCATCGGATTGTTCATTAGGTGACCCATTCTACGCCACTCTTGCTGCTGGTTATTCGTAATAGGTTGCAATACGAACTGCTGGTTCTGATTAGAAGGGTACGTGACCCCTGCTTGCGTTGATGTGACGGGGCAGACGTAGATGGGTATGTTCTGAGAGCTGGCTCCGTTGAAGTAGGACATCTTGACGGTATCTTGAACTGTATTGATGTGAAATTGGCTAGCTGCCTTTGAGGGAGAAGCAGAGGCTTTATATACTACGATGTGTGAAGTGATTCACTCGTGCCGTAATGCTTGTAGAGTCATAGGAGGCATTGTGTCTTCTTCACAGGGCCTGGGCAGATGAGAATAGGTCATATGCTAAGCGTTGAATGACCGTAGCTAGAGGTCATCATCTCATCTCTCAATTGCGTGAATCAATGCTATTTCAATTGATCAAAGAGTGACTCTCTTACACACACACACAAGCACGTATTCGGATTACATAACGGATTATAGTTGCACCGCCGGGTGTGCACGAGTCACGTGATTCTATTTGCACCGCCGGCGGTGCAGGTAGGGATCCCCTCCCAACTTAGGCCATAGAGATGATGCTTACGCCTCAAGGCCCCCCCAAGACGTGAATAGCCTCTATGAGGGCATCTTCAATTTATCATGTTTAGCCCATCACTCATGGGACAGTGTCTGACTTGCTATCAGCGTGGTTACTGTCGGCATAAGAGAGCGTGAAAGCCGCATACGAGGTTATCAGAGAAGCGAGTGCTTCCGAGAGTTAACGCACCATCTATAGCCTTTAAGTTAAACTTTATTAAGCATAAATATGAGATTCATGGCCATGACTCTCATTCAAGTCTCTATATCTGTGCGCCCACTCTGAAGAACTAATCGAAAGATCTGTGTTGGGCGGGAGCTTATTCGGGCGCATCAAGTTCAGCGCCAGCCAGTATCCGAACAAATGATATTTCTTAATTTCCGTAGAAAGAACATCTTATTTTAGCGTCTCTCGCGTTGCACCACGCAACCCAAGAGACCTTTCACTCCAGGGTCGTACGAGGTCAACAAGCATTTTACCCGATTGTTACCTCCCCGCTGCTGATCCATCCGGGGTACCTCCATTCTGGGGTCAACCACCCCGCAACTAGTCCTCATGTTGCCATGACCTATGAGCCGCGCCAATGGCCAATGCGATTCTTGAGTCCCTAGCTCATGATGAGGGATATTAGTTTTTCGCCAAGAAGGCTTCCAAGAGCAATGGACAAGATCACGATCCCAGAGAGAAAGAGCATAAAATGTCCCATGCAACGATGTTTCTAAGAGCCAAGTATTCATTCAAGATCTTCTAGCCCTCGGCCGGGTGTCCTTGTCCAAGATGCCTTCCCTTTTGTCTCTGGCTGTGCTTCTCAGCGCTTGGGCATGTTTCGCCGCTGGCTTTGTGAACCCCATCAAAACCGGCAGTGACCCTCAAATCGCATACCACGATGGCATGTATTACTTGACCTCTACCACTTGGACCGATGTTCAGATCACGGCGGCGTCCACGATCGAGGGCCTCAAGACAGCAGAGTCGCATGTCGTCTTCTCCGACAGGTCAAACCCCAATATCGCATGCAATTTCTGGGCACCGGAAATCCACTTCGTCGATGGTCGTTGGTATGTCTATTTCTCGGCAAGCGTATGCGATGCCGACTGGGGCGTTGTTCTGCCGTCTCTGAGAGTCTATGCCCTCGGGGGCGGCACAGAGAACCCTCTCTCTGCCGACTACGAGCTCCTTGGGCCCGTGACGCCTCCCAACTTTGACCACGGGATGCTTGATGCGGTTCGTGGAGACCCCAGTACCCTTAGAATGAACCTCTGGACTAATGTAAAACCTGCTGTAGACGCTATTTGACATTGACGATGTCACCTATTTCTTCGTAAGTATTCAGGCACAAACATGCTACTCGAGAGGCCTCAGAGGAGGATGCTTACCATATTATTTGTCTAGTACTCATCTGTGAACGGCCCAGCCAGCCCAGATGGAGCATCCCTTTGGATTGCGCCACTTATTTCTGCTACAGAAGTTGGAAACGCTACCATGATCGCGCACCCCGAATTTGACTGGGAGCAGGAAGATTCGGCTGTGCTCGAAGGGCCATATGGCATCGTTTCCCCAGCCGGCACTGTATACCTAGCCTACTCGGCCGATTCTTGCTCGACACCAGCCTACAAGCTCGGCGCAATGAAACTCACTAAGGATGCTGATCCCATGAGCCCTGACTCCTGGACCAAGTTCAGCGAGCCAATTTTTACCACTACCAACGGTCTCTATGGGCCTGCTCATAACGCCTTCTTCAAGAGCCCCGACGGCACTGAGGATTGGCAGGTGTTCCATGCCAATACTGATCCAAACGGTGGCTGTGGGCGTGCTCGCCAGACATTTATCCAGCCGGTGTCTTGGAAGTACGATGTGATCGACCTTGGTGAGCCACTTCCAGTTGGCACCGAGATCGCGCCGCCTTCGGGCGAATAAATGTGTGAACAGGGCTCTCAAGTTTACTAGATAAATCTGTTAAATAAGATATAGTTCAGAGTATACATACTCGATGCTATTGAGGTCGTAATGCCCCGAGATTTGTGGAATGGCGATTTGTGCCTACATCTCAACTCTGACACCCAGTCCCTGTCGCCAACTCTTACATTTCCTAACGAGCTAGCTATACTTGATTTGAAGTCATCGCAAGTCGCTGTTTTTTCCCATACGGAAAGATTCTTTCTTCGGCGATGTGTCTAAAGTCCAGTTCGACATTCATTCAGAAATATCGTAAACCTTGTGTGAATGGACACCTGTATTAGCAGGATAGATACAAGAAAACCAAATCAAAATTTCACTGAGACCTATTAAGGATATGCCTTGATGACCCCATCTAGCTCATCCTTCGTAAGCGAGACGACGCTGCCATGACGGGGGCTGCTGGGCAACCTGTATGAACTCGAGATTTTCCAATCCGGGTTCGCAATGTCCTCTGTCTCCAGCGGGATGTAACCACGGCCAGTAAACTCATCCAGAAACAGGTAGAACTTTTCCCCATTGATGTCCTCCGGGTTAGACTTGAAAATGGATGGGCCCTCTACAGCCTCCGTTCCAGCTTTGGCGCCGATACAGCCAACCACGACCTGCCACCCATCCAGCGGAGCAAGCAGGTCCTTTGAGCTCTCTTGGATAATATCAACACAATCAGTGCCGTTTGTTCCAGAGTCCTTGGTGAAGCGGTAGTAAACATCTCCCTCTTTGATGAGTGTGGTGTCAATGCGATCTTTGTCCTGCCAGACAACCGGTTCACTGAAGGTGATGAAGTCGCTGGTGGTAGCATACATGATCCTTTGGTATGAGTCTTCTGCGTGGCTGGCGTCATCCTCGGCATAGAGTGCAGACGCCCAGTATACCACGTATTTTTCCAGCTCGTCGTCATAGTAGGCTTCGGGCGCCCAAGTGTTGCCGGCATTAGCTGGCGAGACCTGGATATGTCGTTGCTCAGACCATTCAATCAAGTCGGTAGTCTCCCAGATCTCAAGATACAGGCTTCCGTGTCTCGTCGCGTTGGCCCAGCCCGAGTCAGCCACTTTGAGGTCGGTGGCGATGAGGTAGAATTTGTCTCCCTCGTGTGACCGGAGCAGAAAAGGATCACGGACGCCCCTAGTGCCCTTGCTAGAGGTAAGAACTGGTTCTCCGCCATTCAACTCAGTCCAGGTCAAGGCATCATTTCCTTCGCTGGCGGCGAGAAAGATGTTCTCCTGTCCTTGTCCGTTCCCAGTGAAGTACACGAAGACATAGCCGGATTTGGTAGTGGCATCGACGGCACGTTGAGGAAGAACAATGCCGTGAGTGACTGAAGCCAAGAAAGTAGCTAAAAAGGTAGAGAAGCGCATTTTAATGTAGGTATTTAAAATCGGGAGTTAAGAATGTTCGTAGATGGCCGGGGGTGGCAATGCTGCTGCGAAAAGAACCTGAGATAGATAAATGGTAACTAATCAATGTACCTATGCTTTTATACTATATGGAGTCATGGAGAATGGCATGGACTAGATATGACAGGACATGATGTGCTGCTCTATTCAGGGCTAGGTTCGCTACTCGGACGATCGCAGTGCGAGTCATTGCTCAGGCTTAGCACACAAGCAAGGATATAAAGCCGCAGGTTCTTTGCGGGGTAGCATGAAGACGCGCCCCTATCAAGAAAACATTCGGAAGCGCTTCAATCGCGCCCCGTTCTTGGTTCCTGCAGCTCAATTAGATGGGCAAGCCACATGCCGATCATCAAGAATCAACATCGATTCTGACCGGGATTTCATACTTAGAGATGAGTTCTTGTGGTGTAAGGAGAAACCCAGTTTTTCATCTGATGCGCGCCAATCTTATAGAATAATCGCCAACCGTCGAGGTGACCCGATCCTGGCGCGGCCAATGGAGACTAGGGATCAGGCCATGGGCAGATTCACAGACCGAGGAATGTGAGTTCACAACTTAGACGCATCTGCTATACTTCTGCCGTGAAATCTTCCTTGGATTCAGAGCTATACCTAGTTAAAGATGTATACAACCAATGTCCTGTACGCAGCGCTTGCCAAACGTTCAGTATCCAGTAAACTAGCTAGTGCTGGCCGCTTGGATTGAACTCACAATGGTGTTTTAATGAATCAACACCAGCCTTCCCGTCACCTTGCCTTCCGCAAGCTGTTGAAGGGCCTGGTTTGCTTGATCCCACGGAACCTCGGTGATAGGGATCGAGCTTAGCTTTCCCCTCTTGGCGAGGTCAGCCACATCGCGAAGATGCTGAGGGTCCCCGGTAATGTTCCCGATGAACGACTTGCAGAGGAAGATGAAGGGGGCCAAGGGCAGGCTCATCGCTCCTCCAGCTAGCCCCACAGCAATTACTTTTCGCCCTTTGCCAATGCAAGCCATAGCAAATTCTGATGTTTGCTTGTTGCAGACAAAGTCGATGGCTCCAGCCAGAGGACCCCCTGCAACCCGAATAGCCTCCTTGAGAGGATCTTCAGCCTTGGAGTCCACGACGGCAGTTGCACCTGCATCGAGGGCTGCCTGACGCTTTTCGGGGGTGATATCCGCTGTGATGATAGTTTGATGGCCCAAAGCCTTCAACATCGAGATGCCGGCCAAACCAAGTCCGCCTGCGCCAATCAACAGAATCGGCTCCTCTGGCTTCAATGGCATTAGCTTTTGGATCGAGCTGAGAACGGTAAGCCCAGAGCAGCCAAAGGTACAGGCGACCGAAGGATCGACGTCGCCGTAATCTACCAGATATCGCGGATGAGGAATCGTGATGTACTGGGCAAATCCACCGTCAAGGAATATGCCTCGGCTCTTCTGAGCCATACACATACTGTCTTGCTCATCCTTGCAATGCTGGCATTCCTGACAACCCACCCACGGATAGACTGCCCAGCTGGATCCAACTGACAGTCTGTCAGCATCAACATCAGGTCCAAGTTCGGCTACAGTTCCAAGAATCTCGTGGCCTAATGCCCGTGGCAATGCAGCGCCGCGATCCCCGATGTACATGCGCTTCCCATCGCCTAGATCGTAAGAACCCTCCCAGAAGTGCAGGTCGGAATGGCACACTCCGCAGTGTGTCACTTTGATCACAATCTCGGCCCCAACTGGCTTCGGGATAGGTATCTCGATTTTCTCAAGGGGTTTTCCAAAATCGACGACGGCCCAAGCGTATTGTGTTGCTGCCATGGCTTTGGATTTTCTGATGGGTAGATACTCGAGTAAACTTGTTGATTTGAAACAGTGGGACATGGGGGGCTTCTCTGCCTTTAACATATCTACCTCCCCTCATGTCACGGGCCAAGTGTGAGCTACTAAGGCCCTCAACCGCGGGGCACGTCGTAGTGAGAGGTCTCTAATCTCAGAGAAAAAGTCCAGGGTTCGTGATCATCGCTGCGGGGAAACTCCCACATACCGAGGCAGCCTTCATCAAGAAGGCGGGGATGGACATCTAGACGGCTCGAAGCATCGGCATCTGATTGCAATCTTGCGGGGAATTTTAGTTTCTACCGAAACCATGGAGCTTCCGAGCCACACGTGGAGAAAACGGAACTCCTAGGGCTAGTTCAGCTGAGTACCTACGAAGGTAATAGCGCGCAAGGCGTCCGAACTACAATCAGCTGGAACCGATCCTACATGGTGGTCGGACTCTTGATCTGGTTGCTCTATTGTTCTAGGGGATAAGTTCAAAGCGTACCATTTATGCACGTTGCTACACAGTGTTGTGAAATTCAAGGGCTAGCAAGCGAATATGTGCCGCCTAGCCGCACCTCTCTCAATACTCACTCATTGTGAACTGAGGTGGTAAGCGCCTGCTGGTGCAACGCCTGGCAGAGTTCAGCCGCAAGTGCGTTTGACTTAGATGCCATAGATGCTACATCCTGTGCCTAATTATAGAGTATTTGTGGTGTTTCCGTTGTGGCAGAGCAGTTCGCTAACCATTTCGCTTTCGCTTTGTTGTGTCAATGCTACCTGAGCAAGGCTTTGACACGCCAACAGGCTCCTCGTAAAACCATTTTTGGGTTCTGACACTTCAACCGTTCCAAGCTTAAACCTTAACAAAAGGATAAGACCAAGTGTCTAGAAGTCGGGAATAACTATGATTCGTTGAACCGACGCCCATATTTACGCATCTTGAAACGGGTCGTATTACGACACGGGGAGGGTGACACATTAGCCAACTGGCACCGAGGGATTGCAAACTCCCGGTTTGGCTGTCTCAAGCTGAGGAGCTGCTGTCACATACCTCGCATGGGTCGTGAAACATGTTTACACTTCGCAGTCAATGCAAACACTTTGAACCCATGTTCAAAAACAAAGATAAAGACGGCACCAGCGGCATCGAGTGCTGCTTCAAGCTAAAATCCTGACGAACAGCAAGCATACATCGATACCGCCGCCAATTCACCAGTCACCATGTCTATCTCAGCATTGATCCCCCAACACTTTCACAAAAATTACCCCCTTCGGCTACGCGTACTTGTCGGTCTTCGCTGTGTACAATTCATTTTTGCCATCGTTATTGCCGGCCTATATGGTTCTCTCTTAGCGACCCAGACATCGTCGACAGCCACCCTCTTCCAAATCTCGGTATTCGCCGAAGTCGTCACAGTTGTATCAGCAATTACTTGCGCACTATCCTGCTTTGTAACGCTTCAGGGCGTAGCCTGGTGCATTTGCGACGGGTATACCTTTGTACTATGGACCACACTTTTCGGCACCTCGTATCCGACCATGAGATACATCGGCCGGGTGAGAAGCGAAGGGAAAGCCAGCCAGTATCTGAACGATTTGGACTTTCCCAAGTTGCAGGTAGTTGTTTACATCGATTTTTTCGTCACGTTTCTTTGGCTGGGCACCACGATACAAAGCATAACTTCATTCTGCTTGGCAAAGAAGCGGGCGCGCAACATCGAGGAGGCCAAAACACGCACCGATTTCGAGGCTAGGGAAGTGTTTGATGATTGAATAGAGGCATATTTATTTATACAATTGCGTCACTATGGAGATCGATGAACGTATGAGCACGGGAACGGGACGGCTTTCTACGAAACTAGTCAGACCATGATTGAACTCTTTGACAGAATTCATACGGAATTTGAGCGGAATTAAGAAAATTTTACTGGCGTAAAAAACCATCAGTGGCAAATAAAGGAAATATTCAGACAGCTAACAATGATTTACCAAGCCACTTTTCTTTCATCTTGTCAAAAACCCACGGCTCGCTCTAACACGCTATAGTCTTCTGAAAACGTCTCCCTCAAATCAAATATAGCCATCCCTTATTGAGAGCCATCCAAACCTTCCCTATTTCTTTCATCTTGTGGTAATGCTCAGTCACGATGTCCTGCCTTTTTTCCTCTGTGCCGCGGCGAATCATGATTTCACCGACCTCTAGCAAAAAGGCCATCGACGTAAGAAAGACCCCCCGTCGTGAAAGAAATATCCTCTCCTTAAAGAACTCCGGGCCTACGAGCCTGGTGACTTGTTGCATGCACTGGTCCCAATCCTGCATTAAGTTATCGATGGTATTATCGATGATATAGTCTGGAAGGCTGCCCTTTTGGGGATAGGTCAACATGCCGTCCATGGCACCGTGGAGGAAACAGTCGCCGACTAGACGGACGGTACGGGCGTCTTCGATGTACTGTTCGACACTGACTGGGGGCTTCGCTTGGCGCAAAATGAACGGCAAATTGCCCCCTGGAAGGACGTATACTTCATCGTCTCTCGCGATAGATGCAGGTCCTAAGCCCATTCTTCCGCCCTTGGTGATGAAGAATGCTCGTTTGGTAATAGACAGCTGCAAAACTTCGGTGAAAGCATCCAACTCCTCGGTCGTAGGCTGATCTTCGCCTGGAACTGATTCCTGCCCTTCTATTCTCATCCTGTACCAGGTTTTGATGGCCTGTTCGTCGCCCTCTTCGAGTCTCTCAAACCCATTGGGAGTTTTCTTAACGTCTGAAAGCAGAGTCGCGACAAATATTTTCTTCGTGGAGTTGGGCGCACCGTAAGGTGTGGCTCTTTCCTTGAAATCACCCCCATAGTCGGCTGTTCCTGTTAATCTTGAGACTTCCTTATACCAGGCCATGATCGAGTTTGATACTGCCTTCATATCAGATGATGAGTAGAGTGGCTCGAAGGTGTGGTCAACAATTGCAACGCATTTGCCTCTCGTTCTCATGCCGCCGTCCCAATGCTTTCCGGTCCAATACGCTTCATCTTTATATCTTCCCATGCGGATCGTAGGGTCGTCTACAATCAAGCCAGGGCTGGTAAACGTATTGACGTCTCGACTGCCTTTTGGATGACAATATTCGATCAACTCGTTACACACATCTAAGTAGCTGGGGTTTAGTTTCCCGAAGTCCCGAAGAGCTCGAGAAAAGCACAGCGGCAAGAGCTCTGCCGGGTCGTCTGCAGCCTTGAGAGTCTCGGCCAGTAAGGTCATTTGATTGATGGCATGAGGGTCGACGACACCTGTTATAAAGGTGCTTTTGACCTCCCCACAGGCATTGTATTTGTCCAAGAGATAAACACGCCTGCGGTCATGTTCGTCGAACGTCGCGCTCCAGTCTGGAACCCAAGACGGCAGGTCCTGCCTGTTCTTCCGGCCAACATCACCGCTCAGCACGTCGAGGGACTTGCTGGCCCGTATAATGTCGATGGT
The DNA here is from genome assembly GCA_000966855.1 of Fusarium sp. JS1030. NCBI lineage: Eukaryota > Fungi > Ascomycota > Sordariomycetes > Hypocreales > Nectriaceae > Fusarium > Fusarium sp. JS1030. The sequence continues at coordinate 7,074 of JWIW01000024.1, read as the reverse complement.
AGCCGCTTTGTAAGCTGTTCTAACGTCTTGGGAGTAGTCTGGCTTGAGCCGGGTCTCAGAGTTGCACAACCCAAGGAGAGCGTAGATCTTATCTCGCTCGTCCGAGGCTTTCCGGCTGCTGAACTCTCTGAGGACAGAAAGAAGGTCTGGTCTCTGGTTTTGTCGCCAAGTCCGACGGAGGCGGTCAATGTCGGTTGCCTTGGACAAGAGGCTCAGCACTTTACTATCATCGGTTGAAACTTGGAAAGTTTCTTGATGGGGTATTTGCTGAAAGTGCACTCTTGCTGCATCGGTCAGAATCGCCCACGGCACAGAGACACTTCCATATCTTAAGGTGATGGTCTTGGCAAGAACGGCCTCTTGAACAACCCAAATACGATCCCACCACCGGCCTGTCAGCATTCTCCGCAGCCCTTCAAACATGGCCCTCAAGGAAGCTTCTGGAATTCCTTCAAAGGATGCAAATGGATCAGATGAACATTGAGACCGGGCTAGGATGCTCAGAAGGCAAAAGATGTCGAACTCTGTGATTGTCTTTGGAGGAGACGGTGTTTTCCAGGCGGAGAGAAATTGACTGGTGAAGACATCATCTAAAGAAGTATTCTCGAACGCATAACGTCCGGAGTTTCTGTTTTTACCAGCACCTGCTCCTCGCCGTTGCATGCCATTTCCAATATAGACGATGACTTCAGCGGCAGTACTGTAGATTTTGTGCATCTGAGAGACTTGAAATGTTCGCTCCGAGTTGTTTTCCTGGTCAATACACTGGATCCAAGTCAACAAACCGTTTCGTCTTCTGAAACAACTCACTTACCAGCGCATCAACCCAGAGAACCACGCACTTATCCGGCAGCCGTTCATGCCTGAGCGCGTAGGCGAGGTTGACGCTGACTTTGACCGGGCAGTCATTTACGAGCACACTGGGATCGTTACGGCTTGGTAATCCCCACGCGTAAGAGAGGGCCTTGTACTCCAGTATCTTTGGTTCACCCTTCCAGGCAACTCTGAAGACTTCACAACAGAGATCATCTTTCCACTGCCCTGGGAGCAGGGCCATCAACCGTATCTCATGCGGTGCTAAAGATGTCGGGTACGGCACCCTTGTACGAACAAAGTATTTGAGAAGAGGTTCAATGTCCATTCTAGAGAGACATGCCGAGGAAAGGGAAGTTAGGACGAGGGAGAGTTCCTCTGATTCTAAGACGCGCCGGTTTGTGGTCAAGGCCATGGCTACTCTGCCTAGGTAATCAATTGTCAGCGTCTGCCTGGCGCAGAGCCTGCTGCACCGCCCCCAACACTTGGACTGATGCCATCCACTCACTGTGTTTGGATAGCGGGGCACATCAGCACACCATCTGGTTGGTACATATGCATACAAACAAGTTCAACCATCTTACTCGCTGGGATGTAGGCTTACCTCCTCATGATTGCACCGCCTCAGCCTCGTCCAGGTCAGCAACGCCAACAGCAGGCTCAAACCCAACAGTTATGATTGTGCTTATAGTATAGCAAGACTTTCTATATCAGCGCAGGCAGCTTCACATCATTTTCAATAGCTCAAGCTTATCTCTCGTCCTTCCTATAATTGATTGGCCTCTCTGAAGGTCAATTCCAGCTTGCTCAGCAAGTTCCTGTGCGACGATCTATACAACAGTCTTTCCAGTGCCCTATCCGCTCTCTCATCTTCCCCAAAGCCACACGACAGAATCTGTTCATAGCTGTTTCGGTTTTTTTCTTTTTCTTTTTCATACACTTGCTCTCAAAGACTCAAGGTTATTAATAAGAGTCTATTGAGCGTGACAGTATCTAGCCAAGTCAGAAAACGTCATCTTTCCCTATGTCCATGCCCCATCTACAGAATAAACACTGCCACTAACAAAAGAACTCTCGGGACCCAGCAGAAACACCATAACACTGGCAACTTCCTCAATAGTGCCGAATCTCCGAAAAGCTGTAGGCTCTTCAAATGGAGCATCCTTTGGTCTTCCTGCATGGTCCCATTCCTTCTGCATCAACGGTGTGTACACAGACCCTGGTGCCACAGCATTGACGCGAATCTCGCGATCGCCGTTTTCTTGTGCTGCAGCCTTGGTGAGACCAATGACGGCATGCTTGCTAGCATCGTAGGCAGAATGGTTTGCAAATCCTGTGAGTTAATAGTTAGCTATTTGGCTCATAAAACACACGAGGTGACATGAGAAACTACCTTTTAGGCCGTGGATAGATGTCACATTGACAATTGACCCTTTATTGACAATATTCTTCAACTCAGCACGCATGCTGTACATCATCCCTGTCAGATTAACAGCAATGATCTTATCCCACTCATCGTCGTCCATGTCTCTGACTGCCGTGGTGCCATGTAACTTGCCGATGATGCCAGCAACATTTGCGGCACCATCGAGCCGGCCAAACTTCTTCACTACTCCTTCAATCCAACTATCGACTTCTCGGCGTTTAGACACGTCGACTTTTGTGATGGTAAAAGGTGCCCGTAGCGCTGTAAAATATTCGTTTGCAAAATCGATAGCCTGTGAGTCTACGTCGGCAATGCAGACTGTAGCGCCGCGCTGGGACAGTAATTTGGCAGTACCAAGACCGATACCGCTAGCACCACCTGTGATGGCATAGACCCGGCCTTGGAGCGGTGCATCGCTGCTGTTGAGTATCTGGCTGGTGACCATGTTGCTATCGTATAGTTGTAGCTATTCTGCCGTTCCTGGACTGCTTGCAGAATCTACCAAAAACTAAAATGAGGCATTATCATAACGAGCAGAATTATCATCCATAGAAGGATTACCTAAACATTCTTGACTTGTGCTACTTCATTCCTGAATAAGAAAATTTTCAATTTCGAACGACGACCCGGCTAATTAAAATCATCCGGGAGTAAGGGATAGGAAAATTACCCGAATTTACCGAGGGCTAATTGCGTGTAATTAAGCGTCGTATAATTAATTTAGGAGAAGGTTTACCTGCTAGAATACGAACGGGCCACGAAAGCATCGCCTAGACGGATGATTAAATCAGTCGACTAATGTGGCCCGTGAACATATAGGCGTTAAATGGTGCAGAGATCGATCACCTCTTGAAGGAGATACTGGTGATGGAATCATCTGCTTGCTTTACCTCAGGTTTTATTCTTATAGGTAACTTAAAGAGTAGACAAAGGCAATCCTCCCACTTACTAGGGGAAAAAACGGGCCTCCTCGCCAATGGCACATGGACCATCGTAGTCGGGACAGTACCCCGGGCTATTGAGCGAGAAGTCGTTCCAGATGATATCAGGCCGAACATGGTCCAGCATCTCGCGGTGTTTGTTGAACCATAGTTTATCTGCCTCATCTCGTGGCAACTGACCCAGTAGTTTACGCAGGCTCTTGTCGTCGGTTTTCGGCGCCCACTGAAAGAAGCCATTGCTGTTGTAGGCTTGATGCATGGCAACCACGAGTTTCATGCCGTTCTTACGCACCAGGTCCGCCCACAGCTTGACCAAGTCTAGCTTTGGACCTAGATCAACAGAGTTCCACTCATTGACCTTGCTGTCCCACATAGAGTAGCCGTCGTGATGCTCGCCCACAGGGCCTGCGAAGCGTGCGCCAGATGCTTTGACAACCTCGATCAAAGCTTCGGGGTCAAATTCGCCACCTTCAGAGGCAAGGACCGGCTTGAATTGCACAAAATTTCCCTTGAGGTCTTTGGCTCCCTTGATGAAGTTCTCGTAGCCCCATTTCTCGGGCGGCCCGTAGACTTCGGTATGGTGTTTACGTCGATCCGAGTTTGGACCATACATATCTCGTGGGTACCACTCGCTGCCGTACTGCGGGGTCGTGAAAGCTCCCCAGTGCCAGTAAACGCCGAACTTGGCGTCACGAAACCATTCAGGCGAGGCGTTGTGTTTATCAGTCGACTCCCATGTAGCCTCGTATGGACCTGAACCGTACGCAGCCACGGTAACCGGGAACAGCACGCAGGCTGCAGCCCCAACTGCAGTAAGCTTTGTTGGAAGAATAATCATTCTCGGAGTTCAGGATACGATTGTCGGTTCAGCTATACTGCGCTGTAACGTATGTGAAAAGAAGGAATAGAACGAAGCTTAGGTCCTTAAACAGGAAGGCTGATGATACCAGAAGCTATTGTAGGACTGATTGCGACTCTTTATAGTCGTCGATCGGGGTGGTCCTACGCTGCAGACATAAGAAATGTCAAATGATCAACACATTCATGTCGCAACCTTGTGTGTCGCATGGCCACTGAAAGCTGAAGCAACTCGATGCAACCGCACCACGATACGACGGCCAAGGATAATGACCTACACGTATAGCATTGTCTGAGTACCCAGAAAACATGATTAATTAGGGGTTGTACGAGTTGCTCAGCCAAACTATCCGAGATCACCACCTTGAATAGCCAGGTTAGGCCAGGGAGAGCAAGCTGGGATCAACTACGAGGTTCATGACGGCCTGCTGTCTAGACCTCGGCATCGTGTAGATGATTGAACTGGAAACCGATCCACAATTGAATATACGTACTCGGGTTATGCCTTCCAAAATACGAGGCTGGGAAGCAATCGGATGGTTCTAAGTGGTGGAATTTCCATTGTCCGTAATCCTAGCCTGCTGCTAATTCCCAAAATGTTAATCCTTAATAATCCAAGTATCTACCATGCGATAATAGCTTCCAAATCTGCATCAGCGTTTGAATCTTGAAGCGAAGAGGTCAGTGTCATCCCCAGACCCCGCGTTTCCCCCGCAAACACTCCCGCACCTATCCCTGTTGGACATGTAATAGTCTCAAACCTTGGATAAATTAACCGATACATCTTGAAAGCTGTAGCTAATAGGGTAATTTACAGAAGGCGGCTGGCTGGCAGGGTAGGGAACGGAATTTGGCCCCTTGTGCAGTTCTTCACGAGCAAAGTGATGGATCATGAAGGGCATGCGCAGCCTGCTCTCTCCCATTGTTTTCACTGGATACGGGCGGCACCATGCCGAATTCTACTCGCCAGACAATGTCGTTAATATGGCATCCCATAGGTTGTGGTTGGTGAAAACCATATAAGAACAGCCACATTTGCCTACATCCCGCAAATCAGTTAAGTCGATATCGTGCAAGTGTTTCTTTTTAGAACCTGGCATCATCTCTTGCTTGCATTTGTTACTTCTCTGTCATCTTTGCTAAGATCTTGCAACCATGGGTTTCAAGTCCTTCATCCAGAGCAAGTCGCTCCGAGCGAAAAATGATAAAAGGACCAACGCAGCTGAGCTTACTCTGCGAGAATCTCTTTTCCCGCTCATCCTTGTGACCTCGCTTTTCTTCCTCTGGGGTTTTTCTTACGGTAAGAAATTCATCGAAGAACATTCCTAGGGCCCACGTTGACCGACATGTCCTAGGGCTTCTCGACACGCTTAACAAGCACTTTCAGAACGTCCTCGACATCGACAGAGCTAGGTCAGCCGGACTCCAGGCCGCCTACTTTGGAGCCTATCCCCTTGCCTCGCTCGGCCACGCTGCTTGGATTCTACGACATTACAGCTATAAAGCGACCTTTATCTGGGGCCTCTTTTTATACGGCCTTGGCTCCCTCATTGCCATCCCATGCATCAAGGCCAAGTCATTTGGCGGCTTCTGTGCGGCCATCTTCATCATCGGCAATGGCCTCTGCTCCCTCGAAACCGCAGCGAACCCCTATATCACTGTGTGCGGGCCACCAAGATACGCCGAGATCCGCATCAACTTGTCACAGGCCTTCAATGGTATCGGTTCTGTGGTTGCACCCTTGATGGGCTCCTACGTTTTCTTCAAGTTCGATGATAACTCGGCTCTTGATAACGTTCAGTGGGTCTATGTTGCCATCGCGGTATTTGTCTGGGCCCTCGCCGTTGTCTTCTGGTTATCCCACATTCCCGAGATTACCGACGCCGACATGGAGTTTCAAGCATCACAGGTCCAGACCAGTTACGACGACAAGCCTTTCTGAAAGCAGTATACCTTGTTCCACGCTGCATTTGCCCAATTCTGCTACGCTGGCGCTCAGGTGGCGATTGCCAGTATGTTTATTAACTACGTCGTCGAAACGCGGCCAGGCACTAGCGACTCTCTGGCTGCGCAATTCTTTGCCGGCGCTCAAGGTGCATTCGCTGTTGGTCGCTTCGTCGGTGTTGGCCTCATGCATTTTATTCGCCCGCGCATGGTATTCCTCGGCTTCTTGTTCGCTTGCGCCGTCTTTATTGCCCCGGCTATCCATGTGACAGGAAACATTGGCATGAGCCTCCTCTTTGTGGTTCTTTTCTTCGAGTCTATTTGTTTCCCCACCATCGTTGCCCTCGGTATGCGTGGCCTTGGACGTCATAGCAAGCGTGGCAGCGGCTGGATTATTGCTGGTATGTTATTTGTCCGAAATGACGTTTTATGATAGACTCGACTGACAAAGAACATTATAGGTGTTATTGGCGGTGCTTGTGTTCCACCTCTGACTGGTGCCACGGGTGATCGTCACGGTATGGGCATCGCGATGACGATCCCTCTCACTTTCTTTATACTGGCCTTGACCTATGCCGCTTCTGTGAATTTTGTACCTCAGTACCGCAACGTTGTCGACGCATTCACTGTTGCTGAGGTTGGTGTCGTCGACTTAAACGTGGATGAGGAGAAGACTGGCGGTGCAGTCGAGATGACAGTGTCCCCTGAGACGTGAGTTGGCAACTAGACAGTTTAGAAACTTTATAGCTATAGTTGCTTTTAGTTTAAACTCATGATGTATCAACAGGAAGTCCTACCCTATACCAGTTCCACAGACAATCTAGTTTCTGTTTAATATGTATCTTCCATAGTTGAATATTTAGCATCCAAATTCCGATCCTAGAACTATAATAATAATAGTTGGTGAAATATGAAAACTTAAAAATATACTTAGTGAACGGCGAATCTGTCGTGTGGTTTCCGAGGTTCGGAATAACAATCATTCACGAGAGATGATTTCATAACACTTGTGGCTATTGGTGGAAGTTGAATTTGGGTTTCCTAGGGAACTAAAGGTAGATGTGAACCATAAAGCTATTATGTTCAAAGTTG
>JWIW01000081.1:1088941-1254643 GCA_000966855.1 Fusarium sp. JS1030 | reverse complement strand
CTGAATGGGGCCCGAGGAGCCGGGATCAACTGGGATGCATCCCGGCTAAAGATACAAGGCAGAGAACAAGGAACGCCCTGGAACAAAGGAAGTTTAATCCTCCAGCAGTAGATCAATGGGTTAAGAAAGGGTAACGCTGGTGAGTCTTGCCACATAGAAGCCAACGTGTTCTCAATAGCCTCAAAGGTATAATTAATCTTTAAATTTGGATGACAAGCAAGTTATGGGACGTCAGTCCAGACTCGGATCTTGATGCAGATCTCTCCCACAGTTCGTGGGCGAGGATTAGACTACAGAAAGCGGCTTGCGGAACAGCCCGTCATTCGGAGAATTCGTGGCGCTCCACTCTTGATAGCGTCATAATTTCCAATCACACTGTTTCCAGAGGCCCGAGACCCCTGTAACTGTGTTGGTTGTTGGTGGGACTCGGTGGGTGCGTAGCTTTCTTTGCTAGTAAAGCCATCTTTGACCAGCAGCAACTCTTCGTTCATCTAGCTGATGATGGCCCAAAGCAACCTGAGGCTTCTGGAAGAATGGTTCGAGGGGTGGTGTTAGACCCCAGAACTATTAGCGTTCAAAGTTGGACAAATAACCATCAGTTGAAGACTTGCACGCCAGTCAGATCAAAGCCAGCGACAACAAAGAATACATGCCGACGCCGTGGCGTCAAATAGTTCAAGAAGCTATGACGTCTTCTATAAGCTTGATGGAAACGATATATGCTTCAAAGATTCATCAATCATCACTCATCACTCATGCATCCTTCTTGCCTTGCCCTCCGCTGTACAGCAGCCCATCTGTTACGCTTCCAAACCAGTAGGCCCACCAATCCACAGCCAGGTTCACCCGGCCATACCATGGAGTTTCGCCCGTTACCTTGGGCATCCTATCTGCTGCCTTGACAAGGTAGTTGCTGGTCGCGGACATGGCCAACTCCCGTGGTTTGTCCTCTCTGTTCTCCATGACAGGCATCACGCTCGTCGAGCCTGTCTTCTCCATCTGCTTGAGGATCCGTGTTATTGTCTTGGCCATGACATTGGCTCCAGGTGTCCACGACGTTGTCACATAGCCCATAACAAAGGCCATATTGGGCAGAGACTCAACCATGCACCCGCGCCAGGTATACTGGGCTCCCGCATCGATGGGCTGGCCATCGACCAAAGGTGTCACTCCACCAAAAAGCTGGAAGTAGAGGCCAGTCGCGGTGATGATGATATCCGCCTCGAGTTTACGCCCGGACTCCAGCAGAATCCCGTCCTTGGTGACCGTCTCGATTACGTCCGTCACAATCTCGCAGTTGTCTCTGTGGAACGCCTTGAAGAAGTCTCCCTCTGGACATAGGCAGAGTCGCTGCTGAAACGGGTTGTAGCTCGGGTTAAAGTGCACGTTGACGTCGACGTCCTTGGGCAGCGCCTCCTTCATTGACTGCATGATGCTTTTACGTCCTTGCTCCGGGAAGTTGAGGAGAACCTGGGTTATGAAGAGCTCCCACAGCACGTCCTTCCAGTATATGAGCCAGTAGGCCCATGTCCACGGTAGAAGGAAATGCAGGAAAGCGTCGATGCTGGACGTGTTGGCCCGAGAGGAGACAAAGGATGGGCTGCGCTGGAGCATGGTCAACTTGCCAGCTTTCTGGGCGAGTTCGGGCACAACTGTGATTGCCGTGGCTCCTGAACCGATGACAACAACACGCTTTCCGGAATAGTCGAGGTCCTCGGGCCACCACTGAGGGTGGACAGTCTGGCCACCAAAGCCCTTTAGCCCGGGAATGACAGCCTCAAACGCCTTGTCGTACGAATAGTATCCCAAGCAGCTGATGACAAAGTTTGCAACCATAGTCTTGCGCTGGCCCTCGACATCGACCTCTATCCTCCACTGTTGCTCTTCGGTTCGCCATTCGCATCCAACCACCTTATGGCGAAGTCGGATCTTGTCCCTGAGGCCAGCGACGTCGACGGCTTCTTCGAGGTACTCGACAATCTCGTGGGCCTGGGCCATGCGGTGCGTGTGTCTCCACGGGTACCAGGACAAACCGAACGAGGTCATGAACGAGTCGGAGCGGAAGCCCGGATAGCGGAAGAAGCGCCATGTTCCGCCGATGCCTTCCTGGCCTTCAAGGATGGTGAAGGGACGGTGGGGGAGTCTCTGGCGGAGGACGCGGCCGGTGTTGATGCCTGAGAGGCCGGCGCCCAGGACGAGGATGTCGTGGTGCTCAATTGGATCGGCCATGATGGGCTTCACTCTCTATTATGAGAGTTTTGGGTGGCTGAAAGACGCAAAGGGGACAAGAAGGAGATGTTGAGGGTTTCCCCCAGTGTTGGGAACGACCCAGACCCTGTGATTTTTTCCAAGGTAGCTCAACCTTCTTTCCTCCTTCGTCCGACAAGACCCGGGCCCACATTTTGTGACAAGCCACATTTCCATCTCTGGAAACATGCTGGATTTTGTGCTTGTTAGGCTGTGGGATACTTGTTGACCTTAGAAACATGATGTTTCTCTATCAAGCGCTTTGAGGATTGTGCCAGGCTCTTACACCAAGGCCTCGAGTCATAAATTAGCGGCGATCAAAGCGTCAGCTTACAGGTACAGTAACCACTTCTAAAGGCGAATGCAACGCTGTCGCGCCAGATATTGTCTTGCCACGAACCATCCAGAACATCAATTTCAGTCACAGAATAACAACAATTAAACATGGCCAGCTACAAATACTCGCAACGACTGATGAAACCGCAATTGACTTTTGCGCGAGCCGATGCGCCTGCCAGAGCTCTGATAGGTTACCTCGGACAAAGATCTGACAGCTCCACCAGCGCGACCCTGGCCCTGGGAGAGCCGTCTAATCTGACACAACGGCATCGACCGAAAACTCTAAAAACAACCAATGATAAGCGCTGTAGCCAGCAGATTCGGTAAGAGCTGTCCTTTGATGGCCGAGCACGTGGAGTGAAAAGAAGCCCTTTTCGACCACGTATGTCGAGAACTGTACCAGCTGTCAACTCTTGCCTACCCAAGATGTAACATCAAATGTGAAATTCATGACAGACCGAGAGCTGTCTTGTGATCCAGGTTTCATTTAGGGCTAAACATGTTGAAAAAGGCAATATGTATACCGGATTGAAGCCGCTGTACTAACTATTGGTGCAGCACCTGTTTTTTGGTGCAGTGGTTACTTTCCAACAAAACAACTGGAAACTGCTCTTCCTTCCCAGTACCATTAACTAATCGTGGTTGTTGCAGTTCGACACATAATTAATGTTGACAAAGCAGCCCGATTTGTACTCGACCTTTCCACACTTGTCACACCCGGCGCTGCGGATCTTCTGGAACCACTCCCAGAGGTCGTCTCCGATCATCTGGCAGTCCTTACCTTCAATAAAGACGCCACAGCCAAGACCATCTGACTTGGCCCAGCAGTTGCCGGTGAGCTGATTATTGCTGTTTACGGTGATTAGTCCTGGTCTCCTATATACCAGATGACAGATGGTTTAAACTTACTACGTCCCGTACCAGAAAGGGTCTGCTCGGTTTCGGCGCAGCCTGTTGACGGCGTAGTCGCAGTGCTTCTTCTGCAAAAGAGGACCGCCACACTGTTGTTGATGTTAGCTGTGTGGATTGATCATGAAAACAAGAAATAGAATGCTTACCAGACCACTGCCATTGCAGTCATACTTTGGCTGAAATGGCGCAGGCGGCGGAGGGGGAGGAGGAGGAGGCTTAGTCACCTCACAGCCGATATCCTTGCCTCCTCCTGCTCTATCGATGGCTTCAGAGATGCACTTGGCATCAACGTCATTCTTCCCATTCATCTCTGCCGTCCACTCCCTGTTGTCATCGCCGCCGCCGTAGTTAAACTTGGGGGATTCGATTCCACACTTGCCCGCCTCATCAATGAGCTTCTTTCCGCTGTCTGTGGTCGACCAGCCGCCGCCCCAGACGTAGACCTTGCGATCGTCAACCTTGCATGCGGCCCACGTCTTTCGCTCTTTGAGTGGCTCCATGCGATATGCGACTTTGTCCTTAACGGCGGCTCCGCCGGCCTTCCAGTTACCCGGATTGTCCTGGGAGTTACTGTCGCATCTGTCGAGCACAACGTCCTTGAGGTAAAAGATACAGTCCTGCTCAAGGACCTCGTAATCAAGATCGGGTGTTTCGTACTCGATGATCAGCATGACTTCGTTGGGTGTGTTTTCGTTGTATTTGCCCGTGATGAATTTGGAGCCGTCGTCAGGTCTCGCCAAAGCCTGCGCATTCTTGCAAAAGTCCTCGATGTTGGCCACCATTGGGTCCCTCAACACGTAGTGATTGGTCTGGAGCCCAAAACAAGCCGAAGAGTCGGGCTCCGGAGGCTTGTAGTCGCTGTCATCGCCGTCTTGCATCAACTTGTCTGCATCGCTCGGGTCGACAATCTGCTGAGGAATGTTGGCTATATGGCTAGGTCAGCTGAATATGTCGCTGCAATAGACTCTGGAAATACTTACACCAGTTTCTGTCGTTTGTGTCGTCTGACTTCTCGGTATCGTCGTCCTGTCGGCGATACTGGCGTCGTCGTTTATTGGGAATGCCTCCAGGTCCCCAAGGGGTGTTGTCAGCCGGGACCTGTTCGCCCTCGGGAATGCCTTGGTAGGGATGTCTGTCGTATGGGTGTTCCTGATGCCGTGTGATTCCAGACGAAAGGAGGTTTCTTGTAGTCCCCGCCTTCTTCATGGAATCGTCGACGTTGACATGGCGCAGCATGTTTGCCCTGATCCGCTCATATATCTTTTCGGCGTTGTCAAGATTCTCCCAGCCTTCATAGTCGACCATGATGGCCATGACTCCGGCAACATGAGGGGCAGCCATGCTGGTTCCGTTTTCCCTCGAGTAGCAGTCATTACACTTGATGTTGGAGGACTTGATCTTTTCCCCAGGTGCGAAAACGTCGAGCTTCCTGTGGTGGTTGGAACCACTAGCCGGGAGGATACCTATCGGCGGTCTTGTCCATCGATTGTACTGGATATTGACGGCCCCAACACTCATGGTAGACTGGTACCTGTAGTATCATCTGTTAGCTATGGCTTGTCCAGACATGGAACACAAAGAACTGCTTACCTCGCGGGAATAGTCAATCTCGTCTCATCACTGTTGCCGGCAGCAGCGGCAATTGGAATGCCTGCATCCGCAGCCTTTTGTAGGGCAACCTGCAGGATGTCGTCGGACGGGGGTATCGCAGAGTCCAGAGACCAGTTGATGACGGAGCCTCTCCATCCATCCCATGGCTGTTCCGGTCTTGTCAGCTCTTCTCCCATTTCTTTGCTTTGCATTGATGAACTCACCGGATTCTGCTTGAACTTGTTGTGCTCGGCAACAACGGCGTCGACAGCTGACACAAGTCATTAGCTGGTATCTTGACCAGAGTTTGTGACACTTACCTGCTGCCTTTTGGCTCGCTTTTGCCTGACAGTACACCTTGACGTTGACGATGTGCGCATCAAACGCCGCTGAATTGGCGGTGCCTGCGGCGATGCCGGCTACCAGGGTTCCGTGCCCGACGTCGTCATCCTTGATGCCCTGTTAGCTTAAACTCCATAAAAGGTCATCATAGCCTCATTTAAGAGAATGATCGTAAGCTCGTCAAAAGAGCAGTCCTAACCTCTTCAGAAGAGTGGTCCTAATCTCTTAAGAAGAGCAGCTATAATCCCATGTAGATGGTGGTACTAGGGTCACATGTGCGTGATCTTAAGGAAGGTGGAAAGGAAAGATGATGATGATCCAGCTCGTAGGCCGGCTGCAGGCCCCTTAGGGTCCACAGCCGCTGCCTTCCCACGTGATCCCTCACGTGGGTACCTGCGATGCTTCGCGCATCAGTAAAACATAGGAAAAAGGAGAGACCCACCATAGTATGACCGTCAGGGCAATAGGGGGACTGGTCTGTTGGTTTCAAGTCGCCAAAGTTCCTCACTTTTGGCGCTAGACCGGTATACCGCTGGAAGGCGTCATGTGACAGTCTAACGCCAGAGTCAAAGACGTAGATGTTGATTCCAGGCCCCGGGTGATATTTCCAATATGTCATGTGCTCTTTCTCAAGATCGGTACCCAAATCCAGTCTCTCACGGTCTTCGGGATAACCGATCTGAGGCAAGGTCCATCCGTTGTTAACCATAGCCATGTTCCAAGATGAAAGCCGGGCCCAGATCTGCCTATTCCACCTTTTGTCCTTGCGGGAGGGAGCATTCACTCCCTCTTTCTTTAGATCTTCTTTTTCGATGGTGTCAGACAGTTCGGGGATCGTATCCTGGGGGTAATAGTCATGGTGGATATATTCCACCCCCGGGTCGTGGCGGATGATTTCATGAACGAGATGCGAGTCCTCTTCCCGGACCGTCAAGTGATAGGCATTGATGACGTTGAAAGGGCTGAAAGTTGTTGCAACCTCGGTGAGATTCAGCCCTGTATTCCCGAAATGATCTTCAAGATTGTGATCATCACGAAGCTTGACGATATACTCGTTTTCCGCAAGATCAAACCCTTCCGGCACGTGATAAGGGGCCTTTGTAGGTGATCTAGGAGCCAGGATCGCCGAGGCGCCACTAAGCACAGAGGCTAAGACCCAGATAAGTCTCATGTTATCGGGTCTAAAGCCTTGGGCCTTGGTTTGAGAAGGCTTAGACCAGATGAAAACTTTTAGAGGCTGATTTGAGGAGGTTTAGATAAAGATGAAAGGTATTGGAGGTTGATTTCATACGGCTTAGATGACGGCCATACACCTTAGAAGGTGGTTTGAGAAGACTCAGACCAAAGTGAAGAACTTTCAAAACTGGTTTGGAGAGGCTTGTGCCAAGGTGAGTGCCAAGGTGAGTGATGGGAGCAAGAGAAGTCGTATTGCACTGCTTCTATCGTGCTTTTATATTTATCAACAGGTGAATACTTCGGTCCAGCCTGATATCCCAACCCACGACAGTGAGTTCAAAATCCACGATTCGCCATGTAGAATGGGGAGTGACATGGATTCGAATCCGCTACACAGCATGTGAGACCGTAAGCACAATGCATTCCTGTGGATCTATCTATGGGTTCGCATTCATGGGTTGATACATAGAAGCTGCGGTCTATGTCTGTTGGCACCAGGCTGAGGTTGCTAACGATGTAAGCGAGAACTACTACAGTAACGGTTGATTACGGTTATTTCCCTAGACTAAATTAATAGCATAGCCGGATCCTTCGATTGAAATCAAAAATCCCTTTAGTCCCAACATAGTCATAGTGTCAGCGCGTTGCTCGAGTGTAGTTGGACGAACGCGCCGGGATGAATTGAATACTAGTCACGCGAGAGCTATTGCTGGGGGCAGCTCTGGAGAAGGATTCTCGTCTCGGCGACTTAATCTCACCTTAAGGCTGAAGGTTAGGTGCTGGCTGCGCCTGTGAATGTTGCAAGCGCGAGGCAGATTGCCAGAAAGTCTCCGAGACGCTGCATCGTGAAAATTAGTTGTGGCTTTACTTGAACTTGCATGTGCACTAGAGTTATACGGGTTTACTAGCGTGAGGCGGATTGTTATGAGAATGTCCCCGAGAAGCTACGTTGTGTCGATGAGTTGTATTAAACTTCATTGTCACTTACACTGGATTACTGGGTTTGTGATACTTGACGTATCTCCAGGTTGATATTGGATCTGCAATTGGAATAGAGGCTCCACGAGGCAGCCGGTCATTGGACTGTCTACCGATTCCGTGCATGATGACTACATCAACAGCGAGATAGCTGTCCTTGACAACAGCTCTTTGAGATAGCAAGGATGATTTCACGGTTTTGTATCCACCCTTGCTTCTGGGGATGGACGGCCAGTTTTCATAACTTTTCGCGACAGAGTATCCCTTAAAAAATTAAATTAATTTGCATTCTACCAAACCAATAGAACGGTTGCTTGTCAACTTTGACTAGAAGAGATTTACCTTCGATAAATCAGCTTGCACCAAGTCTGGCTTCGCTGTCACCCTGGGTTCGTTCTCTTGACTGGGCTTTTAAATAAGCGGGTTAATTACCCAGACTGCCTTGTATCTTCGCGTTCAAATAACTCGGCTGGGATGCTTAGCGACGGCTACTCGTAATTAAGCCAGAGGATGCAAGACGAGGGGGTAAATAGGCCGAGACTATGCCTCTTAGCCCACCGTACTGCGCCATGACGCTCGAGTGGGTGGGCACGGCAACTCCTCCGTTACTACCCTGAATAGGGACGGTGGCTTACCAATATCGAGGCAATCAAGCTGCTACCTACGAGGGTGGCAGGGAGGAATCTTGTAGGTATCAATCAATACACACGGCTGTGTGCAGCATCTGTCAGTAGGCATGCAATTGTCCCCATGTTGCTTTGAAATAGTTGTAGTGAGTATCAAATCTGCAAGGATCAAACAACTGTGAGTTTCTTCAAGGGAAAAGAGCATTGATTCCCAAGATGGAATATTGAACCTTGGCCATTCTTCCTTCTCATCTTTAGCAGATCAAATTGCATTTAAATCTCTGATGCCACTGTACCGTAGTTTCGTAAAGGTGACCTTTGTTGGTGATCACATAACCTCCCTGTGAGCAAAAAAGGGTTGCGTTAGACAAAACATTCCACCTATGCATTCAAGGGAACCAAATCTAGTCAAACACCGAACACCAATTTCATCGACTACCCTACACGGAACTTGTCCAACAATGTGATGGTGATTGGAAGAACTATGCTCCGCCTAGTATTCATGCACGTCAAGACGCTGCTGTGATGAGATGTACCATCACGGAGCAAGGTCCTGATCAGGCTACCGTTCAAAGTCTCAAGCCGTGACAATGAGGTAAGCGATCGTAAATATGCATATGCGCAGCTGACCGTCTCCCTATGGTAGGGCTGGCCCGGTTCGATCATCGGCTCCGAGCCCCCGGTCATGACAACACATCCCTGCTCGGGGCAGTATCTTGCCATTTGATTTGCCAGCTCTTTCACTGCTGGGCCAGTCTGACCAACAACATGATCCACACAAAGATTATCTGCGTCCGTGTCTCTCCATACGCGACGCACGAGTGGAGAGCTGAAACTCACAGCCCAACAACCGGGCCATGAGCTGAGAAGAGACACAGGCCCGGGTGGAAAACACTCATTATATTACGCCGTCGCAAAACTATTTCTCGTTTGGTCTGCCGTTCTATCTGATCTAGCGGATGCCTCGGAAACACCTTGCTTTTCTCTGCCGACGCCAAACACGACGCATTTACCATGGTCAACCACGGGCCCTCTAAGGGCTGCAATACTTGCCGGGCGCGTCGTGTAAAATGTGACGAGGGCAAGCCTTCTTGCCAACGATGCATCCGCAGGGACCAAGAATGCGGCGGTTACGAGAGAAAACCAGTCCAGATCAAGTTCAAGGTTCAGACAGCCGCCAACCGCGAACAGAAACAGAAGCCTCGCAAGAAACAGGCGTGCGGGGCCCTCTCGACTACGCCTCTACTGAGGTTCGTAGAATCGATTCCTCCGTTTCTTGAGCCAGTGGAACGAGATGTCGCCCTTGGCTTCTTCCTCACCAATTTTGCTGGCGTGGGCCGTGGCTTGGCATCAGCTCGAGGCCTTTTTGAAGTCTTGGCCCCTGTATTAGCCTCGGAACTTCCCTCTTCGGCCGCTTCTATGGCCGTCACTGCTGTGTCGACAAGACTGTTTCGCATGTGGCGCCACAAGGACATCATCAACTTTGAATTTCCGCACAAGCCACATGTCGACGCCTTGGCGCGTCTCCGGGTTTCTTTGAGAGACCCAATCGAAAGAAAAAGCCATGCGACAACGGTTGCTGCTCTTGTACTTCAGTTCTACGAAAACCTCTTTGCTGTGCACAATCTTCAAAAAGCTTCTCGAACTCATCATGACGGGGCAGTTGGCTTGCTCATGAGCCAAGACCAGGGCACACCGGGCATGGCCATCGGCAATCATCTCCTGGGATATATTCTACACTCAGAGGTTTCATACTCTATCCGCTCAAAGATGCCCTTTCCAGCATACCTTCATACCTGGATCCTACGGCACCCGGCTCCTATGAACTTGAGCTCAAGACTCGATATGGTTGGCATCTCGATTGCAAACCTACAAAACAATTTCTGTCGCTTATTTTGCGGCAGCAATGCCAAGTCTATATCCCCTGTCGACATTGAGGCCTTGTGGTTCGATGCCAAGTCTACAGAAGCACGTCTGTTGGCCTGGCTGCAGGAAATGCCGAGTCATTGGCACCCGCTCAGATTACAGCAAGTGCAGGATGCTATCCCTCCTATCGTTACATATATAGACAGCTGTGACGTATATCCTTCGGTTCAAGTTGCTGCTATATGGCAAACTTGGCGGAGCTACCGGCTTCTCCTGCTCAAGATAAAGCTCTCAATCCTTCAGCTGGTACCAGGCGGTATGCTCGACACAATACTCTCTGGAAACAACAACGCAGACAAACAAGTCGACCTCATATGCAGTGCCGAGGATACTGTGCAACAGCTCATCGACTCTATATGCCATAGTGTTCCTTTCTATCTCGGAAATCAAAACGAGCGGGTGTCTTTGCCGGTCATGACAGACCCCAGCATTGTCCACCCAAGCTACCACCACCTCGAGCCTTGGGACACATGCTTCATTGATTACATGACCAGCGATGATTACATGACTGCGGATGCACATAAGGCCCACGTGGTTGCTTATGGGGCATGGCACATTTTGAACATCTTGACTACAGTTCTCAATCTCTTGTCGGAACAATGCGGCTGCTTTCTTTCTCAGGCCTTGAGGCAAGGGCAAAAAGAATGGATCCAGGAGCAGTTTGGCAGGGCAAGCGTCATCTTGAGCCTGAAAACCAACAAGGCGTTTCACGACTTTGAAAAAAGCAGGGTGAAGAGCAACGATGTTGAGGAAGGTTTGGTGGAGAGGGTTAGGGAGGGACTGAGGGTGACCAGCGGGTCATGACATGCAGTCTAGTCACAGAGACTGAGTCATGATACCCATGGGTTGAGTAAGCTTATTGATCCTTTTTGACAAGTGTTGTGGTGCCAGGGTGAATCTCTTGGCCAGTCTCTGGCTCAGGTTTGATTTTACTGGCCCGTTTACGAGTAACAGCAGAACATGTCGTTCAAATAGAGCTGGAGATATTGTGGCCAAACTATTTAGTCGAAGAGATCAAATAGGTATATATACGCTAGGATTTAAGCTAGAAGCACAAAGATAAAAATCAAGCAATAAATCCTTGGGAACCATAGGAATATGTCCAAATGAAGCTAGTTTCAACACCATGAACGTACAATGCCTGTCACCTTTTCACACAAAATCCTCGTCCCCCTCTATCAATACTGTGGTCTCGGGCCTGATGATGTGTTTGATGGTGGTTGCCCTAGTCCCAGAGACTGGTTTGAGGCTGCTGCGGGATACCTAGACACCTGTCTCAGATGCTCAGGCGTCCCCATTGGCACCATCTCTTGCGTTCCATAGCGACGGTGGGCCACCTTGCGGTCACAGTTAGTGCAGTAATGGCTGAGATGGCTGCCCCAGCCACAGGCGTAGGGAGCAACAGCTCCGCCGATTGTTGCAAACCCCAGAACGGTTGCGGCCACGCTGGAAAGTTTATTAGAGGAAAGGATATGAATGCAGCGGTAATGGATCTTACTGAGTCCGAGAAGAGGGACTCTTCTTGACTTTTGTCTCGACGCGATATTTGCAGAACGGGCAGTCGACAACGTCAGACTGTTCCCCGAGTAGATGCAATGGCGTGACTGTTGCGCCGTTGTCATATACATGTTGTTGTTGGTGTTGTTGATAATGACGTTGAGGCATAGGAGGAGGCTCGTCGGGTTCGACTGGTATCGGAGCGTCATAGTAATCGTTTCTTTTGGCAAGGTGCTCCGTGGTCACGACCTCGGGGAGCGAGTCATAGTTTCCAGTTTCCTTAGCAAAGTGATCCGAGGTGACTACCTCGGGGAGGTCCCCGTCATGAACAACGGTATGCAAAGTCCTGGTATACCTGTTAATTGTTGAAAAGCCAAGGTTGTCTATTCTGGTTATCCCATACTTCGCTCGTTGTGGTGGCCGTTGGCCCCCTGGGGCGGTCTCTGCGGGAATTTTCTCGACATAGCCGCCTGTGGCGGTGTTATACGAGGGTGGTGGCTGGATGAGCTCTCTCTCAGACATCGTGAAGCCGAATAGAACGAGTCGTGGGACAGGGAAAAAAGATTGATAGCTTAATTTGTGTTGCGGGGGATTAGGGGTCCTTTGTATCGCCAAGCTGCAGGCACTTGGACCAGAGCGCTCCATACGGCCAAATATGCGTGAGCTAGTCCGACGGACTACAGCCTAACCGTACATAGCCCCAATGGCGAACCGACTTATCAGCGGCGTCAGCAACAGTCCACCGGGCGACGGTTCTAGGGGGTAAGGGTGACGTCAGGGGTTGCCGCGCCTCTTTTATTCGCCAGTTTGGGGCTTACTCGGACCAGGGGCAAGCAACGCGCCTGGGCCCCATCTCGCAACAAGAATACCAACTCAGGAAATGTTGATTAAACCAACTTGAGCCTTGACAACTAACAAACGATATGCCTTGTGATATGACGCGCGATTATATCATGCAGTTATAAGCCGCATGGTGACTGGGGCTTTTGCAACGCTGACATCTCTCGGCAAACCCGATTTGCGATGATCAGGTACCAGTTGGGGCAGCAGTGAAATCGTATCTCGTTCAGCTCGTTTACGGATAAGTTTGTGATTGGTTCCATCGAGTCTATGCAACCATTCTTTAATTGTATATAACCAGGTCTTAAATCAATGTCGAACAACCTTCCAGGCGAATGGCTTGTTCGAGTTATCTTTCCGTCACAGTCGTTCAAAGTCTTTTCTTCTTCTTTGACGGGTTAGTCATTTCAGCCGGATGATCTCCATTATCTCTTTACTATTTAGCGTTTATTCAAACAGACCGATCCTAGAGCAAACGCCTTTGTAGCGCGGCAAGTAAGTCTATACAATTCTACTCGGCTTTTCTTGGGGCCACAGTTTCGTCCTACTTGATTGATTCCGGTTATCTCATACGTCTTTCACTCTAGCCGATTGAATGCTTAGTGTCGAGTAACCCTTGTGGTTTTTTGCTTGCTGGCCGTTTGTTCTAGACTTTCAGCTGCTTGGCACTAAATCACATTGACACACCGCATCGACGGCTAAATTACTGTACTGTTATCACCTACAGCTACCGTAGACTACTTCACGATTGCGGTACTTGGCCAATGGCGGCATTGTCTTTTGAGTTACGATGGCTTCGTCGGTAACTTTCTTTTTTTTGCGACGGGCAAAACGCGGCTCATATCTACGCAACAAAAAATTTCTTGCATTCTTATTACCCATAAAGGAATAGAAGACATCTATTGCTGACGAGCTTGGTCAACTTGTGAAATGATTCCATGATCGTAAGTAACACTTGATTGGCCCATGTTGCCCCGGCCAAAGGGCGTGGAAGCGGCAAGGGCGTCGGACCCCACCTGCCCCTCCTCTCATGACAGCTCCAGAAGCTCGTGGTCCAGCAGCTTAAGATAGCAAGAGCTTCCCCCGCCGTCTTCCCTCTCCTCTTCCTTCACCAACATTCATCTTTGGATACCTTCGCCATGTCTTCCGACCAGATCGTCTTCTTTGACCTCCCCAGCAAGCCTCCTTGCGCTGCCTGGTCTCTGAACCCTTGGAAGAGTGAGTTTCGTTCCATTGTCGCTCCGTGGCGAAAGTACTGACCCGAGCGCAGCGCGCTTCCTCTTCAACTTCAAGGGCCTCGACTACAAGACTGAATGGGTAATAAGACTCAATTGGTAGGCTGGAAGAAATATGCTAACTCTTGCCAGCTCGAGTACCCCAATATTAAGCCAACCCTGGAAGCTCAGTACGTTGCAAACTCCCCAGACGTCAGCTGTTCGCCAACTGACTGACAACACCAGCGTCTCGGCCAATGAGTCAACCGGAACATGGACTATCCCGACCGTCAAGTTCCCTGATGGTACTTACCTCATGGACTCGCGCAAGATCGTCGAACGTGTTGAAAAGGAGCACCCTGAGCCATCAGTACAGCTCGATTCGCCCACCCTGGCCAAGCTTGAGCAGATCATGCCCCGCCTCATGACGCCCCTCCGCCCCATTTACTTCACCACTGTCCCCGAGCGTATTCTGAACAGCGAGAGTGTCCCTTACTGGCACGAGACCCGGTCAAAGCTGGCCGGCATGCCGCTTGACCAGCTCAGCAAGGAGAAGGGTGGTCAGCAAGCCTGGGACGCTGCTCAGCCGGTCCTGCATGAAGTCGAGGCCCTTCTCAAGGAGAACTCAGATGGCCCCTTCTTCTTGGGCAAGACACCTAGTTATGCCGACTTTGTCTGGGCCGGCTTCCTCATCTTTTTGCAACGCAACGGTGTGATCGAGGGTCTCTACAAGATTAGCGGAAATAGCCAGCTTCACAAGGATCTGCTGGAGGCGGCTGCTCCCTGGCACAAGAGGAACGACCATTAAGTGATTTAACAGTGGTTCTCAGCGCCACCAGTGCAAAATCATGAGGAACTATAACTAAGTAGAACATATAAACTAACGCTGCCATTCTCCTCCTGTTACTCCGCATGAATCACAGCAGACTTGTTCCACCTTCCTCATTGTCCGACTCCAAGTCTCCCAAGCTATTCGTCGTTAGCGAATCACTGAAACTGAGCTCTCTTTCAAACTGTTCTCCCAACTCGTCCACGTCGGACAACTCACGGGCTCCCAGATCTGTCTGCATGTCAGTATGGTGGACTGACATGAGAGGATGGGTGCTCGAGTCGTGCTTTCTACCCGTGTATGCCCTACTCTCCATGGTTTTGAAGGCGTCATCCCGGATTCTCTCCATCATGCTGTTGTAGATGGCTTGTCGCCGCGCCCGGCCCTTCTTTCCGTCAGCTTCAAACAAGTCCGGAAACCTCCAGTTGACGTAGAGATTCCCATGGCTTGGGCGTGTTCTGATGCCCTTGTGCTGGCCAGGCGCGTCAAAGTAGTAGGAACACAGGGTGCAAGCACCCTTGCTGCTTCCAATGTACTTCCAATCGCGGAAAAAGCTGAGCCCCAACCTGGAAGAATTGGCCAAGACCCATTCGAGTACCAGTATCTCAGCATGGACGTAGGGCTTGAAGCTCGTCTTGTCGCACTGGGTTTTGATGCGATCATCCAGGTGCATGGTCTGCAACTCCTGAGCCATGCCGCGGTACCTGTCTATCTTGGTGTTATCGCTGTCCATACGGCCTATAATAGCAGACGCCGTCTCGCTATTCTTCCCGAGTGGGTTGTTCTCGGCCTTGCTCGACGGCACTGGGATGACCTCAACTTCTTGGAACAGCTCAGACCAGCTCTCTTCAGCTTCAATAAGGCCATTGACGACGGTCTCGTAGTTGCGGAGACGAGTCAAGTTGTGTCTTAGTTCAGACCAGCATTCAAAGCTTCTTCCACCCTGTCTGCGACCTATCTCAGCACGCTCGTCGACAAAAGTCTTTGTCTGCGGCGTGAGAAAGCTTGCGAGCGCTTGCAGGACGCGGTTGTAGGACTCGAGGTCTGGAGAAAGGCCTGTCAGCTATGTCACGAATTAACTCATGGCGGGGGACCTGCACTCATTTTGGCTCACTCCTTTAAACACAACTCCTTCAATGGTGTGGTTCAGAGCTTCGAGGCCCCTTCTAACCTCGGCAGCTATTCATTGTCTTTAGCTTCCCCCTTTGTGGGTTGTCATTGTTGAAATGACTGACCTTCATTGTCTGGCTCGGAGCATTCGAGACACACATCCAGGTGCCTTTTGAAGTCACGAAGGTAGAAGTCCAGCCTGGGTAGGTTGAACACCAGGATCATCTTGAGAACATCATGTCTGGCTGAAATGCGCTCATCCCCCTTGAGTTTATAGAAGCCACATAGTCTTGTCAGGAGCTCGTATAGGAATATTTCTGCCGCCGCCAAGCCTGAGCCGAAAACCTGGTTGCATCCAAAGACGTAGACAAACTTGTCTTCGTCCTCGAGGAGGGCAATGGAGGTGACTGTTTTGCCGCCCTTCATGTTGTCGCAAACATTGGCCAGTCCATGGAGAAAGCAGTAGAATTTCTGCTCTTCTGTCTTTGGACTTGGATTGTCTGGAGGGTCGGGGCCTCTCAGGGAGCCCTCTTCGTGGGTGATTTCTGTGAGTGACTTGAAGATGACGATTGGCTCGTACAAGCGGCGCTTCTGCTTCTGCTTGAGAGGAACGATACTGCCTGATTGAAGTTAGTGACCGTCATATGGGCCTGTTTTTAGTAGAGATTTTTGCCATACTGGATGTCATTTTGATGATATGTTCTCGTTGAAGCTCTTTGATGCTGGTCTATAGGTTCTTTGACGATGGACGAGTATGGTGAGTTTCTCAACATCATGGCAGTCTTTATTCTTATATTTTTCTTGCCATGATTTATACAATTTTGTCCTCTTTCATGATGACTTCGCCGACCATGACCGTTTGCCTTATCCAAGCCCCATGCTGGAGGCCGACTTGGGGGCCCATCACATTATGCAGGCTGCCAGGCCGGCCTCCTACAGCCCGTTGCCTTTTTACTGTTACCTTTTCCTCCATTTTCCAATGACATCAATCGCACTCACCGAGGTTAGGCCTCTTTTTTGGGCCGCGACCCCCACAGGCAACGAGGCAGACCACCAACAAGAAGACGCAAACGCAATTGAGGGATCCGCTCTCCTGTTTCTCTCCAGACACCGGTCTTGTGCTGGCCTCCGCTCCGCACATTTGTATTCTCCCATTTCAGCGCATTGGAAGCAGCGAAATCATGGCGATGCATTTTGACAACTGCAAGAGATGGTGGTCGGCCTCAGGTCGGCCTCCAGAGATTGGCCATGGACCGTGAGGGTATAAGTCTGGGTCTTTTCTACGGCCAAGTTGAGTTTTGCCAGCCGGCTAGTCTCTCTCAATAGGAGCATCTACGCACAACTATTCTCCATTCAAAGATTTATCAATAAACCCACACTAAGACCAATTCCCCTCGCAGAAGAAGACGGACTAGTTGGCCATGTCGCGAAGAAGCCATCGCTCTCACAAACACGGACGGCACAGCAGCTCCAACCAGCCTCAGCAAGACGACATCCCCGTCGATCCTAATCTGATGCAAGACCCTTCTTCTTACACTCCGTATACTCAAGCTGCAGTATTCGGTTCCTACGCTCAGGTCGATCCAAGTCAGAGCCAGTAGAGCACTGATCCACGGCTCTCTGATCCGTCGGCGGCCGTCGGCGCGAGTTCAGAGTGGCAGGATCCGAACCTGGCCAGTATGGGCTACTATTACAACACGCAACAACCAGCAACAGTCAATCCTAATGATCTCGTGCTCGACCCAGGGTCCGGCTCCTACGCCCAGGGTTACGCCAGTTCTGCTTACCAAAATGCCGGCTATGGTACGTCTCGAGCTACAAGTTCCTGAGCCTGGGCTAGAGACGATGATGAGCTGACGCAAAACTATGTGCCCAGACGAGCCGGGAGAGTCTTCAGCTGCTGCTGCGGCACAGGAATTCAGTCAGTTCCAGTGTGAAGACTGTGGAAAAGTCTGTGATAACAAGCGGGATTACAAGTATGATGAACCCCATCTTGGCCTTGTATACAAGTCTAACGAACTACTCCAGCAAGCACCGCAAAACTCATGTCAGACCCATTGAGTGCGAGGCAGATAAGAACTGCAAAGTCACCAAGGCAGAGCAGAGAGACATGATCCGCCATTACTGCACTGCCCACAAGGACTATGCCGCCAGGAAGGGCATCTCGGCAGACTCCGTCGTGTGCGGCTTCGAGGGCTGTACCTCGAGTTTCACTCGACCAGACAACCTTCGGAAGCACTGGAAGAAGTACCACGACTACGAGGAGTAACGCTTGGGTTTTCTAGGGTATTTAGTTGGAAATTTCTCTTTCATTTCCTATGTCTGCTGATTTTCCCATTGCGCTCGACCAGCCTCCCCTGCTCTGACCTCACGTCACGCTTGGGCTGATATCCACCGGGCAATGACGGAGATTCCTGTTTGCTTTATACGAATACGCGTTTGTTTGTTTAACTCAGCCATGAGTTTGGTTTGATGACTGGTTTCTTTTCATTTCATGTCACGAAGAATCAAGACGTTCGTTTTGTTGGTCATTCAAGGAGATCTCTCACGTTTGTATTTCGTCTTTCTTGGTATTACACGTTAACAATGAAACTTCTGTTCTTTTTTCGCTCTCTTTTGCACCACCGCCAAATAAACAACCCAGTTTGCCTTCGCCCTTCTAGCTTTTGCCCGCTCGTTCATTTACATCCCAAGTCATTCATCCCTTGATCCGTGTGAAGAAGATATGTGAAAGTAGACACACAAAAAGAAATGGTGTATAGAATCGTTCAAGGGAATCCGGAAGAAGAGGTACGTTAGAAAGAGAAAATGCGCCATGTCCAGTAAACGCCTGTCAACTCCAATATTCTGGCTCCCGGCCAGGAACCCGCCTGCGTAAAATCAAGTCTCAAATCAACATGCTTCTTCTTCAGACCTATGCCGACGAGAAGGGGCAGACACCGTCGGCCGAGCTGGCGCCGGAGCTAGGGCATCTCCGTTCCGACTCGGCGACAGAGGGAGCGGCACTATAACCGCCTGGGCAGCCTCCGCTGGTGCTGGAGATGATGCTCAGGGTGTCGACCTTGAACTCCATGTCGCCGGTGCTGAACAGCTCAAAGTGCATACGGGCAGAGTCGACGTGCTGGGACTTGAGGTACTCAGCCATCTCAAGCATGAACTGCTCAGGGCCGCAGATGTAGTACTCAGTGGCGCCGTGGCAGAGGTAGAGGTCGTCACGGTCAACCTTGGCCAGGTCGACACGGAAGTCGTGGTCGTAAGTGACGCCGTAGACGTCGGACTCGGCGAGGTGTGTCTTGAAGATGTTGGAGCGAAAGTTGGGGCGGTTGCGGGCGACACGGCGGACCTGGTCGTAGAAGGGGACGGAGCGGCGGGATCCGTGGATCCATGAGACGGGACGGTGAGGCTGGCGCTCCGAGACGGTGTTGAGGATGGACATCATGGGGGTGACTCCGACGCCGGCCGAGATGAGGACGATGGGCACGTTGGACGTGTTGGACATGTCGAGGAAGAACTCTCCAGCGGGGTGAGTGAGATCAACAGTGTCGCCCTCATCCTTCATGTCGATGAGGAGGTTGGACACGACACCGGGGTTGAGGGCACCACCGCCCAGATACCGGCCGCTGCGGGTCATGTGAAGGCCCTCGTCTCGCTTGACGGTGACGCGGTAATAGTCAGGTCGGGGGGCATCACTCAGCGAGTACTGGCGGCTCTGGACGTAGCCCTTCTCGGCAATACTGACCATGACAGAGACGTACTGGCCGGGCTGGAAGGGAGGCAGACGCTTGCCATCAACGGGGACAAGATAGAAGGAGTAGATGTCGTCTGACTCTTCAACCTTCTTCTCAATGCGGAACTTGCGGTAGCCCTGCCACTTGCCAAAGTCACGGTAAAGCTGGGCCTCCCGGCCGATGAGCATCTTTGCGAGCATCCAGTAGGCCTTGGTCCAGGCCTCGCGGACCTGGGGGGTCATGGCAGGGCCCAGGACCTCTGCGAAGGCGGCGATGAGGTACTTTTCGACGATGGCGTAGTGCTCAGGCTTGATGCCCAGGGAGCAGTGCTTGTGGCACATGCGTTCCATCTTGGGGATGAGCTCGGTGATGTGGTTGATGTTGTTGGCGTAGCTGAGGATGACGGCGGTCAGAGCACGCGGCTGGCGGCCATTGGCCTGGTTGACCGTGTTGAAGTAGTCGTTAAGCTCGGGATGGTCCCGGAGCATGTTGCGGTAGAAGATGGTTGTGATGCGCTCGCCGTGGTCGGTGAGGGCCGGGATGGTGCCCCGGATGAGCCTGGTCTGCTGGTACGACAGAGCCATTGTGAAGGAGGATGAAGGAGAGGTGACGAGAGGGTATCAAGAGTAGTAGGGGTATATATGAGAGTAACACTACAGCAGCAATAGCAGCAGTAGCAACCTCGTCAGGTGGTCGTCAATGGTTTGTGTAACAGCTGTCGATGATATATTGGCCGCCACTCGTCTTCTTATACTGGACTGGAATGTGATGGGCAAGCTTAAATGAGTAGGAGGAACAAGCTTGATTAAGAGATAATGAGGCAGGCAAGACACTTTTGACTCTGGGAGCGGTCCTCCCCAGATATTTTATCCTTCCATGCCATGTCATGGCCTTTGGGTCTCCACGGATGCGATGGGTTCCTCTCTTACAATCTCACACCCCCCTCGCCCTCCCCCTGAGGGGGTTGTCGACCAGGACCTGGGTCTATACTCTGAGATTGTCGACAAAGAAAAGAAGAACGACAGACTCAGAAACAGAGACGAAAACTCTTCTCCACAAGGCGACGAGTCGTCGTGGCTTGCAAACGCCGAGGGCGTGTAGCGTCAAGCTGGGGCGAGCAGAAAGCCATCCTCCCCTAACCTCGCCAAGTCGTACGATAGCTGGCAGGGGGGGTTCTGCTTTCTTTTTTTTTTGCTGGTTGCCCACGCCTAAAAAAGCCAAAAAGTGGCTTTAGGCCGGAGCTTTGTCGTCACTCGAAGCGCGCCCCGAAGCTTGAGGCTAAGCTGGTCCCGGCTTCTCTAGGTCAAGTTCCAGCCCCAGTTGTGGACTCTTTGTGGGGATTTGACGGCGAGGTTAGGGGACGAGGTTCGATGAATTCCGTAACGGGGGGATCCTCTCTTATACGGGGACGCTTGCTTTCCGCCATGGGGATCTTGAGAGAACCACATTGTTGAGAAATATGCGGGAAAAGAGGCACAAGAAGAGGTCAAGTCGTATTGTCCATCTATCAAAATCAGAAATCTAAGTGGAGAGGAGGGAACAGGCGGGGGGCGTGTAGCAACGGCCACAACGTCGACATGGGATCCATCTCGATGGAAAGGATGGACTGGTTACGAGGGATCAGGATGGGCTTTTGTCCCAGATGGGCGAATTGATTCATCGATTGATGGCTGTGGCCTCGTGGAGGCGGTCCAATCCCTCGTGGAGAGCAACGCCCTCGTGGACGAGGCATGGCAACCGCGTGTTCCACCAAGCTCAGGAATGAAGATGAGATGTGACGGGGCAGCAAGAACAGCCCAGACTGACGGGGCTTGCAAAGGCGCAAATCTGGGCAGATCGGGGTAAACCGTAGTGCGGTCCACACGCGAGCACATCAATCAACCCTCTGATGAACGAGAATTCCCGAGCCTGTGGCATGGGCCATCGTCCACTGTATCCGTATGTGGGTGACAAATGCGAACCCAAAGCTAATACTCACAATTGTGAGTTGTGAAATCCGCCAGGCTGGGAATAGGCCGGCTTCAAGGCCACCCAACGCACGGTTCTCTTGTCTCTGATGGTTCAAGATGGTCAGTCTCTCTCTCTCTCGTCAACGCGCAAAGCAAACCGAGCTTCTACTAGCGAAATAGAACCCTTGCTCGTCCCCATTCCCTGTCTCCCACATTCCCATAACCGTCGGTAGCTCGGTCGGTAGCTAACCACAGGCACGTCGGCAGAGCCACTCTAGTCTGGCAGCCAGGAACCAGGAACAAGGCACTGCGCAACTCGAGACAACCCGGTTCAAACGCACTTGACAAGAGACAGACTCCACTTGGGGGGGGCGGTTCTCTGCCTAGAGGAACCCAGCCCTGTACGAATGAAGTGGACGCCATTGCCAACAGGCGGGTAACAGGCGCTAGGTTCATCCAGGACGAGACAAGATGAGAGAGAGAAGGTCCTTCCTCTGCCTCTACCGGGTGTGGGTTCCTCCGTCTCACAACGGCAGAGTTTTCTCTCTTTTAATTCCCGTTGTCGTCTGCTATAGCCCAGCGTAAGGATAACTGGTGCTGCTAATACCCAGCGCCCGGAGATTGAAAAATCCACAGCAAAAAGAAAGCATAGGGAAAAAAAAACTCTCACCATCCTTGACATGCTGGGGGTGCCTCCCCGTCAAGAGTCCAAGGGAAAAAGGAAAACTATAAAAAAGAGGGCCGTGTTGCAAGGCGCATGAGACCGAGGTGAGAAGGGGAAGGGAAAGGGAAAGGGAAAATGAACCAATAATTGCCGTGTTAATGCTTCCAGAAACAAGAGCGGCCAGTGAGTTCGGCAGCGGACTCCGTCTCCGGCCGGAGAGAGGGCGCCGGGCTGGGCTGCCGTTGGACCCCCGAACCATGCTGCCCTCCAGCGAGGGAAGCATCCGGCCAGCGCCGTCTCTAGAGGCCCTTAGCGGCCGCTGTCGCTGCGTTTGCCGCTGTCTCTTCCCGTAACCTACAGCGTCACTTCGCCTCTGTGCTGTCACGTTTCACATCCAGGACTCTGTTCCCCGACTGGTCTGTGAATGTGAGCGAGTCTCGTAGTTCCATCGCTTCCGCGACGATTTATTGATTCAATGGTGGCCGATCCGCACCAACCACCCTCGACTCCAAGCTTTCTGTCTCACACAATTCTCCGAACCTGTAGGAACAGGAACAGGAACAGGCGGTAAGAACAGGATATGACAAGTCAAGGGTCGGCCAAAGCCGGAGGGCTTCTGGGCTGTTGCTTGTTGCTGTTGCGCAGCGTCTGTATAACCTATGCCTCAACAAGTCTGTGTACAGCCCTTTTGCTTTTTCGTCGCATCAGGGTCTGAGAAAAACAAGGTGATTTTTGGCCAGTCTAAGCCATTGGGGGCCGTGGCCCGTTGAAACAGGCCACCAAGCCACGGCGGCCCTGGCCGTAATGCATGTGACGCATGCCTTAGCTCTATGCACGCACACTCCAGGTGAGGTTATACAGACAGACACTAACACGAGCAAACTCGGCCAGAGCCAACTGCAGCCGGTACCCGTTCGAGTTCCCGATCCGGCTCATCTCACTCTCACTCTCACTCTCTCGTCATCCATCGTGATCCTTCCTTCTGCTAGCCCTAGCCGTGGAGCAGATAGCCGGGCATCAGGCGAAGCGTAGCATCACCTGCCTTCAGATCGATGGGCAAAGATGGTGCTGCTGCTAACGACAGATCCTCATCTGGCCCTTACATGGGCAGCAACGCTTCTCGCGGGATGAGTGCATATAGCGCCGCAAGAATCCATGACATGGCTTGAGAGGCACATGGCAACTGCATCAGGCCTCACGAGCCCCATCCAGAGAATGACGTACCTGCATATGTGTATCCTTCTTTTCCTTCTTTCACCTGCTTTTTTTTGTCGATTGCGTCTTTCAAACCAACAAGCAAAGATCCCGCGGCGGTCTCCGGCAACGTCAAGGCCGCGTCTCAACTGAGATTTGCATCCGTGTACCTGGACTGCAATGTCGGCTAAGAGATGAAGGCCACGGCTATCTACCGCAGGCGGAATCTCTCGTATGCATCAGCATGTCATTGCTGAGTTGATCAACAGAAGCTAGCAACCAACGTTGGGCCTTGGCGTCCCTTCTCTTCCGGTCCGAGACTAAAAAGACGTTCAAGTTTCACGACCGATGGTCCCCGGCTGGTGATTCTTGGCGCCCAAATGGAAGGGCCCCGTTTTACCCCACGGGCTCTCACTAGCATCTCGTCTGGCTCTGTCTCGTGAGGATTAAGCTGCTGGTATCTGCTGGACCATGTAACCCCCGTAAACACTCGGACGATGAAAAGGGCACCGGATCGTGGTAGCGCAGGTGGAATTGCTCAGTCTTGAACCCATAGTTGGGTACCGGATGAGACGCAACCTGCAGAGGGCATCCAATTCTCCACCGAGGGGGCCGTTGATTCCTCACTTGTCACCAGTCACGATCTACCAGTTTGCGTCGTCGTGTGCCTGTGCCTGTGCCTGTGCCTGAGAGCTGAGCCCGCAAAGTCCACAATTGCATGCCATGTCCGGCAGGGGAGGGCCCCAATTATCGGGGACCGGTATCCTCTCTGCGTCTTGGCTCGGAGGGTTCGGCGTCGACTCTTGCGATGCGATGCCGTCCTATTCTCTCTCCTAGGGGAGGGTGTAGCATATCCAGTCGTCTTGTACTCCCAGAGCTTAGGCCAAAACGAGCACAGGACACACACGTTCACGGCAAGGTTTCCTGGAACTCGGCAGCCGACGGAGTCGTCGATAGGGCATGCGACGGCGGCGTCCGGGGTTTAGAGGTTTAGGACCCTGGTAGAGAGAAGCACCCCTGCTGCCACCAACTTTGCAGCCACGGCAGAGAGCGAGAGCGGCAGACACAGGCCGAGAGCCTCATAGCTTGTCTCGTCCTCCACCAACGGCTTGAAATGACGACAAGAGGGTAAAGGTGTGATAATCTCGACAGGTACGAGGGGCAACAGGGTTGGTCTGCAGGACCAAGCAATCCTTCGACAGCGCGTGAACCACGAGATCAAATCACAACTGAGCGATATCATGTCAATGGCAGCACCACGGCTGATGCTGTCGTTTCTTTTGGCGGCCAGTCTCGAATACTAGTTCCCTGCAAACATGATACCACGAGGACGAGCCGTTTTGTGATGAGTCAAGTTGCAAGGGCTCGCTCGCTTCCCCATGGCTGCATTGGATCGCATACAAGACTGACCTCAACTCACATCTCATCCAGAAATCTCATCAAATATCACGGTTGCACTCGCCTACAGGTCTGGACCAAGGAGACGCAACCCCGGGGTCAATCAATGCAGCCCCAAAGCAACAATTAGACTTTGAAGCCCACAGTTTGCTCTTGGGTACCCTTGTCAAAGGTTTGGGCCTTTGACAACCTGTCACGGCGACGGCATTGACGGTGACGAAACTAAAGAAGAAGAGAAACAAGCAAAATGCAACCTGTCACAACCCGTTTCTTCTTCCTCTTCTTTTCTGAGGCCAGTCGCGATCAAAGGATCTTGCCTCTCTTCCAGTCAAGCGGTCCGTCGTCGATTTGACAAGGAACAGGCTTGGCTGCACCGAGAGATCTCTCCTCCACTCTTTGTTGGCACCTCAGTTCTCTCTTTAATACACTCAACTCACTCGTCCAATAGACAACCGTTGACTACATTTTCACTTTTTTTTCTTGCCTCGTTGTTCCCTTTCCGACCTGCTGCAGCCACAGTTGGCACAAGAAGAAGAAACAAAAGAGAAATAAAGAGAAAAGTTGGTTGGCCCGCCGCCGCCACTCGTCGCGGGTCGGTTACTAGTCGCCGTCGGAGACGGGATGGACAGCCACGCCCCTGTCCCCCTAAACCCTCTCATCCTTTTCTGTCTCCAATATCCACAGTAGCAAGTCAAGATGAAGAAAAGAAAACGAGGCAAAAAAGAAAGCATTACGGGGTTGACACTGAAGGCGTCGCTAGCTGGGGAAAGTGGGCAAAGATTAACGCCGTGTGGGTTCGCTACAGAATCTTGTTGAAAAAGCAAAGATAAATATCTTTAGCAAAATGTGTGTCTGACAACTCCCGCCTCGTTTCGTCTCGTCTTGTTTCCAGATCAATAGATGACGAAACTATTACATGTAATTAGACGGCCTCCTAGCCGTTGACGCTGAAAATAGTTTCCCTTCACCCTGGCCGTATCCTGACTCGTTAGCCTCCCTTGCTCCTTGTCCTTAAGAGCCGTTGAACCGTCCTTTACTTGCCGAGCCGAGCCTTGGCTTGTTGTTTCTTTTCTTAGGGACATGTACATCCATACCGATGTATGCACTGTTTCTTTTTCTCTTCTGTCCGCGGATGCATCCATCATGCACAACCGTTTTTGCTTCTCTTGTGCCCTGCAGCTAATAAATCTTCAACGTCGCACCATTTCCGAGCACCGTTTCCTACCCTTCCCTTGGTTTTCCTTTTTCTTCCCTCCTGGTCCCTTGTTTGTACGCCCTCGTTTCTTTTGCCATGCCTCGTGGAACAGTATCCGGCTTCCGTCCTCGCCATGCTTCAACTTCCGGTCTCGTATCTGGCGATGCGCCTCAACTCTCTCGCCGCTCATTGGTGTACAATTTCTTTGCTTGTTGTGATTGTCTCCTCTTTCTTTCTGTTTCTCTTGACGCCATCGTCATCCAACGTGTCTCCCACGTTTTCCCATGTAACCCTCCTCTCTAGTCCTTCTTCCCCCTGCGTACTGAGGCGGCGCCTCGTGCCCTCCACGTGTCGTTGTCCGGCCCCAGGTTTGATTAATATTTCCCTGGTTTATCCCTTTATCCATAAGCACTATCAACTTGGGAAGTCGAATCGTCGCGAGTGGCGGCCCAACCGTTCCTCGGGAGAGGCTGTGGCCCGTCTCTACTGGCGTCTTCCTCTGCCCTTGAATTTCTCCTGGCGCCGGGAGATCCACAACCCGCTTGCAAACTATTGATAACCCACGCGACACCTAGAGATGCTCAGTAATAACCAAAGACGCTAAATAAGTTTCCAATTGTTAATGGGTCCAGACTCTCAGCAACGTATGGACTGCAGCCCGTTTCTTGGACACCCAGGTGGTCAACCGGTTGCAGACGCCGTCATTTGTGAACTGTCCAATTTGCTTTAATGGGTTTCATTTCTCATTAGCAACCGTCCCAATGGTACTCCATATTATGTACACGCCAAGGATCATTTGAGGTTCGCAAGTATCAACTCCCTAATCACACACGCTCCAGATCCGCTCCCCCAACTGGTCGTGCAGAACGGGACTCCTGGGAACCGCTTCTTCCGGCCAGAGGCAGTCTTCCCCATCGTCATCGTCATCGTCATCCTCTCTCCTCCTCTCGCTCCCTTCCCCTGATTTACCGGCCCACGCGGATGACACCCGCAGCAATCAACTTCTGGATCTTGGACCGCACACCGGGGTTTCTCATGTGCTCCTGCAGAGCGGCAGGGTCAGACTGAGCCTGCTGCAGAATCGACTGCATCACGGGGTCTTGCATGATGCCCATGATCTAGAGATTTGTCAGTAATTGTTTCAAGTTACAAGGATCGGCGGTGGGGGAAACCTACATCAGGGTCCTTCATCAGACGCTCTCGGGTCTGCTCCTCAGTTTCATTGTCGCGGGCAGAGTACATGGCCGAGAAAGCCTTCTGTTGCTGCTGCTCAATCTCGCGGGCGTTAGCACCCTTGTGGTGCTCCTGGTCAACCTGCTGCGCCTCAGTGCAGGCGTCAACACACTCCGAGTACTTGCGCATGCCAAAGTACGCCTGCGCCTTGCGGATGTAGGCCCGGATAAAGGTAGGGTCCCTCTTAATGGCAGCATCGCAGTCGTCCAGGGCGCTAGGGAACTCAAAGAGCTTGACGAAAGCAGCGGCTCGGTTGCTGTAACCACGGGGATCCTCGGGGGCACGCTTGATCATCTCCGTGTAAGCAGCAACGGCACCAGGGAAGTCAGTCTCCTTGAACTTCTTGTTACCCTCCTCGCGGGCCTCCTCCGCCTTGGCGGGATCGATGTATGCTAGGCGGTCGGCCTCAACCTTGGCGCGCTCAGTAGCTCGGAGCTTGTTGAGAACGTCAGGAGTTCGATGCTCCGTCAGCGACTTGTTGTAGTTCTCAACCGCAAGGTCCAGCTCGCCCTTGCGTTCATAGGCTGTACCAATACGTGCGTAGCTCTTGGCAATAAGCTTAAAGTCGGCATAGATCTCGCGACCTTCCTCGATAGCCTTGGTACACGACTCGATGCACTTGTCATAGTCCCCCTTCTCGAAGTAGGCAGCTCCAAGGTTGTTGAGATAGGTGATATCCTTAAAGGTCTCCCAAGCCTTGCTATAGTGTGCAATAGCCTCGTCAAAGTTGCGCTTCTTGTAGTTCTCAGTTCCAAGGGCCTTCTCCTTGTCGGCCTCCTCCTTCTTCTTCTTTTTCTCAAGAGCTTCCTCATCCAACTCTTCGGGCTCAGGCTCGGGCTCGGGTGCCTTCTTGGGCTCAGGCTGCTTGGGGGCGGGCGGCGCATCGGGCATGGGTGAGTCTGCGGACTCGTCGACCGGGCGCTCCCGCATCTCCAGATCAACACCCATCAACACACCCATGACAGTCAACAGGCGGGGGTCGCTGAAGATCTCGGTGGCATTCTCGGGGTTGTCCTTGATCGACTGCAGTTTGGCCATGAAGGCGGGGTCGGCAAGGAAGCCGCTGGTCTTGGGGTTCGAGGCCAGCTTCTGGATCATGTTAGGGTCGTTGAACATCTGGCCAATGCCACCACTGGGGTCTTGAGGACCTCCTATATGATCCGTTAGTTACTACTTCGAGGGCGTTCATTTGAGGGCAACCACTTACCAACTTCGGCTTCCATGGCCTTCTTGACCGAGGCCAGACCGTTCTTGAGCTGGGCATTGTTGGCGTCGTGCTTCAGTCCCTCCTCATACGCATCGTTGGCACCCAAAAGGTCACCCTGGCCGTGCAGGGCAGCACCCTTGCGGCCCCATCCCTTGGCCCAGTCGGGCTTGATCTCGGTGGTCTTCTCGGCATCCTTCAGAGCATTGGGCCAGTCCTTCTTGGAGGCGTAAGCGGCTGATCGGTTGCTGTAGAGAATGTGGTTTTCGGGTTGGATGGCGATAGCCTCGGTGAACTTTGCGCTGTTTAAACGGTCAGCACTCGTCCATGTCTCTACGGGTCCTCGTTGGTGACGTACACAGCCTCGTCAAAGTTCTTCTCGGCAATGGCCTTGTTACCCAGAGCCTTGAGCTCGTCTGCGGAGGCCATTTCTCAGGTCTTTTCTTCTTCTTTCTCAAGATATGGGGGATTCAGCGAGCAGGAGCACGAGCAGGGGTTCTGTCTGGCAAAGGGAGCAGCCAAGTCGAGTCTGCAATATTTAAGAGCGTAAGTTATGAGGAGATGTGGTCGTCGCCCGGGACGATCTTTGGTGGGGAAGAAGAGGGCCAGAGCTGACTTCTAGCTCATTCGATGGTTGACCCCGCACCGAGCTCGCTATTGGCCTGAGCTCTGCCACGTCCCCGCAGCTCCTCCACGAGGCTGAAGGACCCTGTGCCATCATTCTTCCAGGGTAAGACAGGGGAGATGATGGCCACCTGCAAGGCAGCAACATCTCGAAGTTTCTCTCGTATTCCATGCCTTTATTCCTGTTTTGGCTACAGATGCTGCTTATTCCATGTCTAACCCTCATTGCACGACCAAAGGTGGATCAAGACAGCCCAATAGTCCACAGTACTAGTTTCAACACATTAGGCACTCCCAAAACGTAAATCCAAAGTTTCGTTCTTTTACTCACTATTGATCCATCTCCTAATTATCTGCTAGAGAGAGTAAAAAAACCCTATCACAGTGAAAGAGAGCGAGAAAGTCTAGCTCATGATGTAGGAACGCCAACCACACAAGATACTTGTCATGAGATTTAGAGATGCATCATCACTTACACCACCAAATTTACATGCTCCTGATCTGGCAATTGACTCTGCTTTCTATTCATTAATTTCGTTACGCTGCATGTATCCAACCACAGTCATGTCCGTCACAAATCTAAGGATCAAAGGCCTGCTCCTTGACAGTCACCGGCGTTTCCAACACAATGTCACCCGCCGACTTTCCAACTTGGAACTTGTATTCTCCACCCTTGATCACCCACTTCTGCGCCGCCTCATCAAAGAAGGCAAAGTCGCGCGAGCGGACTGGGATCTCAACTGTCGTTGTCTCGCCAGGCTTCACTGTCACCTTCTCGAATGCTGTCAGCTGCTTCACGGGGTCCTCCTTGGCAGTCTGAGCGGCTCCGACATAGACCTGAACCGCGATGGCTCCAACAACATTACCCGTGTTGGTCACCTTTACGCTGGTAGTGTAGCCATCTCCGGACTCCTTGACTTCCAGGCCGGAGAAGCTAAATGTGGTGTATGAAAGACCAAAGCCGAAGGGGAAGTTGACCTTGTCGGCAGGCAGACGGTCAAAGTGGCGGTAGCCGACAAAGACACCCTCCTCGTACGTGACCTTGAGCTTGCCGTCGACATATTTTCCAGGAAAATTGCCGTGCGCAGGGCAGTCTTCAATCTTCTTGGGGAACGTGCAAGTAAGGTGACCCTCAGGGGTTTGAGCTCCCGTCAAGACATCTGCTATCGAGTTGCCGCACTCCTGTCCGGGGTACCATGTCTGAAGGAGACCCTGGATCTTGTCCAACCAGGGCATAGCGATCGCAACACCAGTCGAGTTGACAACCACGGTCTTGGGATTGGCAGCAGCAACAGCAGCAATAAGTCGATCCTGGCTACCGTCCTTAGGGAGGTTAAAGCTGACCTGATCCTGGCCCTCGGTCTCCCAGAAAGGCTCATGGCCAGTGAAGATGACGGCAATATCAGCGCTCTTCGCGACCTCGACAGCTTCAGCGACAAGGTCACGATCGTGCTCCGACTCGGGCATGTATCCGACTCGGAGACCGCACCGTCCCTCCAGAATACCGATATCCTCATGGTCATTGGGAACAGGGGGTGAGGTGCGTAGGTAAAGTTTGTACTGCCGTCCAGCCTCAAAAGATACCTTGAACTCGGGAGCGGCAACTCCACCAAAGAGGAAACCCATGGCGTCGCCGCAGTTCTCCGTCTGCTCAAACACAACCTTGTCGTCAATAACAAGCTTGCTCGGACCTAGACCAGAGCAGGAAAAGTAGTAGGTGTTCGATTCCTGAGGAGTCAAGGTGGCCTCAAGAGAGACATCCTTGTTGATGAACCCGAAACTAGTGAGAACTGACACTTCAGAGTCAGCATGGCCGTGGCGAGTTTCAATAGGCTCAGTGCTGCCAGGCTCATAGAGCTTAAAGGTGAACCCGGGTTTGCCGTCTAGGCCGACAACGTTCTCAGCGATGGAAGGGAGGAAACGGAATGTGTGGGCTCCTGCTCGTCATTAGTATATCGGTGTTGCTAACAGTCCATTCGAGATGAGCTTACCCTTGGCGTAGGAGAACTCAACGCTATCGCCGAGGGCCTCGTGCAAGGCATCCCAAGGGGTAATCTTATAGTGAGCATTGACAGAGGCGCTGCCACCACCGTGGGCAAGACCAGTCTTGGCGTGACCAAGTAGAGCAATTTTCTTGCCCTTGACCTTATCCTTGGATAGGGGCAGGATCTTATCCTGGTTCTTAAGGAGAACAATACCCTTGGAGCCAGCCTCCCGGATCAGGGCCTGATGCTCGGGCTTGTTGATGGCTCTCTCGTCGGGAATACTGGGGTCCTCGAAGTACTTGAGGCGCTCGAGGAAGTGGAGGACGCGAGCCGCTCGCTCATCAATGGTCTTCTCAGACACCTTGCCGGCCTTGACAGCGGCAACAACGTCTTCAGGCTTCCTCCATCGAGTAGGACCAGGCATCTCAAGATCCAGACCCGCCTCGAGAGAGTCGGGAGTAGAGTTGGTACCACCCCAGTCGCTCATAACGAGGCCATCCCAACCCCAGTCGCCTCGGAGGACCTTCTTCAGCAGAAAAGGATGCGAGTCAGCATGGTGGCCGTTCACCAAGTTATATGAAGTCATCACAGCCCAGGGTTTAGCCTCCTTAACTGCGATTTCAAAGGGCCTGAGGTAGAGCTCACGCAGAGCCCTCTCACTAACAGTCTCATCCACAGTCAAGCGGTCGGTCTCCTGCTCGTTGACGGCGAAATGCTTGACGGTAGCAGAGACCCCCTTATCCTGAAGTCCCTCGACAACTCGAGCGGCCATCTTTCCAGTAAGAAGAGGGTCTTCAGAGAAGGACTCAAAGTTGCGGCCGCCGAGAGGATGACGATGTAAACACATGGTAGGAGCAAGGAGACATCGGGCACCCTTGGACTGAGTCTCTTCGGCTAGGGCAGCGCCGATCCTTTTTGCCAGCTTGACATCGAATGTAGAGGCCACGAGACAAGCAGCAGGGAAGCAAGCGGCAGTGGTGCCGCCAGCAAAGGAAGCTCCGCGAGCGCCATTAGGTCCATCGGATACCTTGACACTCGGAACACCCTTTGAGGGGACGGGCACAGTCTCCCAAAGGTCCTTACCGGCGAGGAGAGAGATCTAACATAGCGTTAGCAATCAATTCGTGTGAAATGCAAAGATAGAGTATGGGAAGAGGACCAACAGACCTTCTCCTCGAGGGTGAGGGTAGAGAGAATCGCTTGGATATCAACCGAGGCCATTTTGAACTATACAGAAAGACCCAAAAGTGACTTGGAGAGCGAAGGAACAAAAGACAGCCATCTCGGAGGAAGAGGGCTCTTTATGTGTACGACTTCTCAACACCAGGACAGCTTCTCCAGCCGTGGCTCAGTCAACATGGCCAGCTCCCGCGATTCACCCGAAGTTGGCAGCTCATGTGCCATGCGGTACCCGCATTTGCGGGATTCCGAAGAGGGCCAGATACATGACTTTGACGCGGGTTACCCCAATGATGGATGTACCACTGGGGAAGCCTGACGACGCTTGCTGGGGCGCTTAGGATGCAAGGGTTCATGGTGTTGTGCAATTGGATGAGGAGGGCGGGCGTTCAACCGAGCTTCTTCCATAGTTCCGGTGAGCCTTCCTTTTCGCGGACGTTAGGGGAACGTCGGTCCGAGGCTCTTCCGGCGTTTAGGCGAAGCCTTTCCGTTTGAAACCCCGCGACAAACAGTCTCCAACCGGATCATGGCCCCCACTCGAATTCACGTTTGTCTCCGGCAGAATCAGCCGGTAAATGTGGACAGCACCGTAAAACTAGAGGGAGACTCCGCGGAGTCTCACCCGGGCTCATATGCCCTTTTCGTCCATGACAGCAACGTTCACGTGCGTGAAAGCTCAAGGAACCACTTCAGTGGAGAGTATTTTGTTCAGGGGCCCCTTCATGGATCGCCATGACAGCTGCAGTCCCTGGACACTAGGGGTATAGCGCCATCAGCTGCGCATGTCCATGGCGGATGTCGGGACTCGGGGATTGTAAACTTCATGATGTCTGGACCAAAAGACACGAATAATTTTAAAACAATTATCGCCCTGTTATTCAGCTGCTATTGTCGACCCTGTTTGGACCCTGAAATCCGCTTCCGGCATGTGCCGAGGATTATGCGCTTCCATGGAGCTCCCAAACAAATCCAAAACATTCGCGTCTGAGCAGTGACGCAACGTATCTTCCACACCAAGCCACGGATCCGTATTCCGCTGTAATCGTGTCCTCTGCGCCATGAGATCGGCCACAACGCTGCAATCATTATAGGGCATACGGTAGTTTAGGTCGAAAATGAGCGCTCATTCGGAGGCTCTGCGAGGTATGCGATTCCAGGTGCTCTGTTCGGCAAAGCTGGTCCCCTTTTACTGACAGCTGGTCGCTTGTCTTAGGAGAATCATGGGCTTCAATCCCCACGGACATGATCCTCGCTGAGCTGCGGCGGCGCAAGGAGGATGGCGAAAAACCCGAGTGCGGATCGAGAACGAAAGGCTCCTACGATACAACGGCGCATGTCTTTGCATTGATCCTCATTCTGGCGCTCAGCACGTTGGGTAGAGTCCATTGGTCTGCCTGTCTCGATACGGTACTGACAAAAGCCAGCATGCGGGTTTCCTCTGATTTCGCGACGCACTACGCGCGGCCGTCGACAAAAGTCCATCATCTTCTACTGCCAACATATCGGAACAGGCGTTCTGCTGGCAACGGCCTTTGTCCACCTCCTCCCGACCGCTTTCGAGTCCATGACCGATCCATGTCTCCCTTACTTCTTCAGCAAAGGGTATACACCAATGCCAGGCCTCGTGGCTATGGTCTCCGCCATCGTTGTCGTTGCCGTCGAATCGTACCTTACAGCACGAGGAGCCGGTCATTCCCATTCCCATAATCATGGCTACTTTGACTCAGACGACGAACACGAGGCCGAGTTGCCCGTGGTTGACACGGCCGGATTGTCCGAAAGGAGGGCCGGCGCACGACCTCCAGATATTCACCTTGAAGATATGGAAACTCAAGGACTCGTTGCTGGGGTATCTCCACTGCCAGAGTCGACTCCCGTCGGAGCCCGCGAGGAGTCGAGGAAACTTAACGAGGACTTTAATGATGCAGACTCGGATCTGGATCTGGACATGGAAGAGCTCGACCCAGGATCTTCAAGTAACATGAGGCAGCGAAGCGGGCAATATGCTTCACTCAAGCCCGGGGAAGCC
Organism: Fusarium sp. JS1030; assembly: GCA_000966855.1. NCBI lineage: Eukaryota > Fungi > Ascomycota > Sordariomycetes > Hypocreales > Nectriaceae > Fusarium > Fusarium sp. JS1030. Next base: position 1,220,635 of record JWIW01000081.1, on the reverse strand, counting down.
GATGACGAACCTCTGACCCCCATGACCCCCATGACACCAATGTCTCCCGGGCCACAGTCACCGGAAGAGCAGCAACGAAAGATGTTGCAGTGCGTTCTACTTGAGGCCGGCATTCTGTTTCATAGTGTTTTCATCGGCATGGCAATCTCTGTCGCAACTGGTCCGGCCTTTGTGGTCTTTTTAGTTGCCATTAGTTTTCATCAGACTTTCGAGGGGCTGGCTCTTGGCAGCCGCATCGCGGCAATCCAGTTTCCCCGAAAGTCCATCCGCCCATGGCTCATGGTCCTAGCATATGGTACCACAACGCCCATTGGACAAGCGATTGGTCTTGTTGTGCACCGTATGTACGACCCTAAGAGCGCTGGCGGTCTCCTGGTTGTTGGCTTCATGAACGCGGTGTCATCGGGCCTTTTGTTGTACGCCGGTCTGGTTCAGCTTCTAGCGGAGGACTTTTTGACAGAAAAGAGCTACAAGGTGCTCAAGGGCAAGAAGAGGCTGCACGCCTTCCTCTCAGTATGCGCTGGTGCGATATTGATGGCCCTGGTGGGGGCATTTGCTTGAAACCTTATTCAAGTTGAAAAGGGGTTGGTTGTATATAGAATGGAAATCTCTGTACATTACCTAGGCACGGTTCAACGGCGTTGCTGAGAGGAAAAGCTTGGTGGGAATTAGACAGGAGGTGTCACACCACGGGGGGTTAGAAGCCATAGCAAGTCGATTGTCTCTTTCTTGAATATTCTTATTTATCAAGACCTGTTATTAATTTAGCGGTTGTTGGCTCATCTTGAAACGTGAGTTGTCAGGCGATATCACGGACTTGACATGATCAACTCGTCTTCTCCATACCCCGGCCGGCCCCACGCCCGAACTCCGAGGCCGTTCGGACCCGGCCTCTAAATTGGTCCGCCTCGGTGTTCCTGGCCTAGACTGTATTGTCCGTGTCCAATCACCAGCACCCCTTTAATCAGCTCCCTCGTGTCCCACACACCCACACCAGCTCTGGAGCTTGCACCATAATATGACGAGCTATCGAACCACCAGAAAGTGACCAGATCAGACACGCAGACTCCCTCGAGCCAGAAGTCGATCCTTGTGACCGTTTGGCCGAACCATTTGTCGCCAACCGTGCTGTTTACGTGCCCCTCCTCCCTTCGTCCATTCATTGTCTTATTCTGTCCTCTCCCTTTTCCATATCTACCATGCCGGGCCAATACACCCTCTTCTTCTTTGGTGCACAAGTCCTCTTTGCTGGCCTTGCCATATTCCTCAGTAGTTCGCCATACGTCAGGATGTCTTCCGCACCAACTCAGCCTTGGGCCGATGGGCCCATGAAGCTCGTCGTGACACCGCAGTATGAGACTAAGAAAGTCGGTGATTGACACCTTTTGCGCTGTGAGCTTACACTGACTTGATTGATCGTGTAGACGGACCTCTTTACAACAGGCGCGACCCACATGGCTCTACTGCACAATGCTATTATTCGTGGCTTCAACTCCATCTATCTCCAGGCTCCTCACGTCAAGGATGCTGACAAGGCCGCTTTTATTGGATACTCCCAAACTTGGTTCCGCTTTGTCAAGTCGCATCATGACGACGAAGAGGACAATCTTTTCCCCAAGGTGAAGGACCTTCTCGGCGACGAAGCTGTGTGGGCAGAGACACATGAGGAGCACGGTATGCACCCTTTTAGTGAAACAATATTAATTATCCGCTGACATTGGTACTTCCCAGAGTCATTTCTTACCCCCCTTGCCGCGTTCAACACCTATATTTCCAACCTAGCCGCTCCGACCGACCTCGACGCTGCCGAAGTCATCCGACTTATGGACGCCTTCAAGGACAACTTTGAACACCACTTCCACAGCGAAATCTCCACCATCGCCGCCCTCGCGAATCATCCCAAGGCGCCCAAGGAGGACACACCCGAAGGCGCTGCTGCCAGCCTGACATTCAAGACCTGGGGCAAGAAGACGGTCACCAAGGCCGGCGTGCTCGACGTCGTGCCCTTCTTCCTGCTGAACCTGGACCGCACCGCCGAGGAGGGCTTGTGGGCCAATTGGCCTCCCATGCCCGCGCCTGTGACATGGGGCTTGACCAACATTGCCGGTTCGTGGTATGGCTCGTGGTGGAAGTTCTCGAGCTGCGACGCGCAGGGCAAGCCGCAGGAGCTTTATGCTCTCAAGGGACTCAAGTCGGCTGAGGCTGAGAAATGAAGGAGCCTTTGAGTCGGTTTTAGTAACACGTTGTGTTTTATTTACGGCGTTGATGGGAAACTATACCTAACTAGCTCTTTCAGAACATAGGCGCACAGGAACCAAGGAGCCGCCAGGCTAATATCTTACATCTCACATTTCTCAGTGCAGTGTTGTGAGACAAGTCATAAAGTGCGTACATGAAAGAGAACAAAGTCATTCTCGTGTCTTTGTTGAGCTCTTGAATATCCTGGCAAATGCTAGGTGTTAATCCGTCAAGAAACAAAGACATAACCTAGTGTATTGACCCATATAGTTCACAATGCCCTTTGAGTTACTTTTCAAGCATCCCAGTGAATTATTATCACCCTGACTACAAAAGCGGCTCGCAGTTGACCAAACCTGCGGCTCGCCTTTCCTCCTTGTAACGCCGACAAGCCGACTATCGATCGCCACTCAAACATCGGACCCTATCACGGCTATATGCTTGCGCATCATCTTCGACCAGGAGGGTCTATCCACAAGCAAACCAGTACCTTTACACTATGGGTTGCTTCCCCTCTCGTCTTCAAAAGCCCAAGTATTTGCACTTGTCGGATGCTTCTTCGGCTTGTTCTTTCGACAGCATTGCCGCCCAGGTTGGCATTGTCCGTCAGGATCAGCAAACAGACGAAGAACGAGGAAGACGTCCTGCTTCTCAGTCAAACCCAAACATAGGGCCTGTCCGGAACGGGCTGCACAACTTCCAGTGCCAGGATCCCTATTGTGATGGCTGCGGAGTTTTAAACGAACGCACAACGGGCTATCCATCGTGTGTATGATCACTCGCACCTTTGTATCGAGTTGCTAATTCAAACCATAGTCGTGGACTCTGCAGACCGGAGCGGCAACCTTCCCAAAATGTGAGTCACTTTTCGTCTTGAGTCTTTTCTATAGAGCTCAACACTCTGGCTGCTTACCTAAATGCCGTACTAATCCCTACATGCAGGGGTCCTATCATGGTAGAGGTCGTAATACGCGGCGATACACGTATGTGCCTCCAACCCGCAGGCGCTTGTTTCACCCGCAAGAAAATCATTATACCTCATACCGCAGGCCTGTTGGGCCAACAACACAGCACTCGCTGGTCCAGCAACAGAGGATGGATGCCCAGCCGGCTCTTCCCTGCATCTGCCCTATCCCCAGGCCAAGAGGCTGCATCACGCCTCCGCCTCCTCCTTACTCTTCTTGAAGCAGTCCGAGGCACGGCGTGTTATCAGGTGATTCAGCCAGTAAGAAAGGATTATAATAACTGTTGGTGCTTCTGATTCAATCGTGTCGAGAGGTTTATTCACGCGTGACAGGAGTGTTTTCGGAGGAAGGATAGAGGTCATGTTGATTCATCGATCGAGAGAGATAACTACCCTAGCCGTATTTCTTGGTCCGCTGCTTGTATATATGCCAACTCACGGGCTCGCTTTCGTTGAAGGTTGAGCATCTGAAAAAACATAAGTCTGTGTCTTAGTGTATTCCCTTCCAAGGTGATTTGCTGCTTACCTCCCTTCCTATTCTATAAAAGACCTATCTTGCCCCGTGCTCAAGTTAAACCGCAAAGTGATCAAAGCACAAAACTGCCAGAAACTTGTTGAGTCGTGACACCGATTTCAATTCTCCAAATGGGTTGCTCCTCTAGTAAGCCATCTGGCGGCCGTCGCAGCAGCTCCCGCCACCATCATTCAAAGAATCGACATAAAAGGAATCCTAGACAACAGGGCCATCGTTCAGAACGCTCAGAACGACAGGGTACAGAAACCGAGCTTCAGTACATGGATACTGGGGAAGGCGCGCCGGTATGGTATACTCAAGGAGGTAGCTCGAGGAGGAGATAGCGGGGTGATTCGGCGTACTATATTTATTTGAAATAGTCTAGAAAGGAACAAAGAACGTTAGTTTCCGACTTTCATGGTTGACACTTTGAAACTTAGCCTATGAATGCATGGGTCAGAGTTTAGGCCTGCTCTGAGACACTAGAGTGGAGATCGTCTTTATAGCCTGAACTCCGCGTCATGGATCTCGCAGAAGTCCGAAGTCCGAACTTGACTTACTTATATCTTCTCACCGTATTCTATCCAACTAGTGACTGAACAACTGAAACAACTGAATCCCTCGCGACCCGTACAACGAATACAATGTCTACTAGTCGTCATACTCTTATCCTCGGAGGCAATGGGAAGATCGGCAGGCTTCTGACGGTCATGCTTCTGAAAAAGTCGTGGACTGTGACTAGTCTCATTCGAACAGAGGAGCAAGTTGAGGACTTGAAGAAGATCTCTGAGGGTCTTCCTGGCCAGCACAAGATCGTAGTTCACGATCTGGAGCAGGTCGATAGCCAGGACAAGGCTGCGGGAATTCTTGACGAAGTGAAGCCGGACTCGGTGGTTTTTACTGCTGGTAGGTTGCAAGGCGAATCGTTTAGGACAATCTGCTAAGCTGTGAGTAGGAGCTGGTCAGGAGGGTAGCCAGGACAGGGTAGAGTCTCACTTACTCTAAGCCGTCAAGAGTTCTGTTGGACTGACAAGTCTGTAGGTCATCCGCATCGACCGTGACGCTGCCATCTACTTTCTTCGGGCATCAGTGGCTACTCCAGCTATTAGTCACTTCGTTCAGATCTCGTACCTGGGTGCTCGTCGCGCCAACGCTCCCTGGTGGACACCCGAGGACTGGGAAGGCTGGAAGAAGGTCAATTCGACGTTCCTGGCGCGTTACTACGAGGCCAAGGTTGCTGCCGACGAGGCTCTCGTGCTGGAGGCGAAGAAGAGGGACGGTCTGACGGCTGTCTCGGTGCGTCCGGGTGGACTGACAGAGAAGGAAGAGGGCGGAGTGATCTTGGGCCAGACGAAGAAGGCCAGGGGCATGACGACTCGGGCGACGACTGCGAGGGCGACAGCATCAGTGTTGGAGAAGAAGGCAGTAAAGGGACGGTGGCTGGATGTGCTTGACGGCGAAGAGGATCTCGAGACGGCAGTCGAGAGGTATGTCCGCGATGGAACAGACTGTGCTGAGGGCGAGGGTATTCTCAGTGCATGAAGAAGGAGGTCGACGAGATCCAGGACATAGATATATCTATGACTATGGTCCTGCATGGCCTGGTGTAAGGAACTAGTCCTTGGGGGAATATTTACAGGGGAGACGCACTGCCCTGCCAAGTAGAATAGAACCTCTGTGCGTACCTGCAGCAGCCCTAGAAGCCCTGGAACAGCCACACTGGTTCCTAGGTCCAGACAGCAAATAGATATAGCACTGGGGGTATTGCGAGAAACATCAAGTAGCACAAGTAATTCATACGTTGAACTGTTTTCTCCAAGAATACACAATGATCCCGAGCACAGTAGGGCTCAGTCAAACCTGAGCAGCCTGTATGGACCTCCCCTAGGGGCTGGACTGCCGGAACCAAAGGGGGAGGGGACCTCCGGACTCGAATATCACTGGCGTTTGCCCAGCATATCAGTGCCAAACAAGTTCTCAAAACTACCCACCCTCACCCTCTCCCCCCTCCTCTTCTTTTGTTTTTCTTCTCCTGCCTATCCACGAGTGCAACAATCCTTCCATTCCAGCGTCACAGGTCAAACAGTTTTACCCTAGTAAGTGTATTCAAATAGGATGTCCCAGCTCTGTTTGTGGACTATTATTGAATTAATCTTCTTTGAATCAGGGCACGTTGGTATCTCTTTCGAGCACTGGTTTGTTTTTCCATCTTCCTGCAAAATTCCCCATCTTCGAGGTAAAGCAAACTTCTTCCCTTTCCCTCACCACCTAAACATCATCGTCACCCAAGTTCTCACACTTTGTCGTTCAAGCAAGCGCTACGAAGCCAGTATCAAAGCACATCTACCTTTCATTCTTTCAAGAATACTTTTATTCAACGCCAAAATGGGTGGCTGCTGTTCTATCAAGCGCAGCAAGACCGAGGGTCAGGGGCTCCAGGACATTGAGCCGCAGGAGTACGCCCGTGCTCTCACTCCGTAAGTTCATCCTCAAGACCATTTCCATGGTTCTTGTTGATCATTCAACTAACTTACTGAATAGCCCCGAGGATGGCCAGGTCGCTATCTATGCCAACGAGGGTGGCCAGGCCCAGCCCCAGGCTCCGATGCAGGCCCCCATTCTTACTATCACCGCCGCTCCTACTATGACCGGTTACCCTGTCATTTATGAGCATCCTGCTGAGGGCCAGGGTCATGCCGTCACCACTGGTGTTGCCACCGAGGGTGCCACCGGTGGCCAGCATGGTGATGCTGCCGGCAACCCTGGCGGAACCGCCCAGGAGCATGGAGGATCTGTCTCCTCCGCCGGCGTTCCTGCTGGTGGAACTAACAACAATGACACTCCCGCCAAGAAGGACAACTAAGCTCACCATCACACCAACACCTCTCAAGACACGGCTACTAGTTTGGGCGGTTTGGCACATGGGGTGAGATTGGGGGAAGTCTAAGTGTTGACCTCAAGGGGACGCAGACAGATTTCGGCCATCTGCAGTACGGCAGCTGAGGAACGTTTCCTCCGGGATTTGGGATTCACTGGGCTACTGTTGAGCAACCGGAGGACGGAGAGGGTGATCAGAAGGTTCACGGAAACACCGTGGTAGCTTAGTGGCATTCTGGCCATAATCAAGGCATTACCGCAAACTTGTGTGCCCTAACATTATTTGACGTGAAGTTTGGCTGGTACATTGGGGGATCTGCCCTTTGAGCGTGACGAGCCGTCCCTGCATCAAGTTTGCCAGGGATGTGTGAGCCATTGGGCTAGGTAACAACAGTACGACTTCTTGTCCGCGTGTAACTCCACTCCCATGCAATCACTTAGCTGGGCTTTGTACTCAGATGGAAGTCAGGTGAAGGAGGCCGAGTGAGGAGACTATGCTTACAAATTGGTATGTGGTGGGCCGTCAGAAGACCAAATTTTGGCTCCCAAATGTTCACCCAAAAGTGGCGATGATGCTCGAAATTGTTTCTCCTCGGGCTCGTGGGAAAACATACGATGCACTAGCACGGCTACCAAGACATGACTGACTTTTGGGTAAGAGGCGCGTACATATGGAAAATGCTATTTCTATAATTTCTGGTATAGGACTTTTTCTCGATTAATTTCTAGAGTTTATGGCTTGGGACATATCGCGGTGAAATAAGGAATGGAGGCACTACTATCCACACGCAGATCACCTACCGATAGATAGGATAGATGCCAAGCCATCTACCCATGAGAGAGCCCTTTGGGGGTCTATACTATAGGGTCCAATCTCCTCCCACACCCAAAGTTCATAACATGACCACTTGCATGTGTGCTCTTGTGCTTCCGGCCGAGACATATTCTCCCGCCCTGGGTTCGTGCCGTAGGTTCGGGAACCATCGATTGACCCAACACTAACGACGGCGCATGTGGGTGCTCGAGCTGAACAAGCACGGAACTTGAGCAACTAAGGCCTGGAGCATCGGCCGAGAGGCGAAGGAACACGGCGGGAGAGACGTTGACAACGGTTACAAGGGGGCGTGCGGTTGTGTCTAGGGATGACTACTGTGGCTTTTCTCGTTTCTATCCCGCATGCTGCACCTTTATTTGACCAGGATAAATCTCTCCTCCTTTGCGAGCTAGCAAATCCAGGTGCTGCAGGTCAGGCAAGGATCCAGCTATCAGCCCAGCGCCCAGGCCCTCGAGGCTCGCAGCCCATAGAAACTTGCTCAAACCTACGCAAAAGCCGGTCTCCCCATGAACCTCACCCGACAATCCATCGAAATTCGCTGATTTGCGCCCATTTCCTCTTTAGAATCTCTCTTGGCCGTTGACACACACACATACTCTCTCTCTCCTCCCAGCGAAAAGACCCCCCTTGACGCATGTGCAGCGAAGCTTAAGGCGCATCCCCAATACGCAACACCCGACAAGGTGGAAGGATCAAAGTAGAAATACCACCTGGCGCGTCTTTTTCTCTCTCCCTCTTTCTTAGGGTTTGCTTTAGAAGAGGTTCTTAGGGTTTCATCATAAAGTCCCTTCTGGATCATCAACACCATCATTGTCACTATCACCATCACAACCTTCACAATGTCATCTACAATGGACCACGACATGCACATGACGGGCACTGCGACTGCCACCATGGATATGGACCACTCCATGACTATGAGCATGGCCTCTGCCACCTCGACCGGCATGTCCATGGGCGATATGGAGGGCATGGGCGGCACTGCCTGCAAGATCTCCGTAAGTCACAACCCCCACAAACAAGACAGGCAAGACGCTGACCTGGCTGCAGATGATGTGGAACTGGAACACGGTCGACTCCTGCTTCATCTCCGAGTCCTGGCACGTCACCTCCAGGGGCATGTTCGCCGGTTCCTGCATCGGCGTCATCCTCCTAGTCATGTCACTCGAACTGCTCCGCCGCTCCGTCAAAGAATGGGACCGCTATCTCCTCCGCCAGCACGCCGCCAAGTTCGAAGCATCCGAGTCCTCGGCCGTCCACTCCAACGGATCCGATAGCCCCAAGGGCGCCAACGGCACCGCCGCCGCCGTGACCTGCGCTCCCCTCCCTCCGTTCCGTCCCAACATCTGGCAGCAGGCCATCCGCGCGCTGCTCCACATGATGCAGTTTGCCGTCGCCTACTTTGTCATGCTCTTGGCCATGTACTACAACGGCTACATCATCATCTGCATCTTCATTGGAGCTTATCTCGGTGCTTTCATCTTCCAGTGGGAGACACTGAGCACGGGGCAGAACACGAGCGCCTCTCGTGAGGCGACTGTTTGCTGCGGTTGAGTGGGGAGAGATCAAATCGAATATTGGAAGAAAGTCAGTCTAAAGACCGGTCAAAACAAATATTGAGTTTTCAACACGCAGCGTGGTTGTGACGGCCTCGTCTCCGCATTTCTGTGGTCGCGAGCTCTCTTAGGTTACGTACTTGGGCACATTACCTTAGTTTTCTACATAAAGAAGAGGATAATATACCCCTAAAAGAGTCAAGATACTCTTATGTTTTATGGTATCTTCTTATGAAGAAAATTAAGCCCAAGATTATGATGATGTTATGGTGATAATAGCAATGTGCTAGAACATTGCAGCGAGTGTTGTTTCTTTTGTCTCCCTACTGAGAACTGAATCAGACCTCCTCGTTTCGGCATGTACATACCCACAGTGCAGAGTGATGTGCAGCGCATCCGAAGCATGTAAACGAATATTCGTATCGAGCTTGGTGCCATCAAACAAAGCCATTCGTTCATTGGGCGCTATTTGCTTAGATTGCCTCTAATGAACCAGCAGTCGTCAGCAAGCGACAGGGTGAAAGAAAAAGGACGACAGTGTGCACAAGGCTGCGAGGGATAATTCGTATTTTAATTCTCAAAACAAGACAAATTCTAGCCATATGAAGCCTCAATAAATTATTGCACTACCATCCCAGTATATTTTATTGTATTTTTCTCCGCTGTCGAGCTTGTGATGTATTGTTCAGTGCTTGCTAATCAGCTCCAGTGTCGATTATTTTTTTGCTCCTACTCCGCGGGAACGGGGCTGACAAATGAGTTGGCCCAAGCCGTGGGCCGTCGATCGTCAAACATGGGGTTAATGCCAAGAACCCCTGCGGCTTCTCAATCCTTTAATGCAACTACCGACGACGTTGGGATAACTCACTCATCCATCAGCCCCGTAACTCAGCCAGTCGCCATCTGATTAGAGTCTTGGCCTTGATTAGACGGGTTCGCTCGCGGGCTCCCGACTGACTTCACCATGTTTCGCCATCTCATGTCGGCCAAGGTGCGCTCCAACGCGGGCTGCTGGACGTGTCGCCTGCGCCGCAAGAAGTGCGACGAGAAGCGCCCCGTCTGCGATGCCTGCGGCGTCCTGGAAATCACCTGCCACTATGACGAGGACAAGCCCGAGTGGATGGACGGCGGGCCCAAGCAAAAGGCCATGGCCGAGAAGATCAAGGCCCAGGTCAAGAAGCAGGCCAGCCAGCGCCGCGACCGCAAGTACATGGAGATGCTCGAGGCCGGCACCCGCAACGTCAACCTCGGCGCCAACGACGTCGCCATGTCCGCTGCCTCCGACACGGATCCTCCCTCGGGCCATGATATCGGCTCAACCCCAGCCTCCAGCAACACCAGCGGCGCATCGCCTCCTGATATGCCCTGGCACAGCCACTTCTCGGTCCGCCAGGAGGATAGCACCAGTTCAACCGGTGCAAGCACCGAAGTGCACTTCATCATGATCTATCTCGACTACGTCTTCCCTCATCTCTTCCCCTTCTACCGTCCGCCTATACTGGCTGGTGGCCGAGGCTGGGTTCTGGATGTCCTCCAGAGCAACAAGTCGGTCTGGCACACGGCCATCTCGCTCACCTCGTACTTCTTCAGCATCGTCATGGCCAATGGCGAGAAACAACACGAAGAGTGCACAAACCGAATGGTCCATCAACTACAGAGTCAACTTGAAATGGGCTTGAGGGAACTTCAACGTGAGATGAGCGCCGTCAACCACACGGCATCTGCAGCCGGTGTTCGCGATAAACTCCTTGTCCTCCAGGCCATCTTACAGATGCTCATCTTTGAAGTGTCAACGAGCAACAAGGACCATTGGAAGATGCACCTCGACGCCGCTGTCACCATGTTTCAGCAGATCCTGCCTCAGCCCGAGCTATGGGGTGAGACACTGGAAGCTCTCTACAGTTACCGATGGCCACCTCCAGAGATGGGCATCCGTCGACCCTTCAGCACCAACCAAGCTGCACTTCGCTTCTTCACAGCCAACGTTCTCTACATTGACGTCATGTCCAGCATCACTCTTGAGCAGGCTCCGCGTCTACAAAAGTACCAATCCGTCGTCATCCCCGGCTGCAGGGCTCATACCAGCCCAGAAGAGGTCAAGATTTCCGGTTCACTCTTTATGGAAGACTATGTCGGGCTGCAGAACTGGGTTGTCCAAATCATCGGCGATATTGCCGCGCTGGATGCTTGGAAGAAGGACCAGAAGAAGACAAACTCGCTATCCATGGCCGAGCTCGTGCAGCGCGGAAAGGTCATGGAGGACGCCATCAAGGGCGGCCTCAGCGTTCTTGAGGGGGACACGGCTCTATGCGCCCCCTACGTCGATCCTATCCTCAGCAGAGTTGCGGATCCTGCACCATCGTTGAATGATTCCAACTCCAAACAAGCTCCTGCTCTCGCTGTCAACAACACCATCTGGCTCCAAGCCGCTCTCACCTACCTCCATGTTGTCATCTCTGGGTGGCAGCCATCCTGCCCCGAGATCCGCGCCTCCGTCTCCCGCATGACAATGCTCCTCATGCAACTCCACAACGACACCTGTCTCAGGACCCTAGTCTGGCCGTTTTGCATTGCTGGCTGTCTCTCGCCGCCGGAGGATGAAGACAAATACCGTTCAATGATTGCGCGCATGGGACCACTGAGTGTCTTCGGAACGGCTGGAGAGGCGATGGAGGTCATGGAGAAGGTCTGGTCTCGGCGAGATCAGATTGACGAGAGCTGGGATGTGGCCAAGTGCCTGCGGATTTTGGGACATGGAGTTTTGCTGATTTGATACCCTGAAGGATTGCGTTGCCTGGCAAAAGAGGCACCAAGTCTGAGTCATAACGAATGGTCTTTATGAGGACATTTTGAGTACTGCATCACTGATATGATTGGGAGGATTGAATCGGTTGGAAACAATGTCATGTTCGAATCTTTAGCCTAGTGAGTCCCCTCCCTTGCATTCAATTCACAATTTGATGACATCTCAATGCCCAAAATCAAGACCGTTTTTTATTGGTTTTCTGATGTTTTATAGTCGATCTAACCAGTAGACATTATAGTTTCCAAGCCCAATTCAAAAGCACAATCGTCCAATCTATTACAATCCAGAACAATCCCGATTCAAACCGTTTTTCTAGACTCTTCGCCCGCCAAAGAGAGTCTGTCTCTTCTCCAGCAGGCCAAGGTCCCACCATCCTTCAACCATCTCCATAAGGGTCTTGCGCTTAGACCTGACCCTCTCGAGCAAAGGACTCCGCGGGCCCTCTTCGATGAAGCTCGGTGACGGCGGAACGAGGAGCTGCGGAGGCAGAGGCGGCATGTTTTGGACCGGCCTCGGCGTCTCCTTGAGCTGAACCCTCTTCACGCGGACAGGTGCCGTGGGGGGCGGGGGGAACCACGGCTGGCGCGCACTCTCGGTGTCGGACGAGTCGCTATCAAACCGCTTCTCCTGATGCGCCATAGCCATGGTCCCCAGGCTCCGGCTCCGGCTCCGGGTCACGGCCGCTGCTCCTCCGAGCGGCCTTCCGGGACCGGCGACCACCCCCTTCTCCCCACGGCCGCACCCTCAAACGTCAATGTGCTTGGGGGGAGCACGGGCGCCCTTGGTGCGCTTCCACAGGCAGCCCGAGGTGATGGCGGAAAAGGCAAAGAGCACGCACAGGGCGATGCTCAGGCCCCAGATGGACTTGATCTGGTAGCAGGAGGCCTTGTCAGCATCGACCCAGCGGAAGGTGTTGCTGCGGGAGTTGTAGACGTTGTGGAAGAGCGAGTTGATGAAGTTGGCAGTGTTGCCGTCCGAGGGGAACTTGGGGCACGACAGGTAGCTGACAGGCTTGCCGACAGTGCAGGCCACGACGATGCAAGCGATGAGGAGCATCAGGTCAGCGCCTGTGGCGACGAGGAGAGGGAGCATGCCATCCCAGTAGAGAATGTAGGAGATGACGATGTAGAGGGTTGAGATGCAGGCCTGTGGATTGATGTTAGTGTCTCTTCATAACAATAATAAGTCGCAGTCATGGACAAAGGACAATGATGAATCGAATCTCGGTCTCAAAGGATAATATCACTTACAACAACCAGTGTGCCAATGAGGGCCTTGGGAGCGGCATAGTCGGCAGAGACCATCTCAGAGATAAAGTTAGAGGCCAGGCCGATGATAGTGATGAGGGAGATGAACTCCATGGCTCGCATGGCAGTCCAGGTGTGCCCGAGGGCGCCGAGGGCAGGCATGGGCTGCATCTTGGCTCTGAGCTTGCTGACGGCGGTGTTGAGGGAGAGACGGGGGCGCGACGAGCCGGCTGTGCGCAGCGGGAGGTTCTTGGAGTAGAAAGGGATGGACGGAGGTGAGGAAGGTATCTTGTCCTTTTTTGGGCCCGCCTAAAGAAGAGGCGAGAGAAACTGGGGAAAGAGTTTTTGGGAAAGAGAGTCGTTATGAGATGTTCGTAAATGCTGAAATGCTCAGAGAGAATGGTCGTGACGCTTAAGTCGTGATGTAGACAGAGAGAGAGGAAAAGACCCAAAACCAAAACCAGACAAGGTAGAGGACAAATGAAATAAGGAAATAAGAAAAAAGGAAAAAAGGAAAGATTGAGATTGTGAGTCTTTGCTGTGTGAGTTGCTTGATGAGGAGAGAGAAAGGGATTGTGGTAACGTCCGAAACCCCGTATCTTTATACATGCTCAACGACAACAAAAAAAAGTATACCAGCAACAACCAACAGGCAAGACAATACAAGGCAACCTTGGCCTGTTTCCATTTACAGCAGCCGCCCGCAGAGAGAGAGTGCGAGATCGATCCACTCGGCGTCTTCCTTGAAGGACCAGCCGCGCCATGGTTTCGCGCTTGGCGGTCGTCTAGTCATCTCTCACCATGGATGCCTTCTGTCGGTAAATGATACAGGCCCACAGACATTCCCTTCTCGCGTCCCTTTTTTCGCTTTCGCGGCGCCTCGTCGTACCCAGCGCCTGATGCTTCAAGCCCCACTGACCAATGAGGCTCCAGAAGACCGGGCCTGTCGCGGCCTGGCGCTTACCAACTACCGGGGGCAGGGATGTTTGTGGTGGTACCTGAATAGCCGCGCAGCATCCTCCAGCAAACAAACAGAGAGGCTGGCCTTGTCCTCCCCGGCCATGGCGTTTCAGAGATTAGAGCCCTGCACAGGCCCACGATTGGATCAGAGTCGCTGCTGCGGAAGCGGTTCGTCGGCCCCCGGTGAGGCTCGTCTGTTTTGGATGAGGCCGCAGACACGGCGAGATTGGAGGGCGGGTCTGTGGGTGAAGCCATTGATTGCCAGAGTTATTCTGAGATGGCACTACCAACACCCGATGGACTGGGTTTGAGGTCTCTGCCATGGCCGATGCTCCAGCACATGGATCGCCATCCTTGCGAAGCTCATGGTTCGTCCTCGCCGTGAGGAACCATGACTGGGTACCGAGATAGAGTCTTCACCTGAATCTGCATCCATGCAAGCAATGCACATCAGATCTAGTGCCAACGATCGGACACGGCGCGTCGACCCAGAGAAGCCCAGCTGGTTTAATAATAGAGCGACATGACATGTCAGTTCATTTTGTTGCGCCAGACGCCTATCTAGGATCCTATCATGAAAACAAACATGCTGCCCCCGTTGCTTTGTTATGTGTACATTCTCAAACGTCGCCAGACCAACCAACTAACCTACTTAACTAGCCTAGCCTGGGCAATGGCTGCTGCCCGGCTTTGTCGTCCCGGTTCCAGGTTGTCGACATCCACCATCTTTAGACGCGCTTAGTCCGCCGGCTCTTTAGCCTAGGAGATCGTCCATGGCAGAGCCGCCAGTCTTGGGGGGAGCACTTCCGCTCGAGGATCCTGCAGCCGGGGCACCCCAGATTCCGGCGCTGCTCTTCTCCTTGGCCAGTTGGCCCATCGTGGGTCCCGCCGTGGACGTGCTCGACTTCTTCATGCCGGCACTTGCCTTGCCCCAGAGCGCTCCAAACGCATCTCCACCAGCTGCAGGCGCTGGCTGGGCTTGAGGGCTGGTTACAGGCTTCATGTTGGCCATGGTGGTCGGTGTGTTGGACGACGCACTGGACATGCCTGGAAGACCGGACACGGTCGCAGGCTTCGGGGGCTGAGCCTGAACGGTACCAAAGTAGTTGGGTCCAGTCTGCTGGAAGCCGGCCGGCTTAGGAGCAGCGGCGGCAGGAGCGGCAGCTGGGATGCTAAAGGCAGAGTAGTTTACTCCAGGAGTACCCGTAGCGCTGGGAGTGGGCGAGATGGATGACATGCTGACCATCTGGCTGATATCGGCTTGCTGAGGAGCCGACACAGGCTGCGGCGCCGCGAATTGGGCAGTCGAGGACGCCGCCGATGTTACGGGAGGGGCAGCGGTCTGAGTCGCAGGTGTAGCTGACTGGAAGTCATCAAACTCGTCGTCGTCATCCGCCGCCGGGGCAGCAGCCGTGTTGCTAGGTGCCAGAGCCGCAAACCCAGAGGAAGACGCGGCGGGCGCTGCAGAAGACGACGCCGGCGCGGGATCGTCGAAAGAGAACAGATCCACCTCGGGCTCCTTCTTCTTGGGCGGCTCGGGCGTCTTCTTAACAGGGGCCCGCTCCGGCCTCTTCGCTGCAGCTCGGGTCGAGCTAGGAGCCGGTCGCTCATCCTCATCAAACTCGTCGTACTCTTCAAATCGGTCTGATCGGCCGCCGCCCTCTCGCCAGTCGTTAGACTGGCCGCCGAAGCCACCGCCATCACCATAGACACCCCCTGAGTATCCGCCAAAGTCGCCGCTGGCACCGCCGCCACTACCACCGCCGTAGCCGGCACTCTCGCTGCCAAAGCCGCCATAACGAGAAGAACTGCCGCTCGAGAAGCCACCACCAAAAGTTGAACCACCTTCGACACCAGTGTACTTATTCTTAGTCGCACGCGCCTTCTTGCGCTCGGATCGGATACGTTCCACGTCGCTCAGGAGTTCGGCCAGCTCCTTGGCTCGGTTGCGCACGTTGATACCTTGGTCCTTTCCGTTTTGATCAATAAAGTGGAATTGGCGAAGCATCTTGAGGAGGGAGATGTGTCCTCGGGCATCGTCAATAACGCGCTCGGAACCGTGCTTGATGAGGAACTCGAGTAATTGGAGGGCCTTGTAGATCTGGCGCCACTCCTCAGCGGCCTTCTCGGTGAAGCGACGATAGATCATGGGCATGATCTCGTTGAGGGTTTGGCTGGTGTACAATCAGCAGCTGAACGGCATAGGCATGTTGATGTGTCCGACGTACTAGTTGAAGGTGCCGTTCGCAATCTCTTGCATCAGGGTCGAGGACGCTCCCCATGGCTCGTTGTTGGTTGCCTCGCGCACCTAGGAATCAGTAAGTCCACCGTGTCCAAGCCAGAGTCGTCGCATGCGGCTTGACCAACCTTTGCCTCCATCTCGGTAAAATTCATGACGGCTGGGCATATCGTCAGTAATCGTCAGGCGCAGCAGGCGAGGCCGCTCAGGGGATACCATTCTGGGCCTTTCGAAAGCCGGCCTTGAGGTCATACAAGGTCAGGTTCGAGACCGTGCTCTTGAGATCGTTGAGATCCATGGCGACAAAATCCAAGAAGGTGAATAATCGGCAGACGGTAAGAGAAACCAGAGGCGAGCAAGGTGCAGTTCAATGGAGGCGATGGCGTTGCTGTTCTGCAACTGAGGCTGAGATATTCCAACAAAGATATGGGTAATAAAGAAGCCCCTTGCGCCAACGACACTTGGACATTCCCAGCTGGCCTTGCCCAACGTCAGCATACTCTTGGGTGCTCATGGCAGGGTCACGTGATGGCCCACCAGCCATGATTCTCCTGGAATGGAGACAACATCATAGTTGCATGCATCAAGGACTGAGAGTTGGAAAATCAAGCTCAAGACGGGCATGGCCGAGTACGGGATCGGAGTTTACTTTTCATGTCATGCCTTTCGTCGCTTACACGATACGCATCGTATTTCAAGCCCGACCGGGAGCAAGGTACCAACGCTCCCGTCCTTCCTAGCGAGGTACCTCGAGCTTGTAGGTACGCAATCAAGGGATTTCTTAGCCCCCGAAGTACCTAACTTTAGACCGACCGAGAGTGCCTTGAAGAGCGGATTAGACATGATAGAATATGCACGAGCAAAATAGCCTCACCTCTACATACACAAACTGGTAAAACATGCATGTGCTGTGCATTTCATGAGTTTCTTCATTCATTAGCCTACTCAGTACTGTACCTGTTCGAGACCAGAGTGATCTCCAGGGACGGCGGTCAGGCACAACCTTAGACTTCAGGCCTGAAATCGTCCAGCTTGCCCGCCTACGACTAATCGAGTCCCAGCGGCCCCAAACTTTTTCTTCCCTTTCTTCGAGACCAGTCCGAAAGACCGACCTCAACACGTGCATCTGACCAGATCTCTGTAATTCTATCTGTCTAAATATTTACATCCTCTGTACTGCTATATTCTTTTCAGGTGTATTAGTCCTCTCCAAGGTACGTGCAGCCTCGACTCCTCTTCCACCCGCGTTTGCCTCTGTCACACAAATTGGAGCTTTCCGGGGGAGCTCTGCTCCAAGCAAGACGCCTTCAAGCACACATCTCCGACGCTTTGCATGGCACAGCCAATGCGACCCGAACCAACAATGCCAATCCCGTCCCCAATTGGCATCAATGGAAAAGTCGCTCAGCCCGGTCAATGCCGGCGTTGGGTTTCGTCTCGTCTACCTCCCGTCTTGTCGGCTTGCCCTTGTCGTCGCTCATGTTCCCGGTCCTACGGAGGGAGCTTCCCATCCTGGCGCCCAGGATGCTCACCCACTACGGCCACCTCACCCACGGGGCCATGGACTGGATGAGACTCGAAGTGGAGGGGCCATGCAATGGCGAGAATCCACTGCGGTGGCCATGTCCCTGGATCCCTCCAATGGGCATTGATCCTTGGGCAAAAGTCTGATGCACCTCGGGGACATCGGGCCACTGGCTCGACGCGTTTGGGTGACTCTGGACTGGTGTTTGAGGGGCTGCAACCAGCTGGCTTGAGAAGCCTGAAGCAGAGGCGTGAGGCGTGGCCCAGGCAACACCATCAGCTCCAGAGGTCGCCAGCCCCATTGAAGCTGTCCTTGGACGAGTCCTTGCGCCCCTCGAGCTCTGCCAGCCCTTGGTCAATGCCTGGTTCAACACTGGCAATGGCGGTCAGAGAGATGAGCCCAGGGCTCGCCGGCTTTGCTCACTTGGACGCCGTTGATCAGCAGAAGCTTGTTGGAAAGCTCTGTGCCCCACCTGGGTGACCTCATGGAGACGACGGCCAAAACAAGGAGACGAGAGCTTTGCCGGCTCACTTCACGTGACCTGGATCCCGATTGACCCCGCTTTTGCCCCTCTTCCCACCGCTCCCATTGGCTACGGCGGCCCCGCGCTAACAATTTGCCCCTCCAGCTTGCTCAAAATGAGACCCTCCCTCCTCCAGCCCCTCCTACCCCGCCATACCTCTTCCTGCTTCTCTGCCGCGAGAACTTCTCTCTCTTTTCCTCAACTTGTATCATCTTCCAACACTATCCGAACCTCTCGATTCTTCTCAGCATCCGCCATCATGGGTAACAAGGTGTAAGTTCCCTGATCGAGCTCTGCATCGCTTCAATTGCATACTGACCTCTGCGACAGTTACTTCGACATTGAGTGGGAGGGCCCCGTCATGCAGGGCGGCAAGCCTACCAGCACCGTTCAGGGTAAGCTTTCAGTCTCGTTGAAATCATTGACTTCCATCATCAATTTCCATCAAACCCCTCAGCGACAGGCGCGACAGGGCTTAGCTTCAGTCGAGCAGCCGTCAAACACAGGCTCGGTTGCTCTTCCGCTGGCAGCATTCGTCACGCCCCAACAAGACCCCTCATTCCTAAACCCCTCCGCCCGCCCAGCACGACCTGAGCTAACCGGCATTTCCTCTACAGAGCAGAAGGGCCGCATCAACTTCAACCTCTTCAGCGACGTTGTCCCCAAGACCGCCGAGAACTTCCGTGCTCTCTGCACCGGCGAGAAGGGCTTCGGCTACAAGGGTTCTTCCTTCCACCGAATCATCCCCGAGTTCATGCTCCAGGGCGGTGACTTCACCCGCGGTAACGTACGTTCCCCCAAAAGCATCCAACTCCGAAACAACAGCTCACTCCCTTTTAGGGTACCGGTGGCAAGTCCATCTACGGCGAGAAGTTCGCCGATGAGAACTTCCAGTTGAAGCACGACAAGCCTGGTCTGCTGTCCATGGCCAACGCTGGCCCCAACACGTAAGTATACGGTACCCGGTTAGTTCCGAGACAGCTTCACTAACCCCTGACCAGCAACGGCTCTCAGTTCTTCGTCACCACCGTTGTCACCTCCTGGCTCAACGGCCGCCACGTCGTCTTCGGCGAGGTTGCTGACGAGGAGTCCCTTGCCATTGTCAAGGCTCTTGAGGCTACTGGCTCCAGCAGTGGTGCCGTCAAGTACAACAAGCGCCCCACCATTGTTGACTCTGGTGAGCTGTAAGCAGCCTGTATGTTGTATGACAAGGTAAAGCGGTTGGGATTTGGAAGCACATGACAAAAACCTCGGAGAGGACTAGCAGTATGGAGCTAGGGATTCTAAAGTTGGCCTGAAGAGCTAGCCAGTGAACAAAGTCAACCATTCAAAACCCACTACATATTGTCTTTAGTTCCCTCGTGCCAATGTGAAGTTAATGTCTTGTCTTGTTTCAGTGATGGAAATATGCAAAATTACCACGGGGTTGTACCGCTGGGATCAGCCAAAGGGGCTGTTGTCGATTTTCCTACCTACTACGCCGCTGCTATGCCTGCCCTTGAAAACAAGACTATCCGTCCATACCTTGACCGACCTAAAAACTCCATTTCTCCATTGGAAGAGTAGAACCACGCCCACGTGTTCCGCCACATAAGAGATAGTTCAGTAGCACAGTGCCGGGATCAACAACCGTTATCATTCAACACCCAACCACCTCTTGAAATACTCGCAGTTATTGGGGCCTACAGGCCCGCCATCTTCGCAAATCTCGAATACCGGGCAGCGCCCACAGGGAGCCTCTGTAAAGGCACTGATCGAGGGCTGGGGAGCACCCTCGAGCGGATCTTCGCGGCCAGCCCAACTCTCGGGGGTCTGTTTGGCGATGCGAGAGATACGGTAGCCAACCTTGCCGCCAACCTTTACAGGCTCGACGAGGTTGTCCCAGACGAGGACGTCGATGAGCTTTTTCACGTCGTGTTCGGAAAGGATGGTGTTGTGGGTGACGCCGCTCGTGGAGAGGAGACGGGCGATGTCGCGAACGGTCGGGTAGCCCGTGTAGCCTGCCGGGAGGGGAAGGAGTGCGTCTTTCCTGACCGAAGCTGTCGAAGAGGTCTTGGTTACCTTGGATGGGGGCTCATCGATGTGGCTAGCATCGCGCTTCTTGCCCTTTTCCACACCACCCTTGACAACACCCTTCTTAGGGACCTGCGACCGCCCGGCGCCGCCCCCATGTGTGCTGCGATAACTACTCTGTAGCTTCAAGAAGTCGAAGACGAAGCGCTGTAGTTCTTCGATGAAGGCCTCGTCGAGGTTCTGGTCGGTATACCACGGGCCGCCAGTGGCACGATCGCTGGGTCGGATGGAGGCCTTGATGAACATCTTTTTGTTGGGGTGCTCGACATTCTTGAAGGGCGCGATGAGGCCCTTGGTCTGGAGCTGTTTGAGAGCATTCTTGAGGACCGAGTCGTGCATGTTCAGTCGTTTCTGGAGCGTCTGGGACCAGATACCGTCGCCACCCGAGTCGTCGATGAGGGAGTAGACCATGACCTGCTCGTCGGTCGAGCACTGCTTGTATCTAGGAGTCAATTGTCAGCCATGCGCCTCTTCGTGAGCTGGGTATAGGTAGGACATACTTATGTGCCTCTTGCGCATCGCGCCACTTCCATAGGACCTGGCCCGAGGCCTCGCGCATGGTGATGAAAAGCTTGTCATCACTGAGGGACTGGACGACGCGGGCCAGCAGCATGAGGTCGCGGTTGGGGATAACGTCGAGACGGAGGAGATCATCCTGGGAGAACATGTCGACGCCGGACTCGCGACAGCGATCGTAGAGGGCCTCTTTCCAGACGGCGAGCTTGGCTGTAGCGGCGTCGCCCTCGACGGGCGCGGGGGTCGGCATGGTGGAGGATTAGTGAGTCAAGGCGCCCGAATGGATAAGAGGTTGATCCGCTGAGGAAGAATGCTTCTTTCAAACGAACGATGGATGTAGGTGCTACATTGACATGATATGTCGCGGGCCCAGGTGGAGGATCGTCTTATAGGGAAGAGGAAGAGATGACGATGAGAGGGTGGGATGTGTGGCTTCGGCGTCGAGTCAAGTTGGAAATAATTATTTTTCGATGGCCCCCCCCGCAGCCCAGCCCGCGCTAAAAGCTAAAGCCAAGCTCGTCCCCTACCTTGCTACTGTAACATGCAAAGAATCAGCCGGTAGAATGTCGGCTGCCGGCTCTGACGTGGGGTCGAGTGGTCGGCATGTGGGGGATCTTATCAGTTCCTCGGCCCCCCACTAGCAGCACATCTTCACCCTCACCCTACAGCGAGATGGGATTTTTCTTGGGTAACGATATCTTGAAAGAATTGGGGGTTTTCCGGGTAATGGAAGCTTTCTTATTGCTTTTTTTTTTAAAAAAAAAAAAAAAAAATATCTGCTTTGCAGTTCTCTCTTCAACGTAGCCTCTGCCGGTGCAATTGAAGGCTGTCATTCGTCATGTGCAATCAAGTATGACTCCGTCAACCTTCAACATTGCAGGCAAACTTTGACCTCAATGATGTGCAGCAGCTCAATACTACATGCAATATTTCCAATTTGCTCAATAAGGATCCACATGATTCCTTCGGCTTCAATATGTGCAACTTGATACATGCTTGGTTTCATACACACCTCTTTTTTTTTTCCTCTTTCCTTTTCTTTGAGAGAGAGTAAGAAAGCACTGTCCCTGAATAACCTCACATGTCACCCTCAACTTTAACTAGCTACTTTAGGCAGCAGAACCTGCAGGAAAAGCTTCGTGGGTCACAATTCTGGAAGGAACTGTTAGGAGGGACCTGTAAAAAAAGCAAGAAAGAGCATAATGGTCCTGTACATATAAACTGCTGAATAGTACTTGGCCACCGTCATCTCCCGTCAACTGTCTCTCGCCCATATTTTCCCATCATCACTTACCGCTCTAATCACAGATTACTACTTATGACAACACGTCATCAATTTCGATATCTCACTGCAAAGTGTCTGAATCACACAGGCCAGACATCGTCGAGTCTGCAGTCAAACCACGGCTTGTCTCCATCCCACCAACCCACACACCCTCAGTCTCGGTGCCCATCTCCGACAATGGTCTACTTCAACTCTACCGTTCTCCCAAAATGGCTCAGGGACGGAATTCGAGCGTTAGAAAAGAAGAAGGGGCAATTCAATGGTGCCTTTTCCACCCTTTCTACCTGGTTCAACATCGCATCAGGGGGCGAAGTGATGCAGGGCATTGTCTACGGCAATACCCAAAACAATGGGACAATCTGCTACACACCTTACATGGAGATTGATGACGTCGCCAACGACTCATCGGGCGGATACATCTCCAAAGAAACCGCATCGGACGAAATGGTAGTTGATACGCCGAGCCAGGAGTCAACAAGACGTACGGGCAGCGAAATGGATATCGACACTCCCTCTCATACGACAATACGTTCAGCAATGAGCACGACCAGATGCCGAAAGCCAGGTCCTAACCGGATGGCAAAGCAAGTGACCGGTGTGGGCAAAACCCGCCGCCGCCGCGGTGGTTCACGTCGTACACTTCTCTCGACAATCTGAGTCTTCAGATCGCTTGGTTCTGTTGGCTACTCACTACTTGGAATGATAATGAATAATGAACAACGAAATGGCATTATACCCCAGCAATTTGGTTTTGGAACGGCATTGGTGTTGTTTTGGTAACAAAAAGGCCATGAGATAGGATGGGGTACGGATTAGCGATTGAAGGTAACTGTAGAAGAGAAAACACTTGTTCAAGCATCCATCTCTCGCGCATGAGTGCACCTCGCCAGTGAAATCAACAATTCTATCGAGAAATTAGATCCTTTCGCTATGATACCAACTAGAAAAACAAAACCTCATAATGAGACATAGGAGGTATACTATCGTACGGAAAGCCATGCCTGCCCTTCCGTGTCATCTTATCCCTACGCCTGGAACGCCTCACCTCAGGCCACATCTTGCCCTCGCTATGATACAGGCTGTTTGCAACCTAGCCACGGGCTGATCCGAAGCTTAGGGAACGCACACGCGAAGACAAGTGCGCCTTGAGCATTTGCTTGGAACGTGCAACATGCCCCCCGGAGCCCCTCGGGCTTGTTTACTCGTTGGTGGGACTTTTGCTCTTTTCCTTGGGCTCCTCTGGCTTCTCCTTTTCGGTATCAACCTCCATAGCGTCGTCAGGTTGCTCACTCTTGGACTTCTCTTTGGAGGCTTCCGTAGACTTATCTGCTGCCTCTTCAGTGGCCTTGGGCTCTGATGTGGTCGTCTTGGCGGCGGAATCTGGGGCTTCCTCGTTACTTGGCTCATCTTGCGTAGGCTTCTCCCCAAGTGGTGCCGGCTCGGCGGTGGTCTCAGGCTCAACCTCCTCCTTCTTAATTGTTGTGGTCTCCTCTACTGGTGCCGAATCTGCCATTCCAACATCGCCATCGCCATCCACGTTGCTCTTCTCGGTGTCCTTGGCGGGCTCATCGGGTTTATCGGTCTCCTTTTCACGGTGGTCTTTCTCTGGCTGGTCATGAGCCGAAATGTCCTCGATAGTATCGTCATTGACATCATGGGCGTCCTCAGCAGTTTCTTCAGCAGGCGTACCATTCGCGGTCTTGGCACGGGGTGTGTCACTGCCGTCAATCTCCATTTCTCCCTTGCGGTAATCGGTAAATGTGCGCTTGTTGCCGTTTTGTGGAGTAGCACCGTGAGCGCGTGCCATTTCGTCGTCGTCGCTGGCTTCGAATTCGCCCTCGTGTTCGACTTGCTTGTCCCAGCGATGTTCTGTCATGCGCACATCCTTGTTCTCGTCCTCGTCAAGGTCGTCCAATTCGGCTTCCTCCTCATCCGTCATACCACCGAAAGGCTTTCGTGGCACGTCCTGCAGCTGAACCGATGGTGCAGGGCCAGTCTGACGCAGATTATCAATGACAGCTGAAGTGATTTTCTCAAGATATTCCCGACTGTTGGAGTTCTCCATGTTCGAAGATCGCACGTTCAGTTCAAAATCAGGGGCATAGTACTGTCTTGGGTCAGCAGATGTCTTTCAATCCAAGGCGTATCGCATACCTCGTAGTATTCGTTGTAAGGCAAGGTTCGCTCCATGTCCTGCCCAACAAGAACACCAGTCTCAAAAGCCCATGTGCGCGCAACGTTTCGCATCGTGTAGCCACCGCCACCGAGGACCAGAGTGGGAAGATTGAAGCTCTTCACAAAGTTGACGCAATTAGCGTGACCATCCATGCTCAGATTAAAGCAGCCCAAGCGATCACCAGACAGGCTGTCTCCACCGCATTGCAGGACAACAGCTTCGGGCTGGAAGTACTTCATAACATTCTCGATGACGGGCTGGAAGATTGATCGGTAGGACACATCCGTGATACCGTCGCGAAGGGGGAAATTGACAGCATAGTTCTTTCCCTGGCCAATACCAGTATCTCTCAGCTCGCCAGTTCCAGGGAAGTACTCGCCGTACTTGTGGAAAGACACGGTCATGACGCGATCGGTCGTATAGAAGGCTTCTTCGACACCATCGCCGTGGTGAACGTCGATATCGATGTATAGGACACGCTTCTTGAATCGGAGGAGCTCGAGAATTCCGAGAACGATATCTGAAACAAAGTTAGATCACATGAACGAGATTGACTGTGGGAGAATGCACACCATTGACGTAGCAGAAGCCACTTGCTTCGCACTTCTTGGCGTGGTGAAGGCCTCCAGCCCAGTTGATGGCGATGTCGCACTTTTGGCGATTCAGACGCGCGGCACCCTCCATACTGCCACCAGCACTGATACCGCAGAACTCAAAGAGACCGTCAAAGACTGGACAGTCATCTCCGACGTTGTATTTGCCCTGCTCTCGCATAAAGCTGTCCATGTTGTCTGGCGTCACTTTCTGAAGGAAATCGATGTAATCGTCCGTGTGAAACTGGGTCATTTCTCCCCTAGTAGCCGGTTTCGCGCGCTTTGCGATAATTAGCAAGAATATCGCAAGACAAGAGCCTGGTGTAGAGTAAGATTCGCGGGGCTACTCACGTAAATTTCCATCTTCTGGTAGAGGTTGTACTGCATGATCAAGCTGTGCGCCAACCGAATGCGATGAGGCTTCATAGGATGTCCGGTGACATAGGCATAGTTTCCAATGTCGGAATCATAGAAATATGCGACCTTCTTGGGTGATGCGCCATTGAGTGCGACCGAGCCAAGCTCGACCCGAATGTCGTCGCCCATGACCGCGGTTGCTTAGAGAGCGTCGCGAAACTCGAAGAGGAGGGAGTATCAGAAAGGTCGGCGTCGTAGAGAGAGTTAGGACGATAGATGACGGTAGATATTCGGTATCTTGGAACTGGATCAGCTCAAAGAGAGCTCGTCATGATCGATCAGTAGGTGGAGAGAGATTGTAGGATTTCACGTAGGAACCTGGTAAGGAAGTACACGGGCAGAGGCGGCCCTCCAATGCGAACCAAGACCAGCGTTTACACCGGATTAAAGTTGCTGCGCGACGTGCTATCAGCCGCCATGCCTACGAGCCGATTGGCTGTAGCCACAGCTGAGAGTGCCCCTCGGCATCCATTTTCTCGCAAGGCTGGAGCTTAGCCACACATCCCAGCTGCACGTGACATGACTAAGCTCTGGAGCTGTGGCTTCCAGGCTGCCGGGCTGGCGTCAACGTCAATAACCTTCTACCTCAAGCTCCATCATAGCAACGCCCTCCATCATCGCCCACCTCCACACCTCGTCCCCTCTATCCTCGTTGTTTTTCACCTTTGGGCATCTTTACCAGACACTTTTTTTCTGTCTTCTCGACACGATGGAGCGATTCAGGAGCCTCTTGGGTGGTGGTGGCATGGGACTTGGCGGAGCTGCCCACGGCACGGTAAGCTACGAACCCACCGCCGTTGAAGCTCCCTCTGCATCATGGAATATGCTGGCGCCCCAGTGCAAGCTTGTGCTGATTCTAGATATGTACAGGACAACACAAACCTCATCGACAACTCCGAAACCGTCTACATCTCCTCCCTCGCCCTGCTCAAGATGCTCCGACACGGTCGTGCGGGTGTACCTATGGAAGTTATGGGTCTGATGCTGGGCGAGTTTGTGGATGACTTCACTGTCAAGGTTATGGATGTTTTTGCCATGCCTCAGAGCGGTACTGGAGTTAGTGTCGAGGCCGTCGATCCCGTATTCCAGACCAAGATGATGGACATGCTGCGACAAACAGGAAGGTCAGTTGGCATGCAGTCAATGCGCCTTGGTCAGCAGCTGCTAACTATGTTTAAACAGACCCGAGTCAGTTGTCGGCTGGTATCACTCGCATCCTGGTTTTGGTTGCTGGCTTTCGTCTGTTGATATAAACACTCAACAGTCGTTTGAGCAATTGAACCCTCGTGCAGTCGCTGTGGTTATTGACCCCATCCAGTCGGTGAAGGGCAAGGTTGTCATTGACGCTTTCCGACTGATCAACCCCCAGCTCTTGATGCTGGGCCAAGAGCCCCGCCAGAGCACCAGCAACTTGGGTCACCTCAACAAGCCCTCAATCCAGGCACTCATTCACGGTCTGAACCGACACTACTACTCGATCGGAATCAACTATCGCAAGACGGCCCTCGAAGAGAATATGCTCATGAACCTGCACAAGCATGTCTGGACTGAGGCGTTGGAGATGGACGACTTCCGGCACGAAGGCTGCAAGAACAAGGACAGGCTGCAGCAATTGGTGACGCTGGCAGATGGCTACGAGAAGCGCGTCAAGGAGGAGACAGAGCTCACTAAGGATCAGCTCAAGACGCGGTATGTTGGAAAGCTGGACCCGAAGAAGCATCTGGAGGACGTAGGGCAGGAGCTTATTGAGGACAACATCGTCTCGGTGTCGAGGCAAATGATCGACAAGGAGGCGACGATGCCGAAAAAGGAGGGTCCGGCGGGATCCAAGGGGCCGTCGACGGGAGATCAGATGGAGGTGGAGGAGGAATTATAAGCGCGCGCGGGTGCGGCAGGGATTACAGGGATAAGATAACGAGGCCACGGGATGGACTTGTAAGATTATTGGGCGTTGGCGGTCGGAACGGAAGATTTAGAGACGCGGCCATGTCACTGAGGACAGCACGGGGTTAGTTCGTTAGCATCGTGGTCATACATGGCACTAATTTTCTTGCATGTTCTGCGCTGTTCGTTTTTGGGCGGGAAGTGGATACGCGAGAACGCAGCTGATATGGGAGAATCCACCAGCACAGGGCCCCAGACCACCCCTGAACGCGTTGACAATGTTGACACTGGGGAACAATGAAGTTTGCCGTGGCTGCTATAAGACAAGGGGCGGGCCTGGGCATGATGGGCTCTCAGTAACGCGAAAGTGCATGCATATCTCAAAGGGTCTTTTTATTAGAGACCAAGCGAAAAAGCAAGGCACACAGACAAACGAAAAAGAACAGGTTGACCTGTCAAAGCCCCCTTTTTGTTCAATCTCGCCTACGGCCGAGATCCATTGATACCCAAAAACTGGACCACAGTCTTGTAATAACCAGAGCAGAGCAGACCAGAGCAGACCACAGCAGATTAAATCGAACCAATATTGGTAAGCTCTCGCCTATACGCCCCTTGACCAGAGAAGGGAGCCGCCAGCTCTGTTCCGGCGGATGCTGAGACCATGGCTTTTGGATCGTTTCTGCGCTCACTGCTGAGCGCCTTTTCCACGTCTTCCAGAAGGTCTTCTCACAGTGTCCATCAGGCACGAAGGTCCAGGGAGAACACGCCTCCAAGACAGCATGAGCAGCAGAGGCCCCAGCTGCCGCGCCCGCAACAGCAAAAGCGGCCTCATCAACACCAGCAAAACCCACCACCAAAAACAAAAACACCACAGCCGCAGCCAACGCGTGCCCCTGCACCTTCAGCAGCAACACGCAATATCCGAGATGGCTCTGCGCACAAGCGCAGCAGCATCGCCAGCGCCAGAGACCGCTCGCGCCCGCCAGTCGTCCAGCAGCGACCGCGAGCGCCTACCCCTCGTCCCAACCAGGCCTTTCCGCGTCCGCGAGGCCGCCGGGAGAGTCGGTCTTCCTCCAGGAGCCGCCCGCCTCAGAGCACTCACCAGAGGCTCGATGAGCACCACCATGGCAGGTCGCGCAGTCTCAGCCTGACCCCGTCAACCTCATCTCACCCTCACCACCGCCGGGCCATCACTGAGCTGCACTGCTCGCCCACGCCCGTGAGCAACATCGGAGTCATTAGCGCCACGGATCGCGCCATGGGCCGCGAGACGGTCACTGAGCTGATCGACCTCATCGCCGCCCACTTCAGCCACATCCCCTACGCAGTGAGCGGCCTCGCCGCCATGTCCTTCTACGGCTACCACATCAAGCCCTTCAAAGTGAGCATCATCTGCCCTGCCCACACCCGCGAGGCCCAGAATTGCTGGGCCAGGGTCCAGGGCATGATCGCCGTTCCCGGGAAGCAGGACATCTGGGGCGTCGCCACGTCAGACGGTCTCTTCCGCCAAGTCCGCGTCAGGTTCCCCCACGACTTTGACTCTGCCCACACCGTGAGAGTCGGAGCTTCAGAGGCCACCATCCTCTCACTTGCCGGCCTGGCCGATGAGATTGCCAGGACCTACGTGAATGAGCTGAAGCACGCCGACCTCCGGCGACAAGAGGCTCTCGGCAAGGAAATGATGTGGGTGCTCGAGAGAATTGTCGACATGCAGCAAGAAGAGCACATGCTCACCCCCGAGAGAGCTCCGCATCTGGCCTCAGACACCTTTTGGGTGCCCTTCACATTGTCATATCCAGACTCTCTGCCTCTATTTGAGGCCGCGGGGTGGATCATCCCACATGAAGAGTGGCACCTGTGAAAAAGAGAAAGAAAAAAAATGAGATCGACCTGACAGGAGAGATTTGCCTGATATTGATGGCATGTAAGAATAAGAGTTTACGAAAGCGTGTAACACTATGGGAAAGGTTCATCGGCATCGGATTGGCATGGTTGCGGCGTTTGGGTTATGGGAAGAATAGCGATTTTTTTTAAACGGGAAACATGGATAGACTTTGGGTTTCCTCCACCAAGATAGACAGACATACAGACAAGACTGACAGACGAGACTTAACGTTAATGACTAGATGAAGAAAGAAGACAAGTCTTGTACAACTATGTAGAATATCAACCATCTCACAGCATTATTTGCTTCAAACAATAACTGCATCGCGACACACGAGTGCCAACTAACACATCTACTCTGAACAACTACGATCGTGCATACGAAGGCATAAATGAGTCATTTCTCTTAATTTTCTTATTAGGCTGATCAAATGGGTGAGGAATGTCCTATGGACATATCCCAACAACACTATTGTATGAGCGGTTCCCATTCTGTGGTATGTGGCTTTTCTTGTACATCATTCCATGGCTTGGAATGTAATGTACGTATATACACCCGTCACCTAACCGTCAATTCATATCTCCAACCCCTTGAACACCACCATGGTGTGAGCGACACACCATCTGATTCAGCCTTGAGCGGAGCGGAACAGGGAGACGGCGTGATCGACAGCGTAGTCGCCCCAGACGGCGACATAGGCCATGTGAACTTTCAGGTCGTGTCCACCAGCTTCACAAAACGGATCTCCGGCGTCGCAGATTGAGATAGTCTTGTCTGCAACAGATTGACAACCTCCGACGAGGTGGCGGGGAAAGATCTAGACATTGTGTGAGCCAGGTACTGAGTGAAGATGATGATTTGTCTCGGGACTTA
Organism: Fusarium sp. JS1030; assembly: GCA_000966855.1. Classification (NCBI taxonomy): domain Eukaryota; kingdom Fungi; phylum Ascomycota; class Sordariomycetes; order Hypocreales; family Nectriaceae; genus Fusarium; species Fusarium sp. JS1030. Next base: position 1,190,649 of record JWIW01000081.1, on the reverse strand, counting down.
CTCCACTGCCGTGGCTGCTGCCAACGGTGAAAGGTTGACCAGCTGTAAGGCTTGGGTCACCCATGAGGATCATGGCCGAGACTGTGCTGGTTAGTCATTTCCTTAGATGGCAATGTCCCTTGATTATTGTACTTACTATTGTCGGATATAAGAGTTGACTGCGGTACCGTCTTGGGGAATCCATCAGAACTGGCACCACACATCACATCCATCGTGACATGTGCGCCCTATGAAGTCGTTAGCAAGATTGATCCAAGAAGCAATCTGAAGATTACCTGAGAGTAGCCGAGGATAATTATCTTGGTTTGGGCGCATCTGTCGGTATAGTCGTGGACGAGCTGGGTCATGTTTTCAACACCTGCAACCTGCGACGGGATGTAGGGTTCATAGAGGGCAGGATAAACCAGAGACTCCATGTCAGAGTCGGGGATGCGCTTCAGAATCTTCTGGGCGATATCACCCATGATGCCTGGGCCCTGAGGTTCCAGGCTGCCCCGAACAACGATGATGTGCGCACCCGGCGGGCACTGGGCAGCCCCAGCCGCCGAAGCGAGGGCGACAAAGAATATGGCGAGGATCGAGAATAAAAACATGGTGCTGGTGTCCTGGAACTAGAATGCCACAGAAAGTAGTCAGGAAGCGTGTTTTCTTGCAGAGTGGTGATGCATGAAGCGACTCACTGAGAGTATATATCTGATATACTTTAGGGTTCTTGGTGAAGAGACTAGATGAAAGAGATGACTTTCATCACGGAGATATCCGGTAGCTTTGACGTATTTTAAAATTCCGAGCGATCGAGAGTGTGAGTGAGGTGTGGAAAGGAAAGGGAAAAGAGAGGAGGAAAACAAACATTGCGATGCCATCAGCCGTCCTGACAGTGCCAAACACCGGTATCACGTGTTTGCGATCTCAACTGTAGGCTTTGTACCAAGCCTGTAATAAACTGAATTTATGAAAATAGTATGTTGACGGGCAACTGTCAAGTTTGCTTAAGGAGGCGGGACTCAGCTACTCTGTAGCTTGCCCTGATCAGCAACTGCCAAGTATTTCCTCTTGCCTAGTCATTCTGACAGAGATGGCTGCCAGTGTCTCTCAGTATATCTGCAGCTTGGTTCATCTATGGCTATTCCGATATCATCGTCGAGGTCCATGTACAAATCATGAGGGACAAAGCCCCCTACTGATACCACTTCCGATCAAAAGTGGCTGTGAATCTTGCTCATTCCGTTCAGGCGCGGTGAAACATGGAAACGGCAAAATCAGTAGCAACATCTGCGTACACTGTCACGTAGTTCATATGGACGTCCAGGCTACTGCCGCCAGCTTCGCAGAACGGGTCGCCTGCATCACAAAATGAGACGGTCCTGTCCGAGATGCACTGGCATCCACCGGGTCGATGGCGTGGGAAGATCTAACATTAGTCATTTAGCAAGTTTCTCACTAGCTTGTTGTCAATTAATTGTTATCTCGACTTACCCCATCACCGTGGCTACTCCCCATGTGGAAGGGTTGCCCTTTGGTTGTGCTGGGGTCGCCCATCAGGACAATCGCAGCAACTGTATCAAGTTAGTATCCCATCCTAGTACTAGGAAAAGGAGAGAACCTACCCTGTCTGGAAATGTTCTTGGGCTGGGGCTTTGTGGCCGGAAATCCATCCGAGCTGGCGCCGCACATGACATCGGCAATGATATGGGCGCCCTATGTCGACTTAGCCTTCTTTCAACACAAGCAGACAAACTCTTTGTCCCAACCTACCTGAGAAAACCCAACAAGAATCATCTTGGCATCGGGACACGTCTTGGCGTATTTCTTGACTATCTCGGTGAGAGTGTTGACACCCTCTGTCTGCGACGCAACATACGGATCGTACTCTGCTGGGTACTTGAGGGAAACCATATCTGAATCATGGATTCGTTCCAAGATCTTCTGGGCTACCTCTCCGATGATTCCTGGCCCTTGAGGCTCGGTACTGCCTCTGACAACGATGATGTGTGCCCCGGAGACACAGCTAGGCGGGCTGGGCTGATCACAGCCTTTGGCAGCTACGAGAGCCGCAAAGAGAGTGACGGCTTTCATGATGCAGCGCATGATGTAGGATCAAGTTAACAGCCTTGAGATGAGAACAAAGGTTAGAACAACATGAACAAGGCCATCCCTGCACCGAAGGGCGCCAACAGACCTGAAATATGTAAAGGCGTGGGGCCAACTTCGGGGCCGCAGGTTCAAGATCGCGATCTTTGTAGGACCTTCGAAAGTAACAGGTTTTATTAGATTATCGAAGCTTGGGATAATTTTGTCGAGGTGTGAAGCATGCCTTGACCCCGTCCTGTCATGTGGCTGTAAAGAATGTGCGGTTTTTTGTCTTTTCCTTGCCGTGATGCAAGGCTGTGAGGATAATGTCTTGTATCGTGCTGCCTACTGTGATTTGATCTGCCCTTGGTATCTGAATGAAATGTAAAGAAGGAATAAGAGCTCGATGTTGAATAACTAAGCCCAAAGTAGATAGGGAATGACAGGGACGACGGTGAAGAGGAAACGTCAAGGAGACGAGGGACCACGAGGGTATTCATGTCATCTATTCTGACAGTGTCAAACACTGAAACCACGTGTGCAATTATCGTCTAGAGTTGACAGTGGATCACTGCACCTCGATATCAAACGAAAATGTGAACATGGTCTAGAAAACGCTGGTTGCTAGCCGTCTCGCAACCAACACCTATAATGAGATGTGTGGTACTGGGCCCTTGCTCACAACGCCATCCTGGCAAACGATTAAAAATGGCTCTGTATCAGTGAAATAATTGGCTTGTAGAGAGACATTGGGTTCATAAGTGGCTTTTTCAATTGCCGTTGGGGCTTTCCAATAATTAAGCCATTGGCGTTCGTGCAGCCGGCGACTAAAAAGGCGGGAGGTCAACAACCTCAATCCTTGCAACGCCATCACTCAAACAATCTAATTATACCATCAATCAATCAATTCACCCGAAGCAGGCCAGCCCCAATTGGGCACATCGGACAAGATGCCAACTATAGACGACATGATCAACGCCCCAGAGCAGCAGATCCGCGCCATCCTGCTCGCGCTATGCGAAGATCAAAAGGTTCGGCGACACGCTCTCGAGCATTACGAGGCCCTGCAAGCCGCAGCCTCTTCCGAGACCTCGCTGAAGCGTAAGGCCAAGGACGATCTCTTTGTGTGTGTGCAATGCGGTGAGGCCTTCACCGACGACGAAAACCACAAAGAGGCCTGTTGTTACCACTGGGGTGAGTATGCCATGTCCTCCCGTTGACAGACTATTCGTGACTGGCCGTAGGGGAGCTTGAGCCCGACTATGATAGCATGCGCTGGGCAGACCATGACGAGAGATGCCATGGCACTATTGATTCAGACGAGATGCGCGAGGCGTATCCAGATGGCTTCGTATGGAACTGCTGCGATGAGTTGGGAGACACAACAGGGTGCACCCTTGGAAGACACGAGTCTCATCCTGATAAATCCAAAAAGGGTACAGGTGAAGAACCCTCAGAGAGCGAGTCGGATGATGATGATGATGACGACGACGACGAGGGTGAAGACGCCTATTAAGCTTGTGTCAACCAACTCACGTCATATCCAGCTACTCCATTACATTCATTCACAGGATAAAAGACATGCAAAAAACACATTATCCACTAACAGCCTCGGTCTTCAACATGTGTCATTTGAAAGCATTACGAGATTCCCAAACTCCCGGCCTATGGATGGATAATGTTGCCCAAAGGATATTGCCGTCCACTCCTTGCCTGTCTCGGTCTCCCCTCTTCTCTTCAACATATCATAGAACAAGAGCCCCCAACCATTGCCTCTGCCCTTGAACGAAAAAAAATTACATGGCATAAAAGTGTGCAAATAGTCTTGTATCCCGAATAGACCGGGCCGTGTCATTGCCCGATACTCCGTGCGCCTTAATGCAGTCTCAGTATAACCTGACATTCCCCTGCCGACGGATGTGCTCAGTCTCGGCCCTCTCGAGCCACAAGACGACTTTCCAATAAGGCCAATGTCGAAAACCTAGTGGAGGACCCTGCATCTTAAACCGTAGTCCTCAAAAGTGAAGAGACGCTCCGTAGAATGTCGGCGAAGGGTTCGAGGCTTTGATGGTGATGCACCATCCATACTAAAGTGCCTAGCTCTTGCCGAGGCACGTAGCGAGTCTTTATCATTGGGCTCCTAAGCCCCCATGACGGGAACCTTCTTGTTTCTCTTTCCTAGCAAAGTGGCGTTGTCCAGGTTGAGCTCAAATGCCCCACGCTGGCGATTCCGATCACGAACTTGTTGACGGGCGGCTGCAGCCACTGTTGCCGAATGCTGGCCATAGCCCCTCTCGGTTCGCTCGCGCTCCCGGCCTCGGGATTCTTGATGTTGTTCCTGGTCTCGGATGTTGGTTTTCCGCATGCTTTGCTCGAGAGCATGGGTTGCCGCATTCGGCTTGGCAACCGCCTCGGGTTCTTGCCCATCGATCTGCATACGATCCGCATCCTCCTCGTCCTCCTCATTGAGACCACCCAGGAATCTAGCGGGACCACCTTTGGCACCGACCTGGGCTCTACGCTTGCCCTCCTCTTCTTGGCGGTGCACGGCGTAGCCGACATCAAAGACCTCACGCAGGTTGACGGCACCAGGAGACCGGAAGTCGTAGCGCTTACCAGCTTCCTCAAACTTGGATGCATCGAAGGCCCGCAGCATGGCCTCGGGTTTCTTCTTCTCCTCACGAGGAGTAGGGCCGTTGCCGCGAATCCATGGGTGGGCTAGAAATTCTGTGATGGTGTATCTCTTCTCGGGGTCCACGGTCAAGAGGTGGCTGATTAGATCCTGAGCAGACTTGGAGATATCATCCCACCAAGGCGACAGAAAGGTGTACTGGCCCTTAGCAACCTTCTCAGTAAGCACCTCAATACTCTCATCGTAGAATGGTGGGAAGCCACAAAGCAGTGTGTACAGCACACAACCAAGGGCCCACATGTCGACCGACTTGGAATACCGCTCATCCTTGACGATCTCAGGGGCCGTGTAGCCAACAGTTCCACAAGGTGTCATTGTCTGGTTGTCCCAGACAATCTTGGACAAGCCAAAGTCTGCAATTTTGATTTGGCCGATACCGCCTGCACCCTGACCGGGCAGGAACTCGCCCTCGTCGACCTTGTCCTCATCGCCGGGTTGCTTGGGCTTCGGGTGCTTAGACGGCACAAAAGGAATAGGTTCGAACAGGATGTTCTCGGGCTTGATGTCACTGGCAAGGGATCAGCTCTGTCATCCAGGACCGTGCAGGGGCGAATGACGTCAGGAGGGGCATCATCATTTCTGCTGTAGACCGACCCTCTGACATCAACCCAAGGCAAGAAAAATGGAATTACATACCGATGAACGACGCCCCTCTCTTCATGAAGATACTCGAGGGCCTTGGCGACCTGGACAATCACGTGTCGGGAGAGTTCTTCACTGAAGTATGTCAAGCGGACAATTTGGTGGAAGAGCTCGCCACCAGGCGCAAGCTCCAAAACAATGTAGTAATACTGCCGCGACTCGGAGAATTCGACGAGCTTGATGATGTTGGGATGGTCAAGCTGGCGCATAATCTGCACCTCCTTGAGAATGTTTGATCGCTGTGGTCGAGTTAGTATTCTGCTTGGTCCGCCCGCAAGTCTGTAGGCCGGCCGTCCCTGTCTAGAAGACAACGGAAGTCAACTGAAACTAGACCGAGACGGCGGTAGGCCTAGACGTAAGAATAAAAAAAGATAGATAAGAGAAATCTTCTCGCACCTCTGCTGCCTTCGGGACTTTCTTGAAGTCTGGATGTAGATGTTTGTTTCCCTATTAAGGGGACAACCCCGTTGTGTTGGTAAATGGGGACAAAGAGAGAGAAAGTACGGAACCAGAAAACGACCAAATGCATAATAACACAAAGAGAAAAGGGCGACGCAGATACAGACGACCCTGGGTAAGCTCACCTGCATGCTGTTCATTTCGTACTTGCGTACGACCTTAATGGCGACTTCGCCCCGCTCACCCGTGGTGTCGCGAGCACGGTAAACATTGCTGAAGGCGCCGTCGCCCATCTTGTCAACGAGCTCCCAGCGCTCGAGGCCGGGGTATCGGGGAAATTTGCTCTTGCTCGCATTCTCTTCGGCGATGAGCTTAGCTAGCTTCTCGTCATCGATCCGCTTCTTGCTCTTGCTGCTCGAGTACTCGTCGTTTGCGTAGTTGTCGACGGGATCTTGTGTAGTCGCATATTGGCCGGGATCAGTGGCGGTCTTGTGCTGGGCTGGTACAGATTGTTGAGGAGCCTCGTTCTTACGCGGCGACTCTTCGGGGAGGTTTCCAGCGCGGGCTTGCTTTCCTAGAGCAAGAATGTCAGTATTGGTGGGACGCTGGCGGGTTGAGAGAGTATTTACCGTGCCGAATGAAATTCTTGAGCTGTTGAATGGTAGACATGGCTGTCAAGATTGTCGCCGAGGCGCGACGAGCCGCCTTGGGAAAATGAAGCTAGCGACCTTGGGTCTTGCACAATAGCGGTGTTTGCCACGAAGTTGTGGTTGTGTTTGCTCCTGATAGTAGCTAGACCGTGGCTCGCTGGTCTAATTTAGGACAGAGTCCGTCGTCTAAGTCGTGCAGGTCGTGATCGTAATCGTGAGGGCGTCTCAGGGTGTCGCAGAGCGAAAGTGGCAGAAGGATAGGGCTGGTTGAGCTGCGGATGATGCGGGGTTTAACAAGTCGCAGAAGGGAGCTCCTATACTCTAGTGGAGCGTGTCGTAGGGGATCTGACGTCGTACAGTAGCGTATTGCAGAGAATGAGGCAAGATGAGTTGTTGGAAGAAGTGTCGATGTGGTGGAAGAGTAGTAGAAGGGCGAGGACAGCAAAGTAGTGTGTAGTTGGAGAGAGAGGGAGGTGAGGAAACAGAAAGGGAATTAGGTGACTGCCGTGTGGTTGGCGGTTACCAGAGCCCAGTTCTTTTTGATGGGGGGAGGTAGAGATTTGAGAGGTGACGGAGGAAGAATGGGAAGAGTGGGCAGCCCACTTTCAGTGGCAGTTTTTAGCAGGATTCTAGGCCAGCGCCAGGCGGACCGGGTGGAGATGGGGCGTCCCAGCGGGAAACTTGGAATCAGGGGGGGCAGAGACGCTGCAGAGAGATGATTGGGTTTTACGGAGTCCGGGGAGTGAGGTCACTAGAGTGTGATGTGAGGTTCCGGGGAGATTTGCCCTGGATTCTTGAAAGCCACCGTCCGGAGACCGTTGATGCGCAGCTGGACCCAGGCTAGCTAGAGTCGTAGTGGGAACTGGACAGGGCCCCGGCTCGGTTCTGCTGCTTTGGCCGAAACAGTCCTGAGAGACAGCGCAAAAACAATGACGAGGATGATGATTTAAGGACACCCAAGAGGAGCAAGAAAAGGTGGTGAGAGCGGCGAGCCCGGCGGCTGAGACGAGATGAGGCCGTGCTGGAAACAAGGCGTGACTGACGTTAACGAGCCCGTTGAGAACGTTCAGCGATGAATCAGTGGTGGGCTCTTTCTAGGTAGTCTAAATTGAACGAAGAAACAGGAACAGGGAGATTTGATGCGAAAGATGAGAGAGTCAGGATATTTCTCGAGCCTCAAGTGCGAGCCTAGTCGAGTCAAGGCGTGGCGTGGAAGATGATGGATGGATGGGACAGACGGGCGATAAAAATGACGATGAAGTCACTTGGAGCGACGCGGCCACGAACCACAAACCACGAAATCTACGGGGAATTATCACGGCATCAGCAGTACCAGACTGGTACTGTACATCCAGCAACTGTCTCCGCGGACGGGAGTGACAAACTAAAAAAGGGTCTCGGCCGCCAATGCCGCCGCGAGAGGCTACACACCCATCACAGACTCACAGAGTCCTAAGATACGCCCATGTACGGAGTACCGGCGTTCAGGACTTGACATTGACATGATGGCATCACCTCCCATCCCATCCCGCCCCCCGGCCTAATTGTAGCCACCATGTGCATGTGCATGTGCCTGTGGCATCATCATTTCACCTTATTATTTGTTATCATTTGCCCGTCTGCCTCATAGATCCAAGCCTTTCATCACCAGAAATGCAAGCTTACAAACCCATTCCTCCAAGCCGCCTGCAAGCTGCCTGTTGGCGTTGCAGGTGCAGCGCGACAGAGCTCCAGCTGGAAATCGTGCTTTGGCGAGATCTCCGCCCCGCCCCGTTATGACGCTGCCGACGACGTCATTTCCCTGTCCTCAGTGGACATTTCCAGCTTGTCCCTCCAATCACTGGGCCCGGCATGCCCTGCGGCGTCTTGGCTCCCAGTGGCGTCTGTTCCGGCGGGAGGGTCGCTGAAATCACAGCCCAAGCACGCGCAGCAATCAGCAGCACCGCAGCACGCTAGGCAGGAGCCACTGAGCGTTCCTGCTCCCAGATTCCCCGGCTACAGCGGTCCCAGCTCACTGAACTACGTACAGCTCCGTACCCTGAGATGCCCTGTACCTAATGGATGGAACCTCCCTCATCTTTCATCTTGCGATGGGTACCGGATCTCCATCAAAGCGCTGGCGACCTACGGAGCCCTAACCGATGGATTAGATCTCTCCACCTTCAAGACGTTTTCTCTTGGCAGGCATCAGCCTCGTTTCTTTTTCTCCTTCCTTCTCCCGGCCTTCCTTTTCTCCTTATCTCATTGTGTCACCAACAGATCAGCCTTCTCGACGAGTCATGGACGGCCACCTGCATCAGATTCCTCTGCTTCAATCTGCAACAAGAATGGAAAATGTCTACCTTGGACGCTGATCATGACGAAGCAGTGCAAAGCACCTGCATCTGATACAACCCAGCTCCCAGCACAAGCTGCGCTGCCAGCTCCCGACCTGGCCCATTGGCGGATCAACTCTGCTCCTGTTGCTCCCTTTCTGCCAGATAGGCAACGTCAGCCCAAAACCGGCTTTTGGGTTTGGGGAGCGGGGGGCTTGTTGCTTGGTACTGTACCGGAGCTTGGGCTTGGGTGCGAACCAGGTGTCCAATGCTTGACGGCAACCCATCAACTCGACATGCCAATGCTTGTGATGGTGCTGTGGCCGGGTCTGGACTCCTTTGGACCCTGGCTGCATCAAGCCAAGGCTGACGTTGATTTGACCACGGCATGTGCCTTTGTCCTCTATACTCGCAGCGTTCCCTCCGGTGCCGACGACGGTCGACTCTATTTCTGCTCAAGGCCACTGATTTGACAGCAGCACTCATGCGAAAAACTCTTTTCCCTCATGAAACAGCGCTTGGTGGATGTTAACACGTTGGCTCTGCTCCGGCCTTGGCCCTATCCTAGTCCCTATCTCCATACTCAGCCCAACAGATCCCGGCCATGGTCAGTCTGTCGTCAGTCTAGACCAAATATTGCCCAGGATCTCTTGTCTAGTTGAGCCCAGCTCTCCCCATCAAATACCACGTTCTGAAACCCAAAGAGAGGAAAGCAGAATCAGACAATTTTCGCTTTCCGAGCCTCTGGCGCGCCCATAAGCGCTATGACGCGGCTCTTTCGCTTCTGAAGGGGCCAGGTCTCGTCTCTGACTAGAGGACGTGATGTCATGACGCGGCTGGTGCCTCGTAGTCAACACGTGCTGATATCATCAACTAGCGAAACCCACACGCTTGTCTCAGCCGCTTGGCGTTATCTCGCCGAGATCTATCAAGGAATTACAGAATGCTACCTTGCCCTTGACGTCTCGATGCTTATTTACGGCAGCTTGTAAGGGAACTGGCCCTGGCAAGGTAGCATGGGTCTCTGCATCGCGGGGAGAGGCGCATTAACTAAAGACGCCTTCGCCGTCACCGAGCTGTACAGAGAGGGCTCTACCCCGGCGTTGCCAGACAGGGATTGCCGTTCCTTGCTGGTGACATCGTGAAAGGAGTGCTTTGTTGAACAGCTTCTCATTTGAAGACTAATCTGATCAGAGCATACCTCAAGCATTACACAAAAACATCAGAAATGCAGCACCAGCTGTCGCGGGCTGCCCCTATCAGACCACGCTTTCATATAAATCATAAACGTCACGCCGATTGCATCAGACTCCTATGCCTATCTTCTTTCACTAATACGTAGATATCTCGCAGAAAACACGGACATATACTGCTTCATGCCCTACAACTTATAACATCGATACGGCACCTCCTGACTTTCGGCATAACTCCTCAGCTGCCGGTTTTTCCAACCATAAAACAGCCTTAAGCCTAGGGCCACGACGGTAACAAATAGAAGCAGAGCTGCGTTCACCCAGTGGCCGGTCGTGAAACCCCCTTGGCGCTCCGACGTCTGGTAGATCCAGACGCCGGGGATTTGGCCGATGCCACCACCGAGACTAACGTTGAGAGCGATGGCGAGACCCGTTGAGGCTGTTGTGAACACATTGGAGCTCAACCATCCCAACATTGGTGGAATACAAGCGAACGAGCCCGCCGTTGCCATAATGAGACCACCATAACGGGCCATATAGGCATCAGCGGGAAGGGCTGCCGATACGATGAAGCCGATAGCGCCAACGGTCGAGGCAATGGCTGTATGCACGCCTCGGGCGTTGAAGTGATCCGCCGACCACGCCACCAAGACCTGGCATACTACATCGCACGATTAGCACACTATCGGTTTTACGAAATGGGTGGGAAAGGCTTACCATAAGCGACGGCCCAGGGGGGGACGGTCATGAGCTGCGCTTGGAGATCAATATATCCCAAGCCCACAGTGATGGAAGGCGCAAACAAGCTCAGACTCGCAAACGCTGGCCCCGATGCAAAGTAGATGGCGTAGTGGGCGTACAGCCGCCAATCCGTCAGCGTTTCCCAAGCCTCAGCCCAGTTCATGGTCGGGTGAGACTCCTTACTGCCCTCGTAGTACAACCGATGAATGGCCATGTCCTTTTCCGCCTCGGACAACCACTTTGCGCGTTCCGGATAGTCAGGCAGGAAGAACAGCACCAGGAACGCTGCGAGGCACGACGGGATGCCCTCGAGGATGAAAAGCCAGCGCCAGCCGGAGAGGCCAGAGGTGCCGTTCATGTGGCCAATACCATAGGCAATTGCACCGCCAAACTAGATCTACGTGAGCATGGGCTACGGGTATCTATCCAGGGTGTGACTTACTGCGCCAGCAAGAGTCGCGGATGCCAGGATGAAGGCGACTCTATACATGGGGTAAGTATCTTCTGTCACGCCAAGCCGGACCAAAGGCTCATACGACTTGGGCCAAACTCACCGAACACTACGCTCGTCGTGCTTATACCAGAAGGTCAGATAATAGACTAATCCGGGGAACAAGCCGGCCTCGAACGTTCCAAGCAAGAAGCGCACAGCCGTAACGCTGGCAAAGTTGTTTGTCGCAGCCGTCAAGATGGTCATGGCGCCCCAGCAGAACATGAGGAAGGCCAGCCAGCGGCTCGGTCGTAGCTTCTTGAGGAGGATGTTGCTCGGGACTTCGAAGACGGCGTACGAGACGAGGAAGACCATGAGAGAGATGACGAACTGGTGGTCGGTCATGTTGGTCTCGTGCTGCATGTCGTTGTTGGAGGACGAGTTGAGGATCATGGCGTTGCCGATGTTGGTTCGGTCGAGGAAGGAGAGGAAGTAGATGGCGGCCGACAGCGGGATGATGCGTATGTCTTGCTTCCAGAGCAGGCCCTTTTCGAGCGGGCTCATTGAGCCGTCATCGTAATGGATCGGAGCTTCCTACAGATGCGGGAGACACGGCGTTAGATGCAAGGAACTCGGGAGGATATTGCGCATATTGCGCGCGCGAGGGGACTTGAGCATTACATCGTCTTTGAGGATTGTTGAATCAACATCGTCGACGGCCGCGGGAGGAGGGAACGGCACCGGGATGGGAACCTTCTCCGGAGGACCGGCCGCCATGGTCGACATGCCGCTCTGTCAGGGCGGCGGCCGTGGCGACGGAGGAGAGAATGCGCGTATTCGGTCGGTCGTTGGATGCGCGGGAGGTGGGAGAGATCGGCGCCGGGGAGGGGGAAAGGCAAAATATCAAGGGATCCCGGGCCCCCTTTCGGACGAGATGAATATCGAGTCCGGTCTGCTGGCGCGACAACAGAAGCAGACAGACGGATGCACAGTTGTCGTCTGGACTGAATGAAGGAAAACGCCAAGGACAATGGCCAACGGGGGGGGCTGTATGTATATATCGTGGGACCCCGGCCGGGACAAGACAAGCCAAGTGAAGACAAGACGAGACAAGCGACAGGTACTTCCCTTTTTACTTCTTCTTCCCTTACCCTCCAGAACAGACACAGACAAGACAAAAAAGACACCGCCGTCTCGGGACGAGAAGGAAATGCGGGGGAGTCGGCGGCCTTTTTGACCAGCTCGCCGGCAAGGATCCACTGCCGATCAGATCACATCAAGCCTTCAGAGCCCTCACTGGCCCCAATGACTCGCAGTGGCGCCATGGGGGTCCCTGTGCGCCCTCTAACAAAGACGGCCAGCAGAGGGTGGTGGGTGCTGTTGACAGCTGCGCGACTGCTGTATGTAGGCTTAGAAACAAGGTTATTCTCGTGTCTGTAGGCTGAAACTGACAGCAGAGCAGTTCGCTAACGAGCTGGAGCTGCAGCTATTCCCGACAATCGCCGTGTTTTGCTTTGTTGTGTAACCAACGCACTCCCTCTCCTGCTCTACTACCGAACTCGCACCCGCGATGTGCGCCCGCGCGCGGGGGACACGAGGAGTGAGAGTGAATGAATGGAAATGAGCCCTGCAGGGCCTCCGGAACTTTTTGTCCCTGTCGTCGCATTTTCATGACAAGAACCCAGAAGCGAGAAAGCGACGGCGCCCCCCACCGAGATCTTCAAATCCCACTCCCGACTCCATCCAGCGCACGCGACAAGAGAAAATTCTGAACAAAGGGACCGTCAGACACGGGAAAAAAAACTCATCACAGGCCAGGGCCCGCTCGGCAATCCAATTGTGGGAGAGAGACAGCACGCCCATGGCGAGCGGGGCGATGGACGGCCGGGGACAGGGGACATCAAACGTGCCCAATGCGCTGAGCGGCCAGAGCCGTCATGGCCCGATGGCTCTCTCTGTCTGTTTGAAGATTGCCCTCTCGTCCACTAATTAACAGCCTTGCTCCCGTTTCGCAACAATTACCTTACCTGACCTGACTCACCTCTATCTCTGCTGCACGCTCCCTCTCCCGGCCCAATTACACGCCAGCGCCGACATATTTCCCAGACGGGAAGACGCTTCGGCTCCGGCCCGGGGTGGGGCACCCTTCTGGGGTCCGGTCCCGGAGTGACAATCCCTCGTTGTCGCATTCTCGCCTATTCTCATCTGGGGAAGAAAGAGGCATTAGACGCGAAGATCATTCTGGCTGATTACGAATCAAAATGAGGCCTGCCGTCCTTTGGGGACTTGGATGCCCACCACGAACGCCCAGAACGGCATCCCGAAGGGAACCAAGTCACGGATCGAGTCTTCTGCGATCAGACGTGATGCAACCTTTTCGGTACTTTTCTCTAGCCATTTGGAATCGACGGCCATGGTTGCCCGACCTCGGTGATGAGTTCTACTCTACTTGCATTGCATACATACCGGCCACCTCTGATCAGTTGATCTATTGCGTTGCGCCGGCTGCGGGTTGAAGGACACCGAAAGTGCCTGATAGCGCCATGATCGACTAACAAGGTCACCGTCGCATCAGCCAATTCCACCGTGTATCAGTAGACTCCTGTACGGTGACGTACAAAGCGTGTAATCCCAAATCGATGCTCCCATGTCCGGTTTAATCCCCAAGCTCCTCCTCGACGGGCCACATAAACCACGCAGCAACCATGCAGAGCTTCAACCCGGCAGCAGCCCACAACGCTCCCGCAATCCCGATGGAACTTTGCGCAAACAGACCGCCAAACACGACTCCGACGAGCAGCAGCAGCGGCGCTCCCGCACGCCGATTCCGAGGCACGTTGTCCAGAGCGAACAGGTCCCTGTCCGAGAAGAGATCGCAGTAGGCGCTTGTCAGGACCACGCTGATGAGGGCGTCGTGCCTGAGCGCCCGGCTCGCCACCGCCTGCCCGCAGCTCTGAAACGCCATGAGCGCGATGGGCACGAGGACGTTCCACGCGAGGCTGTCCGTGTTCGGCCCGGGCGGTTGCGCGCCGACGATGAGTGCGGCTGCGACGGTGAGGAGCGCCTGCGCGGCAAACGACACGCAGAGAACCCAGCGGCGCTTGGGGGAAAAGGAGCGGTGGAAGAGGGCAAAGAAGTAGGAGCCAAGACAAAAGGCTGCGATGGAGACGGCCGACTTGAAGAGACGAGGGCCTGGCGCTGTTGTTGCGAGGTTTGCGAGACCGAGGCCAACATATACCGTGTTTCCTATGGGATCCTAGTCAATACGGGACCTTGGGTAAGGTGAGGGAGTTGAGCTGACCTGTCTGCATAGACACAAAGGTGCCCCAGACCTGGATGGAGGAACTATCGAGGAGTCCAGTCACGACATAGCAGGCGAGCAGAACCGCGTCAGCCCACGAAGATGATACCTCGTGCGACATTCGGTTACGCCATCTCGACTTTGTAGGTCTCGGGAACGACCGTCCTAGTAGCGGTGTTTCTTCATCCCTCCTCACATTGACGCCGATACCGGTCATGACGAAATCGAAGTCGAAGCGAAGCTATCGACTGAGCTGCGTGTTAGAAGAACAGGTGGGTTTTGCCGAGTTTTCCTGTGAGAAGAGGAACAGAACAGAGTCTTATCGGTGACACAGTCGGTGTCTTAATTTTTTTCGGAGGAACATCAGTAACCGACGTTCAAAGAAGCTTGGGGCTAGAAAAGAGCTGGCGCCTATGACGACAATTTAGCGCCAAGTCCATATCCACTTTCACAAAGACGTCACGATAAGATTGCTACCCAGGCTGTGTTCATGATTAGTGCCTGAATGCTTTTGTAGTAGCCTGTGGAATCTCGATTCATTCTCTGGTGACAGAAACTGCAACCTAGTTAGTTGGAAAGGTGTTTCTTTGGACCTAAAAATATCACCCTAGCCTCAAAATTTAACTATATTCTGGCTTTGCGTACTTAGTATGGGAGCTAGCTATTGAAACTTGCTTTTTCGTGCGTTCATGCGCAGCCGTTTGCAAGGATTAGAACGGCCAACGTATCAGAGCTAAAGACGGCAACTAGGAAGTGCGATGACATCCAAGCGTTGTTGGGAAGAAAAAACACACGTGCCAGTTGGAGAATAAGCTTGCTTCGATACTTGCGTCAGAAACCAATACTAGAATTGTTTCGCGGATCCCACTGACCCAAAGGAGGCCATTCCTTTCCACCTTTAAAGCACTTCAAACCCTTCCAAGTTCTTTTAACAATAATCACTACCACAGTTGTATTTCCAACCATCTTCAGGAACGCGTCTCCCAACAGTGATATCATAATAAGATTGGAGATTGGCGTGTTCGGCTGGTTCCAGGTCTTAGGGGCTTTCTGGTAAGAATCTTAAAAGATAGAGAAACGAAAACACCTCTGTTCGTAGCTCTCTTCTCATATCTATGATATCATGTTGCAATTGAGAGAATCGCCTCTGCAATCTCATCATGATGTTATTGTTGGGAGGCGTGTTCCCGAACGCCACACCTACCAGAAAGCCCCTACAGACCTGAAACCAGCCGAATACGCCAATCTACAATCTCATCATAACGTTCTTGTTAGGATGCGCGTTCCCGACGATGGTGGGAACCATTGTGGTTAAAAAGAGCTGGGAAGGTTTTGAAGTGGTTTGAAGATGGAAAGGAATGGCCTCCTTTGGGTCGGTAAAGCTGGAATTCTTATAGCCATTGAGGGGCATAATAACTTCTTGTGATACATTTCGGCGTGACTCTTTGCTGCTGCGCAGCATAAAAGTTAGAAAAGGGCAATCGTGTTACCACTGGGTTATGATGCTGTTGTTGTGGGTATAAACTGTGTTCTTTTGAAAGGTATAAGCCCTGCCCTTGATAGGAAGAACGCACTCAAGTAGTAGTTTCACGGATCACACATTTTACCCACCGGTCACACACAGGTCAAGGAAACCTAGGCAACCTTGTGCTTGCAATCCCCAGTCCAATCACCGCAATATCACTTCACAATCACACACGCATTTAGGACCAGTTGAGTTGATGAGATGACCCGAAGTCCCCGGACCCACGTTATCTCGTTCAGACGTCAGACATGGAGCCGGCCAATAAATTTACTATGCACAAGAAGAGTAAAATATCCAAGAATGTGAAACCTCAAACCAACCCCCTTTTTTCAGTCCTCGTGTCTCTTGCGCGCTGCCTTCTCGGCAGCTCACTCATCACACTTCCATCAATACTTTAGAATCGTCGGGCGGCGGGAGTAGCAGTCACGTAGACGGTCTTGGTGACAGTCTTGGTGGAGCAGGTGCTACCATTGTTGGCCCAGGGGTAGCCGGAAGGACGGGGACCGCGGGTAGGGCGAGTTCCCTTGCGGGTGCGGGTGGCCTTGGGGGCCTGGGTGGAAACCTCGGTGGGAGCGTTACCGGCCTCCTCAGAGTCGCAGTCCTCATCGTCACCCTCCTCGGGGGTGCTGGGCTGAGTAGCAACGGGGGCCTCAGTCTCACCGGCCTCGGGGGCGGTGGTGGCAGCGGGGTTAGAGGGCTCAATCACGACAGATGAAGGCTCCTCAGCGGCAGCAGAGGACTCAGCACCGCCGTTGGTGGGCTCGGGGAGAACGTTGGAGACATCGTCAGAGACGGTAGCAAAAGAGGGGCGAGGAGCATCAGCGGGGACAGTGACAGACTCCTCAGCAGACTCCTCGACAGCCTGGACAGAGGTGGGCTCAGCGGCGACGGCGGTGGTCTCAGCAGCTGAGGGCTGAGCAGCACCCTGGTTGGCGGACTTGGTAGCAGCGGGTTGAGAAGCAGCAGTGGAGGCCTTGGAGGCAGAAGCGCTAGATCCAGAGCCGGAGCCGGAGCCGCTGCCGGAGCCGCTGCCGTTGGACATACAGGCGAAAGAGATCTTGGAAACGTCGGAACCCTGGGTAGGACCGTCGAGGGACCAAGCCATGTTGACGTAGGGCCAGCAGATACGTCCGTCGGACATGGTGACCATGTCACCAGCAACGTAGGTGTCGTCGGAGCTGATGGCCGAGCCAACCTTCTTGCCCTTGCTGTCAATAACCTGGAACTTGGTACCGGCGAACTTGCCCTGGCATCCCATAGCGTCGAAGCCGCAGACGGGGTCGGAGATCTCCTCCCAGGTGACGAGGGCGTTGGAGGCATCAAAGGCAGCGGCGTGGGCATTGGAGCAGTCGTTGGCACCGTCAGTGACCCAGTTGACCTGGCTATCACCATCAGCAGCACCGACCTCAGAGGTAGCCTGTTCGCCGATGAGGGTCTTCTTGTCGGAGAAGAGAGCGACGGCGACGTTGCGGTTGTTGGTGCGGTTCTCGGACTTGGTGTAACCCTCACCCATCCAGTCGTTAAGGGTCAGGTCAATGGCGCCACGGGAGACCCAGGAGAAGATATAGGAGTCAGAACCAACGAAGCGGGCGAGCGAGCTGTAAGAGCCACCCATTCCACCCATGGGCTCGTTGCTGGCGCCGTTGATGACGTGCTCGTTAGAGACCTTGACACCGTTGTTGCTCATGCCCTGGGTCTCAGTGTTGAGCCAGATGGCGCCTTGGTCCTCAGCGCACAGGGAAGCGAAGGGAGGCTCATCAGCCTCCTCAAAGGCAATACCGGTGTTGTGAGAGCAGCCCCAAGAGGAGGATGCACCCTGGATGGTCTCAATCTTACCATCGGTGGTGACATAGCGGATGGCATCACCAAAGTGACCGGAGGCAGAGCCGGAGTAAGAGGTGACGACGATGTAGGCGGCGTAGTAGCCGGCCTTCTCGGAGAAGACGAGGTCACCGTTGATATCAGGAGAAGCAAGAGCGTCGCCATCGAGGCCAGAGCCACCGAGGAGGGTTCGGAACGTCTGCTTGCCGTTGGTGTACTTGTAAATCACGGGGAGGGGCTGCTCCGACTCTCCAGAGACGACCTCGTTGGTCAGGAGAGCGAAGCCATCGTTGTGGGCAACGAGACCACCGGCCTCCTTACCGGCCTTGACGGTGACGGCGTCACCCTTGGCGGCAAAGGTCGTGGGGTCAACACCCTGGACGTGGACACCAGTGCCGCTGGAGTCAAGGTAGGCGAGGAAAGCACTCTTGCCATCGGGGGAGACGGCGAAGGGTGTTCGGCGGTGGTGAGGGAGACCGGTCCAGTAGGCCTCCTTGATGGGGTTGAACTTGTTGCCCAGAGTCAGGGTGTCGACATGGTTCTCGAGCGAGGACGAGGTGAGCTGAGCAGCAGCCAGCGCCAGGCTGGCAGCAAGGGTGAGAAGACGAGACATGATGATGATATGCAGCGACTTATACAACAGCAAAAAACGAGAGGAGTGAGATATCACACGAAAAGGGAGTGTACGTAGTGGGAATGGTAAAGATCGTCGAAGAAGAAACAAAAGAAGGTAATCGGGACTAGACCCCAGGTCAATCCAAAAGCCAGCAGCAGGTTGAAGCTATCCTCTCTTCTCTTTCCTGCAGACCCGGGCGATATCAACTCTTTTAAACAACTGAAGCCTCTTGTGTGGCCCGGCACCCACGGCTCCGCCAAGCATCGATAATCCGGCTGGCGAGCGGTGGAAAAATTCACGGAGACCCGTCTCGACGGAGATTTTGAGCAGAGGCCGGTCTCAAGCAGCCACTCATTTTACATCAGACAGTTAACGGGTGAGGGGTCACGGTTGAGCATGGTCGGTGTTTCAACCCCCGGTCGAACAGGTGTCAGCGAGCCTGGCAGAGAGAGAGCCATCTATTGACCCTGGCAATGTGTTAGTTCTCACTCTCTCTCACAGGCTGGGCCTGGTAACTTGAGGCCTGGTGGGCTCACTGTGAGTGGAGCGTCAACGGTCGTCTGTCCCGTCCGGGCCTAACGTGAGGCGTAAGTTTGTCCAACTCATGAGGGGCGAGTTTCGCATGGCGCTTCTTTCGAGGATAAACGAGATGGCAGCAGGAACATCACTCGAGTGGATGACCGCATGAGAAGAAGAGAAAGAGAGTTTGGCAGGGGACTAGGACAGGGGAGGGCCTGATCTCTGGATCTCGTATTAGCGTTGGTAATATGAATGAAGGGTTGACAGTTGAGCTAGCTAGCAGCAGTCAAGTGTCTGTCTGTAGTTGAGAGCCAACTCTATCATTCTCAACCAGTACAGCAACTCTCTGTCTGATTGATGGCAATTTCTTTGGCTTCTCCGGTTTCCGCCCCAGCTCGTATTCTAATGTTTTGTTTTCCAAGACCCAATGGGGCGTTTTGCCCCTTTCTCGCGAAGCCTTAGGGGCGGCACAGGCAATGTCGACCAGGGGCTACGGGTCCCCTGTTTCGAGAGGTTTCGTCTTCGATGGGTTCGATCCTGCTACGACCTTGGCAGCTTCTCGAATCGACAAATCGAAAATGACCAATGATTATGTATGTATGGACGGTATCCAGAGCCAGTTTCAAAACTGATCGCCATAGCTGAGAGAAACGAGAGAGCGGGAGGCTGCCATGGATCGTTGTTCCCCAGTGCCGCTCCTTGATTGATATTCCGTCTCCGCAAACGCTGGGCTACTAGCGTTTTCCATCTGCCGAGCGACAAAACGAAAGCGAGCAGATCATTTCAGATGGAACCTGCCCAGAAGCCGGATGCTTCGGACGGTCCAAGGGGTGATTCCGGGTCGCAGTCGAGATGGGTAAGGGGAGGAAGAAGAGAGGAATGGAGGAAGAATTGACGGTTGACAGAAAAAGATGCAGTTGACCCCGTGAGCGCCAAGACGAAATGAAATGGGCGGCCGCCCCCAGCAGGCACAGCGGCTACAGTGGACGCCTCTGCTGAAATTGCAGCGGGCTAGGCCCTCACGTGCTGTAAGGCCCCCTAAGGCGTCCCCTAAACAGCAGCCAGTTCGGCGCCCTCCGCGCCTGTGAGACCCAGCTAGGCCAGATTCGGTGGCTCGACTCAGGTGTCGTCGCGCGTTATTGTCTGCGGCCTCGCCCGTATCGTCCATTGAGCGAGGCTGAGCCACACAACAAAAACACGACCCTGGGAGAATAGGAGGCGCCGTCCATTCCCCTTCATCCCTTCCATCTCACGCATGCATACCTCGATGCCGACAGTGTCAGCATCCGAGTCTTGATTCCGAAAGCGTCGCCTTTTTTCAATCTGGACATTCTGCATCCAGATCCGTCTCCTCCAGCTCCCGCGCGAGCTGCTTACTCCCGACCTGATGCTCAAATACCTCGCCAAGCCCACGAGGAAGGGCATCAGCGATGGCCTTCTCATTCTGGCCCTGATTGGCGGCGTCATCTCGCTCATCTTGGCATTCCTTGTCTTTATCGCAGGCACAACAATCATCCACGGCAGCGGTGATGACGCCGACTATCTGCTCTGGAAGCCTCTGGCCTTGGTGACAGTATGCACGCTTCCTCTTTTCTACTGTTGCTCCGTCTTTCTCGCGGCTTCTTGCATCCCCCGGACCCTCCGGATACTGACCAGTCTGTGCTCTAGTTTGATGGGCTCGTTCCCAACAATGACACTTCCAAGTTCCTAGTCCACTTAAACTGGTACACCAGCTCATTCGGCTGGGAATACCCAGCTGCCCCCAAGGGTCTGCCTCAAGCTGGCATCACCTCTCAAGGCCTGCGATACTCTTCAAATATCGTCAATGACCTGCACCAGATTGCCAGGGAGCTTCATCTCCCGGAGGACACATGGGACTGCCCCCATCCCGGCCCCTATGAAGACCCCTGCGGTAACATCTTCTTCGAGGCCTGGCGAACCTTTATGGTCTACGATGGACTGCCCATCACCAGCTGGCTCCTCTGGACCATGCTGCTATCCGCCCTCTTGCTGGGTTCATGGACTCTTGCTCAGGAGTGGATGATCCGCAACAGGCCCTACTGGATGAAGTGCCGATGCCTCTTTGGCAAGCGCTGGTGTCCCTGTCCCAAGGGCACCAAGGAGGAGATTGAGAACCACGACGACTTTGTCTGGGACAAGGTACGCGCGGCCTATTGGGCTCTGTCGGCAGCCTACTTTGGTATCGCCGCCTCGCATGCCTGCATCACATCCGTTTTCTTTGTTCGGTTCATGAGTTACTTTGAAGAGCGGTTGCCAGAGGGCATCAGCATGGACCCCAGGAGGCGACTAGTCTCGGAGATTTTGCTCTGGGTGGCCTTTGGCATCAGGTGCTTCAGCGCCCTGTGCATGGCGATCCGATGGAAGTTGAGCAGGAAGCCCAAGGGCTGGATGGAAGGGCAGAGCATGAACCGCCTGGAGCGTGACAGTGACGGAGCTGATGCCCGATACACTGACTAGACGTGTTGAAGGGTCAGGATAATATGCGATGAAAACAAAATTAATAGAAAAAAGGCGAACAACAGGCGTCACGGAAACTCTCGAGAACTATTAGCGGACTTGTTATCATTTTAGCACAGGGACTGGACATATTGGAGTCTATATTATCACTGCTATTTCAGACGAGTTCCTCACGATCCGGCCCGTGAACAAGAGTACCCGGCCACTGAAGAGTAGGTATGCAATCGCTTGATGAGGTCAACTTAGCCGCAGACCGAGTGCCAAGTCCAACCCCACGGGCGACAACATGATAGATTGTCTATTCTGTTAGTAATAACTCCCAACTTGACTCGCTGGCCAACCCTCCCTCTCGCTTGGCCAAATGGGCGCCTCCAGATTTGTCACAACGTGCACCACCCCGCAGATCCACTACAAACCTGCCCTATCTATGAGAGTTCGCAGCTCAAGCGTCTGGAGTTGGAAGTGACAAGCGACGGGGCTATCGAGCTTTTGGCTCTAGCTCTATCTCGAGGCGGGGGAATCGGCGCTGATATCTGACCTCCGGACCGGGCGTCCGGGCCGGTCGGTGTGTAGGGTATACAAAGGTTCAAGAGCCCTCGGTCAGAGAATACAGATTTGTGTTTATTGATGATACAATTGCCTATTCTTTGATTGCTCTCAAGTATCTTTCATTAAAGTGTTAAGAGCATTCCATTGAAACACCCTACAACAGCCACAATGCTCTCGTCGGCATCACTCCGAACGGCCCCTCTCCGGCGACTTGTTGCGAGACAAGTCTCACGGTCATTCAGCAATGCCGCCTCCAAGCCGCGTCTCATTGTTCCCTCGCAAAAGCCTCTCTCAAAGCTCCAATTCCCTGCAACTCAAAAGTCGGCATCCTTCGCCACCAGCGCCGAGGCCACGGCTCCCGCTCCCGAAGCGCCTGTGGAAGAGGTAAACCAGAACTTTGCGGCCGTAGCGACGGGCGGTATCCCTTACCCTGGCATCCCCAAGATTGAGGACCCGTATCAGAAGCGTCAATGGCAGCTGGAGCACATGGCGGGTGCATTCCGCGTGTTTTCGCGCATGGGCTTTACTGAGGGCGCCGCTGGACACATCAGTGTGCGCGATCCCGTTGACCCAGATACGTTTTGGATCAACCCGTAAGTTGACAGTTGCTTTTACCAATTGGTGCTCTGTAGATGAATGGCAGACTGTTATACTAACACAAAACAGCATGGGCGTCCACTTTGGTATGCTCAAGGCGAGTGACATGGTCCACATCAACGACGAGGGCCAAGTCATCGGGGGTAATCGTGTTGCCGTCAACGCCGCCGGCTTCATGATTCATTCGGCCATCCACAAGGCCCGACCCGACGTCCACGCCGCCTGCCATGCACACTCCAAGTACGGAAAGGCGTGGTCGACCTTTGGCCGTCCTCTCGACATCATCAACCAGGATGCCTGCATGTTCTGGAACAACCAGAGCGTCTACTCGAGCTTCGGAGGCGTGGTACTGGAGGGCGAGGAGGGTGTACGCATCGCTGAAGCATTGGGACCAGTGAACCGCGCTGTAATTCTGCAGAATCACGGACTACTAACGGCTGGAGGAACGGTCGACGAGGCAGCGTATCTCTTCTCGCTGATGGAGAGATCATGCGAGGTGCAGCTGCTTGTTGAAAACACCGGACTTCCTAAGCAGATCATCGGTGACGAAGAAGCCAAGTATACATATCGCTTCAACGCCGATCCAGTAAGTTTCCCTGGCTCTTATCACGTTGGTGTTATCTAATTGTCTGTTCAGGAGTCACTGTACACCGAATTCCAACCCGACTTCGAGTACGAGGTCTGGCAGTCGAGGGGAGAGCTCAAGTCGGGCGTCTAGATGACAGATATAACTCTACAGTGGAATGTGATGATGACAATAGCATGATGTTTCTAGAACCAGTTTTCTTTTAATGATATCCTTTAGGTTTGGCTTTAAAGAAAGACTGGTCTCCAGATTGAAGACTTGGCTCTCAAAGATTTGAACTCGAACCGTGGCTTGCAACTTTCGTTGCTGATCTATCAAGTCTTCTTACATACTCTTGGGCTCCAATACGATTTTAAGATGGTTTTATTCGCATCTCTTACAGCTTGGGAAGCATCAACTCCTCCACCACCGGTAACATCACCCCCAAAACCTCGTCAGCGGCTCTACTTCCCGAAGTCAACGAGCCCTCAATGTGGCCTCTCCATACATGACTCGTCTCAGAGCCTGCAAAATGAATATTTCCCTCTACCCTCCACTGATCGAGCGCCAAGCTGCGCAGATACTGCATTGGCACTGATGAGCAGGGGGCACGACTAGTCCACTCACCATAATTCGGCTCGATCCTATAGAGGGGGTCTGGAAGAGGAGAATAGTCGGCAAATACGTCTCCCAGATGCCTCAAGAGCACCTCTCGTCTCTCGCTGACATCCTTCCCCCACAGCTCGCGGCCTGTATCACCCGCGACGATGCATGTCAGGGCGTAGATGCCATCGACGTCACCGGAAGTATCCCGAGTCTCCCAGATTGGTCCCTCGGAACTCTGAGAGCACCCATTCAACCCCTTCTCACGCCACCAAGGCTGATCATACACCGAGACAGCTTCGGTGCAGAATCCAGGTTGCTCGTGTTCCCGCATCCACTGTTTGTGCTCTCCAAGGGCAGGACCGAAAACGATATGACGATATGCGGCAGTGGGCACGGCGAGGATGACACGAGAGCACTGGAAGACGTCACCATCCAGTGTAGTCAAGATGCACTTGTTGCTGGATGTCTGGTCAACCCACTGAACAGCCTGCGACAGCATGACAGAACCAGGAACTAGACGTTGTACAAGAGCTTCGCATAGTGTCGACGCATGACGGAAGCGCATGCGGCGACAGGGCCGAGCAGGCTGGCCGATGGCATTGAGAAAGCCGCCGGCAGTCTTGCAAACGAGGAGAAAGTATAGCGCGGCGACATCACGGGCAGCGAGGCCGAAGAGCGTGGCGGTCCAGCTATCGGCCAACTTCTGAATGACAGGAGCAGCGCCCTGAGAGACGACAAGCTCGAGGACGGTCATGGAGCCGTAGTTGGGCAGCATCAGAGTTGGATTATTGAGGTCAACACGCTGGGAGAGGCCTTCGATATTGTCTCGGACGCGGATATAGGAGCGGCGATCCATGTCGTCGAGCTGCACCATCAGAGTCAACACCTCGTTCGCCATCATGCCATTTTACCAAGGGACAGAGTCGCATACATTAGGAATATGCCCGTGATTATAAGCTCCAAAGCCTCGCATCATGCTCTGGCCGCCCGTACCTGTCATCTCCTCCACCATCTCAAGCCCAAGTTCGCGCGCCAAGTTCCAAGTGCGCGGGTGGTGGACATGGTCAACCCAGGCGCCCGCGAGATGAGCAGCTCCAGGTCCGGCTGGGAGTCGACCGCCAACTCGGTCATGGGCTTCGAGAACAAGGCACGAGATGCCGGCCTGCTGGAGCTGGTAGGCTGCTTGGAGCCCGCTGATCCCGGCACCGACTACGATGACTTTGGCGCATCGTTTCGACTTGGAGCTGAGGTCCCGGTGTCGGGGGAGCGCGGTTTCGACGAGAGAAGCCATTGGATAGGTAGGTTCCTCTAGACTGTTTCTGCCTTTTCAATTGTATCAATGCTCTTCTGAACAGCTTCACCCTCTGTCTGCGTCCTCGTCTTGGTCTCCCGCCCTGCAACAATACGGAAACCTTTATAAAGATGACGGTTCGGGAGGATACTTATTAGCAGCAACCTGCGATCCCGGAATGTCCGCCTCCACTCCGTGACTCGGCTGTCCAGTCCATGACCAGCTCTTCCTTTCCTCCGCTTCCAGCATTGCCCGTTTAGGAATTGCCATGACAACATCTCCACATGGCTTCACCGTTACGTGGGATCATCCAGCTCCCCCATTTGCCAATCCCTCAGATTCCAGAGACGAGCTCCACTGCTCGCCGTCAACTGCCGGATCTCAGACGACTCCGAGGCCGGGGTCATTCGCTATCAACCAACCATCTTATCAATCAGCCCCCCGAGACTTCCCCGCCATCTCTAATCTAAGACTTACACAACACACCAGACTTTGCGAATCCTTTTGCTCAAAGGACATGGCACCTAGTTGTAGATGCTTGGACGAGATGCAAAAACAGAATACGTTTTACAATTTGACCTCAACTAACTAATTACCATGGCTATCCTACCCCAAATGGGCCCATTCATCGCGAGACCCAGAATCTGCCTCGAGTCGGTCATCAACAGTCTCGAACGAGAAGAGTGAACTCTCGCTGCTTATTCCTGCTCTCATGCTCGGTCGATGCTCTTGAAACGCCCCGGGGGCTGTCTCCTTGTTGTCCCAATTCTCCCCGACCTTTTCCGCTGGGCTGCCGAGCTTGGGCGATAAAGACAGCTGAGATATAGACCTGATCTTTGACAGCACCGATTCCTTTTTCACCGGCATGGGAACTTCTAGTTGTGGCGGTGTTGGCATATTCTCGGAACCTGCGAGCTCCGAAATGTCTTTATCGTTGCCAGTAACTTCCTCCTGTGGCTGGGGAGGTGAAAGGTTATCCTGGGCAAACAGTTCTCGTGGAAAGCCACTGATTGAGAAGAGGAGTTTGGTGGAATTCTGCAGAGAGCCTTGCCTCTGGTGGTAGTGGTAGCCATCGGGCTGCAGACATAGGGACAGCCTTGTCATGCTAGACCGATGGCTTGCATCAATGTTGAGGCTTGTCGGAAGTTTGAAGAAACCCAAGTGGCACATATTGTCAATAGTCTCGGTGGGGATCGGCACCTCGTATTGCCTCTGGTCTTCTGAACCGTAATTCTCGTCAAGGAAGAAGGACGGGACAAAGGCGGTGCCTTGAATACGATCTCTCAGGATCTGACCCAGGCCTTTGATGTCACGGCTTCCTTCATCAAAGCGGCGATGAATGTTCCCTGTTACCAATTAGTACAAATCGCCGCTAATCTTGGTAATGCTGACTTACCAGTGCACTTGTACTGCCCAGTATAGTCGATCCCGATTTTCTCAAAGTAAAAACAACTGGCCACGAGCCTGCTGGCAACTTCGTCGATCCTAAGGTCATCCTTTATCATGTTCGCCGCATAGCGCTCCATGTTTTCCAACTCTTCTACCTTGTCAAGGGCAGGTCGCTCGCGCTCAAATTCGACATTGAGACGTATGTTGCGGCCCTCGTCCCACACGCTGTCTATCTGGCCTGGCGCTGTAGTCTTGGCGTGGTACTTTCTCCAGATCTCCTCGCAGTTCAACTGATCGTCAATGATGGTATTGGCAGCTCGCCACATATAGCTAAGACCAGAGATGCTCAGCTGATGCGCGGGTGATTTGGACCGCGCACGCTTGGACGAAGGCGGTGAAATGACACGCGGAGGTTGAGGTGCTACTCGGGCGTTGCGTAGACCTGTGCCAATGGACAAGAAGATGTCCGGGGCCCAGTCGCTAACATCTCTCCAGAGAAGCCTGCGCTCATGATCCGCAACAAAGGCCGGACAGTTATGGTGAACTGCACCGTCTGTATATGCTGCCATTGTCTCATCCTGAACGAATGGCTTGAAATACATGGGCGCAGCCGCAGTTGCTCGGGCTGCCTCCCAGATCTTGAGCTCACTGGCTGGATCTCGGGGTCTGATGAACTTGTACGGCACTCAAATGCAGGTCAGTCGATGTTCCTGGGACGACGGCAGGGCTTGGGGTGGCTTACAGGCATCGCGTTGGCCTTCTGTGTTATAGTTGGAAAGGATCACGGGTCGATTCTCAGTTGCGAGGGTTGATGTGACGGCGACCCGTATTGCAGTTGAGCTGCCAGACTTGAACCCACCGTACAACGGCGAATGTTGATTGAAGGCCGACTGCAAAGCCCTTTCTAGTGGCTTGGTCTTGTAAAAGCTCCTGTGGCTAACAACTGCGAGGGTTTTGAGAGGTCGTGAAGTAAACGCATCCCCGCAGAGGTTCTTGAAGTGTTTGATGCAGTCCGAGACTGACCAACGTTTGACACCCAGGCCCAGAGCAATGATGCCACCAGTGCTAAAGCTGTTAGTTACCCATTTGCCAGATATCAATGGTTCATTACAAACCTAGTACCCACTATCAGATCAAAGAAGTTCTGGATGGGGATATGGTATCCAAGCGCCTCCTCAATCGCCTGAAGAATGGCAAGCTCAACAATGCCTCGCACTCCCCCGCTGTGTTCTTGTTAGATTCTAGGCCCAAGAAAACATGGCCGTACATTGCTTACCCGTCTAAGCAGAGGACCCTGACACCAGCCTCTTCAGGCTTGAATTTGATCGAGACTGGTTGTGGCCAACTTGTCTCCCTTGGGTGAAGAGGACAGTGACGCAGCCTGAACAAGCCTTGCCCGGCATTGTCCCCATATACCTGGACGCACGCCTTACAGAGAATGTGACCGCAAGGGAGCACGTTTTCGGGGATCTTCCGGACGCAGCACAGACACGTCAGATTGCTCTTGAAACTCGATGCCGGCCGGCCAGGGTTAGCGTTTCTGTAGAAGTCGGCCATCACCTCGATGTGTATCTTGGGAATAAGAGCACTCTCATCTCGATCATAGTGCTGTGCACCTTCTTCCAAACGCTTAATATGTTTATCAATCTCGTCGATCCATACTGGGAAAAAGTCGTCGGCAACGAACATCGACTTGTAGTCACCGCGGCCCAGAACCTTGCCTGTAGGAGCCTGGTGCCCTTTCTCATGTGAGTTTTTGGCGTTGCGACACCCTTGGCCGTCTTTTTCAAACGAACAGCGCAACCAGTAATCACAAAACTCTCGCAGGGCTACCCACAACGGATCGTAATAGGTATTGCGGAGGAGAGTCGAATATGTTCCTAGGTAATGTCAGCCTGTGTCGCAAATGGATCATATTGGATTTAAAGAAGGTTTAATCACCCTGAGTATTGTCTCTTGTAGCGTCGAGCATTATGCAAGACGCAATGGGACGGCTGAGTTTCATAAAAAGATCTTTCACACGGCTGCGGCGCTGGTCATAGTTGTTATACATGGACAAGATGAGGTTGAGGATATGGCCGCTAAAGTCTTGCGGAAGGGGAGCATGCCGGCGTGCTTCTTCGACAAAGTCGAATGGCTCATCTAGTCGTCTTGAGAAATGATCATAAGCCGCATTGACATACTGCGGGAGCATCTGGGCATTAAGAAGCATGCGGATCTTCTTCTTCTGGGCGTGGGACATAGCACACTTGGTGCCTATGAGGTTGTGCAACGTCCCAATCTGCTCATCGATTTTCATGTAGCGACCTTTTGCGGGGATCCTTACCACTGTGACGGAAGAGTAGTAGTACTCGAGGAGCTCCTTCGTGGTTGTGATTGCCTTCCCAAGCATTGACAGCCTCGCAAGCGTGTCTCTTAGGGCCGATACTTGATATACTGAGTGCTGGTAGTCATCCAGCAGCCCACGGGTGGCTGTATCCGGGTCCCATTGCCTTTCGTCAATGCTAGCATCGGTGGCATTGACCACGATGATGATGTGTGGCCGAGTTGGCTGGTTGATAGACTTGTCGATAGACATGGCAGCCCAGTTCACCAACTGGACCAAGACGTCGGTCTGAAAGGTCCTATAATAGCTTTAGTCAGGTTTGGGTCGGTTCTATAGCGGGTGGAACTTACCTGACTTCACGCAGCACAAACACAACGACATCCGAGAAGGTATACAGGATCCTTGGGAAGAGGCTTGTCACTGCATATTCTCGTGATTGCATCTTAGGATTGTCGGCCCAAGTAATCTTTTTGCGGAGCTTGTTCTTTACGAACTGCGCGGGCCGCTTCGCATTGTCTAATTTGTCTCGACATGCTAGACCTCGTGGGGGAGCTTCTCCGCCAGTCATCCCCTCGCAATCTGCGTATAGGATGGGGCGCTGGGCAAAGCAGGTTCCAGGGTCCTCGTAAAGATGGACATCACCTGTTGTTGGAATATTGTCGTCGACGAGGCCGGGAACAGGAACGTGGTATTCGTTGGGGTTGCCAGCACTTTCAACTCTCGCTTGTTCGCGATCAATGAGCATCTTGATTACCGTGCTCTTTCCGGCGCCTATATATTTCAACTATCAGTCTCATTTAATACTCTTATATTTATGATGATGTAGTTAAAATAAAGGAAGTATACCAGTTTGTCCGACGAATGAGACCAGTTGAGGAAACCGCTCCGAATGTTGTCCCATCTGGCTATCACGCAGGATGTCGACAAGTCGGTTCGAGTAGTGCAAGTACGATTGGTTTGCCTCCTTGATGATACCAAACCATGTAGTATTCACATCTCGTCGGTGCCGTTCGGTTTGCTCGTCTAGTGGTGGTTGACTGAATATTTGTGAGAGTCTGTTGATGACTTCCTCATCGACCTTTTCGTGCGAGCGGCCGTCAATGCCAACCTTGCCTGGCTGAACATGACCTTGTTAGCATTGAGTCAAGGTGAAGCCTTTACAGCTACCGTTGTCAAGACAGGTAATGGCAGTGGATGTATGTGACGAACCCAATGAGGTCGTTCCTTTGGCCAGCACTCGTCGCAGAACGAGCTGCCGCACTGAACACATTTCCAGGCCTTCCGGGAACTATTACACACGCAACAAAATGTTTGTGGGTGGGATTGAGATCGCAAGAGTTGTGGCCTCGGCGGCCCTGTGGCCATGGACTCTACCAAGGCGTTGGTCAGGCGAGGACTTTTCGGGGGTACTCGAGGACGGTATTTGCTTTCAGGATCGTGTCCTGCGTTCATAACAACCTCTGGCAGCGTAGTGTATGGGCTGGATGAATCCATGGTGTCCAGTAGATTTTGGAACTGGGTACACTAGGTTGGCAAAGTGAGTGGGAGAACATAGTAAAGAAACCCCAGGTGCTGCGGCTGCTTTAATAGTGATGGACCCCGTGCTCGAACGAGGCTCCGAGAGCCTGGTGAAAAGAGTCTTCACACTGTATCCATAATGAAAGAAGGCTCTCAAGATTCTGCGCCATTAGGGGGGCGCTGACCATCACGATGTTGCAAATGTGCAAATGGCGCTCTGCAGCTGACCAGAGCCTGATTCTTGAAGTAGAGCAATAAAGGTGCAGCGCGACCAACAACAGATCGGATGAGGGTCGATAGCTTAAACCACCCCTATCGAGGACACTGGCTTATTAGGACATTCCCAGTTCAAATGAACCGCTGTGGTTGATAAGTCAATATAGTCACACGGCAGCGCAACGATGGCCCCGGAGACTATCCTTTGCATTTTACGCCTCCGATATTTGACTTAATGCATCTCAGCCCAGTTACTCCCCCCATTCCAGTCAGCAAGCTTATGGTACAGCCCCTTTCGGGCTGCATATTCGGTGGGACCGCGAGGCGGTTGATCGATGTGATGAGTGGACTCGGACTGAACTTTGAGCGCTTCGAGCTTGATAACATGGTACTTTTGTAGCGATATGCCTAGAAGGGGGCAAACACATATGAAAGAACGTTAGGTTGATTGGATAGCCATGTTGAGGTGGCGCTTTCGATGCCAGGCCATGAAGAGTTGTGTTAAGCTGGGTATCCTCGCAACCGCAGTGATCGAAGAGGATACGGCATCATACTGTAATGTAACGTAATGTTTCAGCTGGCCTTTGATAGAATTGACCTGATATACTGTCGACAGGGCTTCACAATAAAGTCTTCCGCCACCACTTCTCCTCCTCTTCTAACCACATCCTCACGTTTCCAGGCTGAGAAAAGCCATGCCCTTCATCCGGTGCGACGATGAGTTTGACATCCCCACCTGCATCTGTGATTGCAGCAGCCATTTTCTGTGCCTGGTCCAGTGGTGTGACATTGTCTTTTGTACCGTGTAGAAGCAGCAGCGGCGCCTGGATTTTATGGGCGTCGTAGAGCGGGCTTCGTTCTCGGCAGATCCTATCTTTCTCGGACTTGTCTGTTCCTGGTGCTAGAACTAGATGATCAGTGTAATCCGATTCTAGCTTGTGGGTTGATTCATCCAGGCGTTTCATGTCACTAATTCCCGAGAGGCATACACCTCCAGCGAATGTCTGTGGATGGCGGGTTAGAGTCCGGAGGGTATTGTAACCTCCCGCGCTAACACCGGTAATGCCCACTGCCCCAAGTCTTGTCTTCCTAGTTTCCGCGAGGTAGTCAGCAAATTCTGCGGCATCGTCCGAATCTACCAGGCCAAAATTTCCGAAGAGAGCTTCACGATACTTGCGACCATGGGCGCTAGATCCCGTGTAGTTCAGGGCGAGATAGGCGTACCCTCTCGAAGTGAAGTATTGAGTCCGTAGTTTAAGGCCTTGTCCGGTGTAAGATGTAGGGCCTCCATGAATGACCATGATGAGGGGCGGCAGGGCCCCATCTGGTGCTACATAGTCAGGATTATGTGGCATCCAGAGGAAGCCATATATATCACGGTGGGATTGTTCCTTGGAGGAGATGCGTAGCAACTCCGGCTTTGAATAAATAGACTCGGACAAGTCTTCCTCCGTGGAGTCACGCAACTTCGTCACGTTGTCTGAGTCGCCGATGTCGATTCGATACAGCGCTTTAGTGTTGCCTGTTCCAGCTCCCAGGATAAGAACGGAGTTGTCATTCAAACGAGCCACTGAATCCAGCATGATCTCAGACAGAGACGAGCTGTTTCCAATTTCTCTCCAGGAGCCCGTCTTCAGATCGATGAGTATCACTCTGGAGACTCCAAGCGTGACTGGAGTTGCTACCAAGTAGCGAGAAGACAGAGGAGCGTACGTGTAGCTTAATCAGTTCAGCCAAGTCAACCTCGCAAGTCATCCAAAACGCACCTTCCTTGAAACCAGCGCAATTCTCCGAATTCCGAGTCACCAAGGTTATCAAGCTTGATCTCAACTGAGGTATCCGTGGCAGGCAAGATTCGAAAGAGCCGACGAAACCCAAGGGTTTCCTTACCGAAGAAAAGGGTCCCGTCGAGGCCCCATCGAGGCTCCGCAATGCCCTCACGGTTCTGTCCAGCTACGAGGTTGACATCTGAGATAGAGCCTTCAGAATGCCATGTCGCAGAATACAGCTTCGCTGCATCAAACGGAAGGTCAGGATGATTCCACTCCAACCAGACCAGCTTTGACCCATCCGGGCTGAAATACGGTGTGTAATAAAAGTCAGCCTTGTCCAAAATTCGCTTGACCTCCGCCGTCTCGGTGTTGATGGCGACGATGTAGTTGCGGACCTGGTCCGGAGTATCATGCTCATGATCCTCTTGAACGGCGAGAACCCAGGAAGAGGCTGGGTTGGCGTCAAAGTTGG
Organism: Fusarium sp. JS1030; assembly: GCA_000966855.1. Classification (NCBI taxonomy): domain Eukaryota; kingdom Fungi; phylum Ascomycota; class Sordariomycetes; order Hypocreales; family Nectriaceae; genus Fusarium; species Fusarium sp. JS1030. The sequence continues at coordinate 1,157,956 of JWIW01000081.1, read as the reverse complement.
AGTATCTCAAGTTGGGAGATCTGGTCAGACGAGACACCTCCCCTGTGTCCGGGTTAAGTATGTGAACTGTGTTGCCTTTGTTGGAGAAGATGATGCGGTCGTCTGGCAGGATGGCGTAGGGCGAACCGCCATACTCGTACACGGTGTTCTTGGCGCTGTATTCAGCTGGAAGGACATGTTTGATGTCATCTCCTGTGACCTCGACAATGGAAGTGCCGCCATTTTCCCTGCTCTCAGTGTAAAAGGCTCTCCCTGATTTGGGCTTTTGGGTGCCTTCTTAGCGTCTATCCAGCACCAACCTGGGAGGGGACTTACGCTAGCTCGAGGAGCTGAAAGATTTCTGCTCTTGGACACAACCGATTCGACCGAGATTGGTGATTCCCAGTCCCCATAGGGGGCAGTTTTCTTGGACATCATGTTGTTTGTTGGAGTGAGGTTCAAGGATCATCAAGTGCGGGGTGAGTGCATCAAGGTAATACGAGAAGGAGGAGCCTGCATTCGCGGACAGGGCAAACTACCTATCCAGGTACCTCATGCTTGTATATCAAAAAGCACACAAGGAAGGTACAATAATATCACGTTACAGGTGCTTTTATTCTCATTTACGGGCATGCAAGCTGACTTCATGCCAAGGCATCCGCTGAAGGTACGGAGTAGAGGCTTTGATTTCAAGGTCATGTTGCGATGGATTCAGATCTTATCATGCTGAGCAGTCATTGTTTTCGTCCACAAACCAATAAATAATCTTGTTGCAAAGAGCAGTGATGTTGGTCGAGACGTAGGCTTCTAAATGGCCCATGCATACGGGGTAATAGTGATGGGTTACTTGGGTTTGCCCTGTATGTACAACATATAACTTAGAATTTAGTTCTTTGCTGTCTTTCCTTGTACTGAACGCTAGTCGGCCAGGGGAAGATTCTTACATACTTCCACTTGTAATCCCGTCGCCCTGGGCAGCCTGGACTTGACGAGAAACGTAAGCAAGATCAAAAGAGTGTGAGCAGCTCACCGGGCTGGATCGCCTTGGGAGGCAATGAGAACTCTGTACTATTGGGCTATGTAGCGGCAATAGGAAGCCCGCGTAGCGAGAGTACCTAGGGAAAGAATAACGGTCGTCTTAGACTCTCTGCCACGGCGCTGAAGAATAGACGATGGCTATCACGATTTATGCTACCCTCTGGTCGAGGATCTGTCTCTACCTTCATAGTACTCGAATATGAACTAAATTCAGGAAGGTCAAAGGCTGGTATGAGTTTGGGCTTCAAAAAGCGCAGACTCAGTGCGAACTGGTCTATTGGTTGGCCCTAATCTGCGTAGTTTTCCACTCGGATTCTCAGAAACGGAAGGGCGTACATCTTCTTCTCAACCATTCAACTCGTACAGATTATACTCAGCAATATCAACGATTAGGTTTACAGCGTAGTTGAAGCAAACTTCGATCGTGGCGCGTCGACGGCCGCGGGCGCCAGGAACACCATGCAAGGTACCCTCTCCAAAATGTCACCAAGGCTCAAGGCTGATGAACAATCTGCGGGAAATCGATCTAAAAGAAGCATCGTGTACGTCATTATCCACGTGGTGGTCGCGTTGATTCAACACCTTGTTCTTGGATGTGATCTTGTGATGCTGCACTGTCGCATGTCAACACCATAACCAGCTGACCCACGTGTCGTGATGCATTTCCACCAGGGGTCAAGGTCACGTCAAATCTCAGGTACATCAGGCGCAATACCGTACTCACTTACCGTCCTAAAAGCAGGGCATTTTCACTTGAAAATGACCAAAAGAGCCGCATTATAAAGGCTGAGTAGAAGAGAGTGACCTTATCGCGATCAGCAGTAGTAAGAGTTGATGCCAAAACATTAAAGTCATAAGGTACAGGTATTTACAGGCTGCGTCAGGTATATACAAAGCACCCTGCCTCCCCAAGGGCTAATCCAGCCGTCTCCTACCCATCATCGGCCGTCTCCTTAAGGGATCGAGCATGGGTTTCTGGATCTTACTCAGCGCTTCCTCAGGACTCCTGCGAATGTCCTTCGGCGTGGTGCCTTCTCGGCGGTGGGGGCAGTATTTCGTTGAGGGCGAAGGTGAGCGACGGTGAGGAGATGGTATCCTTCGCGAAGCAACAGACTTGTACTCAATATAGCAGGACGCGATGTTCTCCTGTCGGGGGGTAGGAGTGTCGTCGGACTCTGGGGTATCGTTACAGAAATCGAAAGCGTCGCTAGCATCTTCAGGAAATTGAGCAGTAGGAAATTCGTCGTCCTCTAAATCGTCCTCAAGGTTATCATGAGATTGCTCTCTGTCGTCTAACACGTCCAGCGGCAACTGGCTCTCTGCGCAATCAGAATCCGAAGTGACAGCAGTATCACCATCGTCAGACTGCGAGGTCTCATCGTCGTCGTGAATGTGTGATCGGGTCAAGCCAGGGACAAAAGGTCCCGACTCAAACCCAGAAAACGACATGGAGCGTGAGGGGGGGTTCGAGGAATATTCGTGCGACTCCAGGCACGCTGGTGAGGATACGGAAGACTCCGAGTGCGATACCACGGAGTGAGGGGGTGAAAGGGGGGCTTCAACAACAGTCGAAGGCCGAATATCAGTATGGATCGATAGAGGCTCCTTTGTCATAACGGTCTCGTTACCAAAGAAACTGAGAGGGGCATCGTCGACGCTGCTGGCCGTGGTGCACTCCGTCTTTACGCTGTTGGTCTCGGAGAATGAGGATGAGGAGGCGATAGAAATAGCGTCGTTATCATGACGATCGAGATAGTTATCGGGGAGGTAGCTTGCGAAGTAACGGACGATCGAGTCAAACGACTTCGTCCGGAATAGTTGGAGCGCGTATTGCCAGTGTTCCGACTGCATCAACTTGGGGTTGGCGATAATTTCGACAGCGAGTGACTCGAGACTCTCGTGGAGCTCATGGATCCGCTGGCGCTGCCGCTCAGCCATCAAGCGATGAAACTCGCCGGTAGTATTAGCATCGCGGGAAATTTCGTAAACGTCGTGATGAAAAGCTTCGGGGTCTTGGAGGTTAAAGGTAAAGGTGTTGTATTGGTCGTGGAGTTTGGTAAAGAGGTCATCCCTCTTCATGCCGAACTTCCAGGCCGGCCATGACCAGCCCGGGTCGTCCATGTCGAGGTCACAGTCAAGAGAGTTGAATAGATAATCGTGGGGTGGATAATTGGGGGGTCGAGAAGAGTGTCCAGAGAGAGTGCCCAGGGGGTTGTGCTTGCCAGCTCGTGTGAGCTTTGAGATCTATTTCATGTCCATGGCGAGAAGGGTTCAGAGAGTGCTCAGCTGTCACGGACGGTGCTGAAGCGTGCAGAGGAAGCGTGTTTGGCGGGCTCTTCTGGGTCTCTGAGGGCGATGAGTACGATCTTGGGTGATGGGTTCTCTTGGTTTTGGTGACGAAAGCAGAAACGAGCAGGTCTGAGGGGGGCGGGAACTACCCATTTCCCTCGTGCGTTCTTCCCTTACTCTTCGCCCCCAACGAAGGGTGTAATTTCTGCCTGAGGCATGAGAAGTGGCTGCTAAATGCACTTCTCATTGGCGGCACAGACCACAAGTGGAGAGTCCAGACTGCGCCTGCCCACTTCGTAACCGGATGTTAAAACCAGCGTGTCCAATTATGATAAAGGTAGGCATCCATCTCAAAGATATGGCCAATGAAGTTCGATCTGACAGATGCACGGACATTTTGCTGACCTACCAGAAGTGCCGAGTGGACCCATTTTGATGCACGATTGCCACCGCTTCCATAGCTAACTGTACTCCGTTATCGGGTACGTACCCTCTTTATGTGCCCGATTCCGACCGACTCCGCCCCAGGCCAGAATCCAGTGGAAGCACCAAGTCACGAGGCCATCCAAAATTAGCCCACAAAACAGTGGTCACAGCGAGAGCAGCAATTCTCACGATGAGACGACGACTGATCTAGTTGAGAATGTCTCTGCTCCTTGGTGTCGTGACAGCCTCACGTTACTCCTCAGAGCTCATAGCCTCATCCCATATACTCGCCACTATACAACCTCACAAATCATCCAGTCATGCCGAGATTGATACGCTCCCCAGCAACGTCAGTGTCGTCATAGCCAAACCCGCCTGAGCAGCAGTAAGCGGGACGTTGTCAGGCCGGCCGTCTACCAAGACACCAGATCATTCTATCTCCGCCTTGCCCTTGACAACGCGCAGCTGAAGGGCTCATCAGCCCCAATGTCACGAACATCACCGCTGCCCATTCTAGTCTGCTGTGGCGCAAGACATCCGTGAGATTCTTTACAACCCAGCGGGCCATGTACACTCTCCGCGAGCGTCAGCAGCCAAGATACTTGGCTCGACGGACATCACCGCCACGAGCAGGGTCCCTTGCAATCTGCCTCGTCCAGCCCTACAGACCGAGTTAGCCATGTCAGCCACAGCACACCCACCGGTCACCATTGAAAACCCCAACCCGCACTCCAACAGCTCCCTCCCAGGCACCACCCGTTGGCCGCCCGGGCTCGCTTCGCGCCGCTCTTCCCGCTGCCGCTTCAGCTTCTTCATCAACGCCGCACCTGTGTCCTTTGTTTTTCGTTGCATCTGTTCTTTATGAGATCCGATCCGGTTTGACTCGAGCAGCCCCAGACGACAGGTGTCCCATTGCTGGATGACTTGACTCGAGGTCACTTTTCTTCCCTTCTTCCTCGTGAAGGCTGAGACGAGACCAGACGCCATCAGCAGGCCTGTCCCGAAGTCGTCCTTTTCAACCCCCCAAAAAAAGATCCCAGCGTGTCCTGTCCTTCTGATATGCCCTGTTGGTTCCCCATAACCTGCCCCGTAAAAGTCGAAGCCGTCCATCTTGTTCCGCTATGCTTTCTGGTTCCTGCATTTAATTACCTTTTTGACGGCTTGGTGCTGCATCTACTTTACCTAGCCACAATCTGTTCTACCCGCCAGCTCCTATTAAACCCTTCGTCCCCTCCTAGCTGCCCGCTGGCTCACCACAGTTGAGCCTGGTTGTGCTGCTGCTCCGCCTCGTGTGCCTCACCAAGCATCGCCTCACCACAGCGGGAGACACCTTCGTATCGAATTCCCCGGTGCAGTCCTTCTTACTCATACTCGACTCCTCACATCACTTTCAGCCTGGCTCAACAGCACATCAAATTACGCAGCGTCGTGCGGCTAAAGGCCTCACCCAACAGCGACACAAACGCATTACACCGTAAACCTACTGTCGGGTCATCTTCTTGGCTGAGTTTGGTTGGCTGGTACCGCAGGTACTCACTCACTTTCTCTTGTCTCGGGCCTCTCGCCTCGCGTCATCCCACCGCCCAATTTGCTTACCAACGTCGCATGGCCAACAGGCACCACCACCAACCTCATGGCCGAACCCAGGTTCGGTCTCTCTGAGGCTATCTCAGAGGAGCGCACCGAGCCGTTCTCCCAGTCCGAGATTGACGCCCGGTTCAAGGGCATTCGCGTCGAGGAGCCGGTCCCTGCGACCAACGCCGTGGCCGTCCCGCTGGACGATCTCCAGGTTGAGGATCACCACCACAGACAGGGCGTCCGCATCCTGTTCCGTCCTCTGGCCAGTTTCCCCAATGCGCGGTCCGTCAGCCCCGGTAGTGACAGTTGCCAGTGGCTCGCGCTCCGCGCCGAGGTTGCTTCCCCAGAACAACCAGAACATAAGGTTCTGGCCGTGACTCAGACATCCAAGGATATCAAGTTCTCAGTCCGTATTCCCGGCGAGACCCAGGATGAGTCTCCAAGGCCACCTCTGTGGTGCGAGCTATATTACGATCCCGCCAGTGACAAGGTGATATTTCTGAACAAGTCAGATGTGCCAATTTCTCTCTCCAGCGTGTCTTCGATGCCACTCTCTAGCCCTCCTCTCAGCGCGGCCCATATCATCAATCCGGGCTTGGCCAAGGCTTTGAAGCCTGGAACTTGGCGCATCACTGTTCGAGACATTGACGTTCTCGACTTCCGAGTCTTGGAGAAGCGCCCAGTGACGCTCTACCAACCTCAGCCAGCTACAATCCCCGAGGACGTGTCTTCGTCTACGAGCTCTGTCCACATCAACTCAAGCGGGAAACGTGCCTTGACTCCCGAGTATGACGAGAAGAGGGTGAAACGCCGCGTCTCAGATCCGGACACACCCGGCGATGACGGCGTCATCATGTTTCTGAGGCCTGCTGGGGATCATCTGGTTTTCCCTTTACCAAACGGCCGCGAGAGCAAGGAGCTCTCGACAATGAACGGCCATGCCTTGCTCGACGCCGAAAAGGGCGACACGATTGCAGTCCCTGGTGTCTACGAACTGGATGAGTACCAGCTCACTAAGCGGGAGCCAATTGCATCAACGTCGCTGTCCGCCGTTTACACAGCAACTCACTCCCACGTGCCCGACAATATCGTCACAGTCAAGGTACTCAAGACGCGCGTCGCCAATCCAAATGACAAACCTCATGTTCATGAGCGAAATGTCATCCGCCAGGCCGACATGTGGCTTCGTGAGTGCAAGAGCCAGGAGGACTTGCAGCACAAGTCTATTGTTCGTTACTACGGCGGGGATGCGCGTTTCCTATCCCTCTACATGGAACATGTGGATGCCAAGGACCTCACTGCCACACCACGATGGAGGAACAAGGCCAATGATGAGTTCTTAGGTGACAAGAACGACGCTATCAGAATCCTAGGGGATATTGCCGGCGCTCTCAACTATATTCACGGACGCAAGATGGTGCACAATGACATCAAGCCTGCCAATATCCTCTACTCTCCAGAGCGAGGTGCTGTCCTCTGTGACTTTGGCCTGTCAACTCTAGCAGCCAATTCACCGACGACAGGCGGAACGCCGTACTACGTCCCTCCGGAGTTCATCGGGCGCAAGCAACGCGGACCGGCGTCTGACGTCTGGGCTCTGGGTGTCACCATGCTCTACGTGTTACGCAAGATCGCATTCCCCGACTCTCGTGCTCGCCAAAGGCACCCCCGACCTCTATACTGGCAAATTGCCGGCGTCAATAATCCCACCGTGCCACACAGGCAGTACGGAAATGGACAACCCGCTATTACCCAGATGCGGGACTGGCTGACGGAAATCTTCGAGGCCAGGGAAAACCTTAACCCCAAAGACCGGCTTGAGCGAATAATCATGGAAATGCTATATCCAAACCCCAACCAGCGCATCACCATGGCCAAGGTGATGCAAGAGTTGGCCATCGAACAGGTTACTGCTGTGGGATGAAACAATCAGCAGAAGAAAGGCGACTAATTCACGAAGGATGTTTCTTTTTTTACATTACAAGGCGTTTCAGGAAGGGATGACCTCTTGTTCTTCGAGTTTCAAGTATCGGGATACATGAGTTTGCCACGGCCGGTGGTGGGTGCCGGATTTACGAAGTTTAAGGGTGAGTTCATATGGTGTATCATAAGAAGGGTACAGTTTGCTGACGTGACGCAGATGGAAGTATATATACCCAGTCAAAGGATTACAGTTACATTGTTTGAACAGTCGAGCATATATCGAACAGATTGGGTCATGTTTTCAGCATGGATTATAGAGCATAGAAGCCGTTTCTCATTCATTATTGGCCATTCATTATGCTTTCATAGTTACATATACCATCTTGTTGTATTGTCAATCCCACTTATAGGCCGAATCCCAGCACAAAAGCGGCGGCGAGACCTACAGCAGAGGTCAAAGCCACCTTGTTGACGCCCAGGACGCCTGCAGCGTTGTCATCATTGCTACCCCCCTGTGAACCAGAGTCGGAAGAGTTTCCAGAGCTGCTGTTCTTGTCGTCGCCCTCATCCGTCTGCTCCTTAATCACAACGTAGTCAACCTCAGATGTGCAGTTGCTAGGACCCTTGGCATTCTTCTTGAAACGAATGTCGGCGCAGTTGTACAGCGCGCTACCCGAGTCGCCGAGAGTAACGACCTGGATACTGGCCAGATCGCCATCGGAAACCTCTACATCCGATGGCAGCTTGAGCTCATCGATGCAGAGGACACCTGGGCTTGTGGCGTTGAGAAACTGGGGAGTCAGGGAGACGTTGAAGTTGGTCGAGTTCTCGCCGAGACCAAGGTTAACAAAGACGTAGGTCCAAGGATGGTGCAGGTCCAGCTTCAGGGCACCTCCTTCAAGAGGCCAATCTGTAACGTTCTTCTTATTGTAGTCAACTCCAGCGCCTTGGTGTGTTAGTGGAGATCTCATATGATGTACTTAGGCTAGAGGGAAGAAACATACAAGGGAAGGTCCACTGGCTATAGCGATCTTCGTTCTCTTCAGCGAGGGTGTCAGCTCGCCATGCGGGAAACACAAGACCGAAGTGGGCTGAGACAGCCTTAACAGCCGCCAGGGTGAGAAGATACTTGATAGTCATCATCTTGGCGCGTAGGTTCGTGATGGGTCGGAGGGAGTGCTAAAGCTGGCAACGTTCAAGCTGGGCCTCGTAGGTTAAGATGAGGTGTGGTGTTCGGGTGGAATAAACAACAAGAGCAGCAAATCCATCTAGGAACTGGCTCTTCATTTGATTTTATAGACGGAAACACAGCATCCCGTTGGCGCAAGGTCCAAAGCACGCAGCCGAGCTGAGCTCATGGTATCCCCAATTGGCTCGGGGGTGACAAGTTGCCCCATGCCAGGCTGTTAATGACTTAGCGTGAGTGAATTTAACAGGTCTAGAGTGTCTTTGGTGTGACTGTCTTCAGCTTGTGCCACGGGCAAATTGAAGGTCGGCGTGTTCCGGCCTCCCTCCGGAGGTTCGGAGGTACGTGTGAATTCTAGTTGAGCGGGTGGCCGGCCATGCTCGGAATTGGCACCACTAGGTGCCGGCCAGGCAACCCCGGAGTATCTGGACCGAGAGTTCCCTAGGGTTTCTCATCTGTAGATAGTATAGATGCAATTTATCTCTAAAGCATGCGCACCGCAATTTTGAAGACGAGTTAACTGGACCCATGTTCTCTGATCTCTATGTAATTTGCACCCATATTTCATCGAAATGCCCACAGACTGCGGGGCGGGCCTCACCCCAGAACAAGCCCGAGCGAGTTTGAGATGGATATAAACTTGCTCAAATGACCGCAACGATCCCTGTAGTAGGAAGTGTTTGATTTTAACCGATTCCCTTGTTCCAAAGAGAGAGCTTACCCTTCAGACGCCTAGATGAGCGGCGTGAATAGCTGCGAATGAGCGGTTTGTTGCGAGTTGAGATTTGTTTGTTGAGACGGTGCAGGGTAGATGGATACGACAGCCATGGCTTCTTGCTCTTTCTTTAAAGATGATAGAGGCGCACAAGTCCCGATCTCACCCAACCATCTCATAAAACTATATGTGAACAAGTTCCTCAACGCATACTAGACCTGGTTTGGTGCGGAATTAATATTACCTTATGATTGTTCCCCTGCTTTTGCGTTTTCTCATACTGATGAGTGATCTGCCCAGACGGAGGTGAGGGTGTCTCCGCAAATCATGGTCTTGCTAGGGGCACTGATCGATCGCGTAGCTAATTCTCATCCAACTCAAAGTTTGGCAACATACATCTAGATATTGCCGGGCACTAATGAATACGGTTATTTTGAAGCTTACCGGGACGATGGTCAAGAACTGGGTACCCCTTCAGCTGTTTAAGTATGCATCACGTGATCACCTCCGAAGTCGCCCCTTCCAATCATCGATAACGGAGTTCTCCTGGGTTTCCACTTTTTTTTAACCGATAAGGCTCTTAGCTGTTGATGCTTCTTCACCAGTCTCCTTGCTCCTACTCCAACATTACATTTGATATCAAGAATCATGGATCCTGGTCGCAGAGCAATGATCGCAGGGCGAAGGTCTCCTAACCGCCGAGACGTGACCTCTCCTAGGCACGACCCGAGCAATCGAATCACAAAATCCTCGAAACCCCCAGCTTCCAAGATCAATCCCAGGTACTTGACCCAAGACGAGCAGTCGCGGCAGTTCGTCGCCGACGAGGACAAGTTTGTGTTGAAGCAGTCAAAGAAGAAGGCCGATATTCGAGTTCGAGAGGGCCGCGCGAAGCCCATCGACTACCTGGCGTTCAACTTGAGATATGTTGACGACGACCGCGACGTGTTCGACGACGACGACGCTGACATCGACATCGACGTTCCTGCGCCTGCCGACGTCATCACATCACTCGATGCAACGCAGATCGCAGAGCTGGACTCCGACATTGCATCCTATCACGTGCTGGAAACCAACGCGAGAAACCGCGAATACTGGAAATCGCTCCAAACCCTATGTGCGGATCGAAAGGCCAAGCTGAATCCGCACGGCCATGATCAGAGGGTTGTGAGCAGTGTTTCGGACGACATTGACAAAATTCTCGCTCCCAAGACGTACGACCAGCTGGAGGCTTTGGAGAAACAGATTAAGGCCAAGTTACAGTCCAACGAGGACATCGACACAGACTACTGGGAGCAACTGCTGCGAAGCCTGCGGGTCTGGAAAGCCCGTGCCAAGCTGAGCCAAGTATACGAGTCAATCAAGAAGAGCCGCTTCGACCAACTGAAGGACCACGATCCGGCCAAGGTGAAAAGCCTGGGCCGGTCGACGCCCTCGACCGCTGTCTCGACTAGTTCACAACCACCTACAGGCTCAATTCCCCAAGATGAGACGACACAGCCAACAGCTGTTTCATCCTCCAGCCACGCAGCCGGAGCCGTTCCACCCGGCACTGAGCGCTTCTCTCAGGCCGACAACGAGGACTTTTCTCAAGCAACCAAAGCCTTGTACGACCGCGAAGTTGCTCGAGGCGTTGATGAGAACGAGGAGATCTTCACGAGTGAGGAGGCTGTGACCACCTCCAAGCCGCAGTGGGCAGACAAGTATAGGCCTCGAAAGCCTCGTTACTTCAACCGGGTGCAAATGGGATATGACTGGAATAAATATAACCAGACCCACTACGACCATGATAACCCGCCCCCCAAGGTTGTTCAAGGTTACAAGTTCAACATCTTTTACCCGGAGCTCATCGACAAGACCAAGGCACCAACATTTAAGATCATTCGTGAACACGGCCGACGGCGAGGAGAGTCGTTTGCTGCGGCAGGTGAGGAGGATACATGCCTTATTCGGTTCATTGCAGGTCCACCATACGAGGATATTGCTTTTCGTATTGTCGATCGAGAATGGGACTATAGCGCTAAGAAGGATCGCGGTTTTAAGAGCTCATTTGATAAGGTACGTTCCATGCTATCATTGCCCAGCGACCTTCGTGTGGCAACCCAAACACTCTATTTCTCCGCACTGGTTGTCTGCATGTTGTGGCAACGGTGCCGACCACGTTGGGTTGGCACATCATGCAGTTGACTTCAGCACGTTTACGGCGATCGTTTAGGCCCATGTGTCTGAGCTCCCTCCATTACACGTCCAGGAACCCACAAAGCTAATCTTGCACACCTGACAGGGAATCTTGCAGCTACATTTCCAGTTCAAAAAGGTACGACTCCGAAAAGGCCATTCTCGGCCTAGCCTGATCGATGAGACTGACATGTTATTTGTAGATCTATTACAGGAAGTAAAGTCGTTAATCGCTTCTTGGCTGTTCGTCCTCGCCAGGAGTTGACGCCGATCCTCGTTTAGCCTGAGCAACTTTGGTCTACTTGGCAAGAAGGATGAAGGAAATTCGATCATGACTATCTTGGGAATTCAGAGCACTTACATCACGGGCAAGACACCGACGGTGACTTGAAATGAGAGTGCGATTTCATCGGTTCCGACCTGACAAGCTCATGGTTCTCCCTATATGTTCCGCTTTCGGCTAATCGTGTTTCTTGTTTCGCTCTTGTACCACGTTGGTGAGGCCCTCCGCCTCAGTTGCGTCAAACCAGCAATGGAATCACATCTGCTCCTCTATGTTTATGGCATCCTCGCGACGGACGAGGAGGTGCAGGCACACAACGGGAATAGAAGGAATACCCGCAAGCACGGCGGGCTGGCTCATGAGGCAGTCAAACTTGGGCCGTCAGGCGTCCTGCAGCTGAAAGCTTCTGGAAGGGCGGACGTCCGTATGCGCGATCACGGACCGGACATGGAGCGGGCAGTGTAGAGCCGCTCCGTCCTTGCGTTTATTTGTTGAAAAGGAAGATTTCAGGCGAGACAACAGCAATCATAAATGAGGATTGGTGCAGTACCCATCGCCAACAACAGTGCTTGAAGCAAGATGCCTCAAGCCTGAGTTCTCAGTCGGGTACCCGACGGTGAAGTTTCGACAGATTGTTCCATGCCTGAGCTGGGCGCATCGGTCCGCACTGCAGAGGTGATTTTATGCTTCAACAAGCTTCTGGCAAATGCTCCGACGGGTTCCAGATTGACTCACAGCATCTGCAGCAGCAGAAAAACGGAGGCCCAAACAGAACGGCGACCAGCTGATACCGTGATTGGTGTGTTGATTGACGTCCCGATTGATATCCCGATTGGTATCGTCTGCAAATGCAAGGTGCCGTTCGAGACGTCTACGTCCCGCGAAAGCCCCGTTGGCGAGAGCACAAACCGGCTGAGCTACCGTCAAGTGACTTGGGGCCGGTCTGGCAGCATGTACCATGTCTGGTGTGATGCTTCTCGGTCGCGATACCAGATGGGCCCGAGACGCTCCGGCAGAGGGGAGAGGGAAGATTTGGCGACCCGCCAAGGGGCATGCAACACAAGGCATGCCGGACCGGCCCAACGAACGTCGGCACATTCCTTCTTGGAGTCTTCTGCTGCAAGGTTGTGCTTCCAGCCATGGGCGATGATGAACCCAACGTGCCTAGGCCCTTTCCTTTTCCTTTCCAGAGGCCCAACCCACTGCTACCACTATCTCAAGGTACCCTTGCAAGGTTACTCCACAAGTACTGAACGTATCTGACGGCAGTTTAGAAGCCATGGTACGGGATGCGCATACATCATGGCGTGCGAGGTCGCAACTAGGACGGTGTCTGTTGAGCCTTCTAGTTCCTCTGACAGGACTTACGGAGCCAGTGAAGCCACCAGGACGCCTAGGTATCCGTTTGCACGTCTTGCGTCCACCGGACTTGTATCTGATGGCCGCACATACATAACACACAAGCACAGGCACACAGGCACACACACACAGACAAAGCATGCCAGGGTGCTTGCCGCGCTCGTCGACCCCGAGGGGTGCCTGCTGCAGGACGACCCTGTCCGTTTCCCTTGGAAGCCACGGAAAACGGGCCTAGCTCGATGGCTTCCTGGGGCTTGGCTTGATCGTTTCCTTTGGCCCACGCCCCCCGGACCGCACTTCGATCTTGGGATCCATCCTCAGCTGCAGCTTCGACCATTGTGAAATGGATCTAGAGCTAAGATTCCTGGATCTGTCAATCGGGTAGTTGTTTATCAACGATCGTCGTCTAAAGCAGGCCCACCCATCTCCAAGAAGCCAACCCTGCTCCTCCGCACACCTAGCTTAGCTCAAACGAAGCGGGAAGAGGCACAAGCGTCTTTGCTTCGATATCAAATATCGCCGCCTCTCCTATCCTGCTCCGACCTTGTCCCATTGTGTCTATTGTAACATCCTGCTATCTCCCGCCAATTTCCTTCCTTCTTTCTTTCGTCTCATTGCTTCTTCCACTTCTTCCACTCGCTTCCCTCTACTTCGTACTTACATGACTCAAGATATCTCCTTGTCCCAAGAACACCGCCAAATCACCACGAGAACCGATTGTGTTTCCTATCAAGCTGTGCCCTTGACCTCTTCCCAGGCCGTCATGGATCCACCGTTCCCTCATGGCGGGCAACCGTCCAGCTACACGAATGCTCTCCTCCCCGGTCACGGGCAACAATCATCCTGCGTGTCAGAGCTCACCGGTATGGGGTCATACTATGCCCTCTCCTCGGGTTCTCAAGATCAGTCGCCGCTTCTATCAGCAACTGGTTCGCTGTCGGTAGGATCGACCCTGTCACAGCAACCGCAACATCACCAACCCCAGCACTCACATCCGACTCATAACCCAGCCGGGTTCGCTCACATGTCTTCAAGTCTTCACTATCCGCCTCGGAGCCATCAGTTCTGGCCCTCGCCTCCGCCGGGCCCCGATGATAACGACAACTACTCCTACAACAGCTCGCCAACTTGCGGCAGCGCCCCAACGACTTGTTACAACCCTTCTCCAGTTTCGCCTAGAACGTGGTCCTCCCCAGATTTTCCACTCCCCCAAGCTTCGGACTCGCTCCATCACCAGAACCCGCAAGACCCCTTCAAGAATCTCCGGATCTGTACCCCTACATCGACAGAGGGTTTTCCTGTTCGAGGTCCGCAGGTGCTAACGCCTTTCACTGCAAGCATGAACCACGGTCTCGACGGGGAGGTTGACGGTCTGCCGCACACTCGGTCACCGGCAACGATCCCAAGCTCGTCAGCTGGAGTGCTCTCCAGCACCAACTCTCCGCGTGAACCACGGCTGGACACTCCCGCCTACATGGCGGCGACCAAGGACGATTCACTAGTAGGCGAACCAGAGACCCGCGCAAGCCTAGACAGACAGTCGGAAACTGGGGAGTTACAAGGCTCGGGTGCTGGCGCTAAACCTGAGGAACCCTACGCTCAACTCATCTACCGGGCCTTGATGAGCGCTCCAGGACACGCAATGACTCTGCAAGAGATTTATCAGTGGTTCCGCGAAAATACAGACAAGGACGCCAAGTGCGACAAGACAGCAAAGAAGGTGGGCAAGAATGCCGAAGGCTGGCAGAACAGCATCCGTCACAACCTGAGCATGAATAAGGTACGTCGAGAAAATACATGGAGCGATAAGTTCTCTCTCTCTCCAAATACCCTGTTTCAGATCTCCCCCGAGACCCCCCTGCAGCTGCCGGGGTATGTATATCGTGCTGCATGGCCGCATGCACTATGACACGGGCCAACGATGGCAGGGCTGTGGACGAATGACACTAGATGATTGACTCTCCTGGCTTGCTCCAAGGCTAACGATGCATCTCTGAACTGTAGGCTTTCACAAAACGAGAACAGAAGAAGACGCCAAGCTCAGAGTCGAATGCGATAGATCAGACGCTGTCGACAGCCAACGCAGACCCCAAGAGATCAACAGAGTGGACGTTGGAAAACTGGGCTGTCAGCGACGGCGTCCAGAGCACAACGCGATACCGTGGCAAAGGGAGCTCGACACGCCGAGCAACAGGGTCCAAGATCCTACATCATCCGTACAATCACGGATTCCAGCAACATGGTAACCCAATCTCCACCAAGGCAATCTCTGGGCGAAAGGGAGGTTACGCGACCAGCAAGTCGAAATTGCGTGGCCGCCATTACAGCCATGAGACGGGCATGCCACCAACACCAACATCCCACCACATCATGCCTCAAGGCCTCCAGCCCATCCGCCGGTCTACCATGCCTGGCATGTATCAGCAGCCGCCGCCATATGTCTATGAAGACATGATGACCCCTCGGCTCCAGAGACAGCCACAGATGACTATTAAGACGGAGCACGACTACTCTTCTCTGACACCCCAGGCGACAGCGCACAACTCTTTTGGCATGATGCTGCCGGATCCGAGTCTGCTTCACGCGCATACTGTCACCTCTGGCGTGAGCAGCAACCCTGGCACCGCCTCTTACACGCTCGCTAGTGGGGGCCAAGGCAACATGTACGTCGGAGCATCCCCGTGCGAATTCCCGTACGGCCTGGTCGACGTCACAGGTGTCTATCAGGGCAGCGGCGGCCACCACGCGGCTAGCGGCGGAGTCAACGAACGCCTCTTGGGGATGGGCCAGAACACAGTTTACAACTGGAGCAACAACGGACTCTAAGAAGTGCCGCCTGGCGGACCCCAGCCCAGTAGTCACAAGGTCACATCGGGCACGCCGCTGGCGGCCGATCCGGAGCCAGAGATGCAGACCAGGAAGAGACGTCTTCAAGGACAAGATGGGTCGACAATAATCGTTTTCACAATTGACAAGCGGGAAAAAAAGCAAAAAAACACTCGAAAACCCCCAACGAAAACCAAGGAAAAAAGACGAGAGCGCAACAACCGAGTGCGAGAAGGGAGGATAAGCCCTCTCCAAAAAGCAAAGCCGGGTCCTGCGGTACAGGTCTCCCGGCCTGCTTGGGTAGGATTATAACCCCAGGAAGAGGCATCAGCAGAGGAACGACTACAACCAACACGCATACAAGTTGGGATGAGCCCCGGACAAGATGACCAACGCAGCCAGCATGGGCTCAAGGTCATGGGTTTGAGTCTTTCGAACCAGCCCTGGCTGAACAGGGTGGTTGGCGGCGCTTCAGTGGGGCGACAGGCGAGAGGGCACGACTCAGAGAGCTTGTGGCGTCGTTTTTTGTTGGCTCTAGGAGCATCAGATTTCCAGATTCCCGGGACACGGAGCATGCGAAGGCGTGTTACTCTTGAAAGACCATTTGCTGCGACTGTTAGGTCGCGACGGCGTAAAGGGGGGTTGGCCTGCTTATGAGCAAGGGTTTGGACCAGGGCAAAAGATGAGACAGGACAAGCCTCAGACTTTTGTTGGTTCAACGCGGAAAGAAAAAGAAAAATAGACAGGCGCCAGAGGGAAGAAAGGCACTGGGTCGGGATCATCATCATTTTTGTTTTTTGGCATCTTGGGAGGCTTGGATCTGTCTAGACGATGCGCTCCATGGTGAGCTCCCCGAGGACGACACAGAGGCATCATTATTATCGGTTGGCGACATTGGGATGACGGACGGACGTCTCCCTCAAAGCGTGTTTACTGTTTGATCTTTTTCTGCCTTTTTCTCTTTTTTTTTTCATGCTGTGTTTTCTTCCTTGCCCTACTGCATACGGTATCAACAGCACTGCTCATGCTTATTTATTCCTCATCTCTTCAAGCATCGATACTGACCTTCTCTGCTTCTTGTCTTTACTGCTTGACTTCTTCCCTTAAGTCTCCTTGGCTTAGCGGGCAGCCGGACACGGAGATGTAGAAGCAGTGGAGAGCGCATTGGCATCCTCGACACGACTTGTACATAGCATTGGTAGACTTGAGAGGGGTGAAATCAACATGAAAACCTCTTGACCACGGGATGATCCTCGCTGTGAAATTGCTGAGATTACCATTCCCTTCCTATTGTCGGCGATCGCCTCTGAGCTTGGACGACGATGGTCTGGTCGAGATCACTTCTCCAAGATCGCACCTCACCTGGCATCGCTTATTAATCGAGCCTTGCTTTTTCCCTCCTTTTCACACGCCGCTGCTCTGTGCTTTGGTTCGGAAACACGAGAAGAGAAGCAGGGTTAAGCTGGCCATTGTTCGGTTATTGTACAGCTTCATTGGGTTCCTTTCCCTCGGGTCGAGCTGAGCCAACAGGAAGCAATCCGGTGGCCATCCTCCCTCCTGCTTTTGCTGCCTCTTATACTTCCACGCTCACCTCGTGCCTGATACGCCGAGTTACGCTATGCTTCTTCAGGGAGGAGAGCAAGGTTGACAGGGCTTGTGCGGCTGCCCTTGGAATGAGATGGAGTAGCGTTGGCGCGAGATCGCCATTCAATCAGCCTCTGGGGAGAATCAACACGTCCGGGCTAATTCCCGAAGAGGGAAATCGGGGAGAGTGTGTGGAAAATAGGTGCCCCTCAATTCTCTTTGAATAGGATCCTAGTCTCGCCGCACAGGCACGGGGTCACGTAGACTCGAGCTGGGCAGCGGCAGCTCGTCGAGATGGTTCCCGACTTCATGCCCTCGGCGCCAGGGCCGAACGGGCCGTGGGGAAAGCTTGGATGAGTCCCCTTTGAACGCCCTCCCAGCGCGGCCCGTTGCCTTGCGCTTCCCATTCCCAGGCACACGCAGAGGGATTGCATTGTGAGAGTGCATCAACTGCCTGTGATGTATTATTAGAACCACCGTTGGCCTCACGACAAGTCAGCCACACCTTGGGTGCCCAAGGGTGAGGAGCTTGGTAGGGCCGTCAGCAACGTGGACTGGCTGAACACTGGCGTTTGCAAGAGAAGCCTGTAGGCTTCCCCGTCAAGCCTTACGGAACGATCGTCCCACAGGGACCAAGGTGTCTTCGAATTTCCTTTTCCGCGTTTTCCAGGAGTCTTTTTCTCGGCGGCAAACGGAGGTCTACTACCTATCTCGTGGCTGGCAAACGGTCCGGCATTTCTTCCCCTCTCGACTCCTCCATGTTATTCCCTCGTAGGCTAGGGAAGGGTGGTGTGGACCTCTTTCACGCAACTATCAACCTCTGTTGGTTGCGGGCTCATCTCTCAGTCGCAAATACAGCCAACGTCCCGGGAATTCGGTCACTACCGACCCAATGACATAGAGTAAACGTAACTCGCGCACAGGATGGTATCAACAGTTGCAGGGAAGTGTCCATGTGGTGAAGGGGATGGCACAAGGGGAAACGGAAGGATGCGCACCGCACACACGGGGCATCGGTAGCATTTCCATCATTGCCTCGCTGCACCATGGGGTCGAAGTCGTTCTCCAATGTTGCTGGCCGCTCTCAAGCCTCTCAGTATGACTGGGTGCCTTTGGCAGTTTGACAGCTAACTGCCCCAGTCGGGGACGGCCCGGGTATATTCATTGATCTTCATGGCTTAAGGCTAGACGACACGACAGCTGCGGACGAACAGAGAATGTGGCCAAGCCAGTCTTGTCTGCCCTGCCACACCCTTTCGTTGCAGTGCAGAGATTTAGCGTTCTTCCATGCTCAGCCCCTGTACTGCAGCAGTGTAGAGCTCGAAGCAGCAAGAAAAAGCAAAACGCCCCTGCATGTGGGGTGTGTGTGACTTTGACGGCGATATGCTGCACCGTTTTGAAGATAGGCGCTACTACAAGCTTAGGGCGGAGGACTGTAGGCGCTACGCCGTGACAATGTGAACAAGGTATTCTGCACCAACCGTGGCGTACGATGGACCCTTGGCGCTGACACCGAACTTCTTTGCTCCGAGCTCCCTGCAGGCAAAAGTGGAGAGACGTGCAACAGTGTGAGGGCATGGGTGCTCAAGTTGGGGGAAGTCATTGCCCCGTCTCCAAACGCAGCCTCACCACCTTGTCATCGAACCTACATAGGACAACCAAAGCAGAGATAGAGGGATGGAGTAGCCTGCGTCGCCTTGGTCGTTTGACGGTTAACCGTTTCCGCTGGCTGTGATTCGCCATCAAATGCTGCAGTGTTCCCTGAACTGCCAGCCTGGCGTCTGTAGGACGACGGGGCATTGCATCATGGTTCTTCTGTTGTCTGAGGCGGCAGAGACGTTGTGTAGCTAGGCGCTGCGCTGGCTGCTCCCGGTTCTGCTTCTCCCCCTTCACCTAGCTTCCCGGGCACCAGGCTCGAGGATCAAGCATCCAGGCACCGAGCTTGCCTCGTCGGCTACTATCCACAACATTGATGTCTGCGCATATGCGATCAAAGAGCGAGTCGGCAAGGAAGGCAAATATGGTCCTTTCCCAGTCAAAAGAAGATAGAAAGCCAGCCTCGGGGCTATAGGGATGTGACCACGGAACCGCGTAACAGCGTCCGATCTCCCAGATCTTGGCCTGAAGGTCGATCTTGATCTGTCCCGAGATGAAATGCAGAATCATTCTCCCCTCCATAAGCATCTGTGGCACAATTTGTCTATGCCCCCACATATACGTCTGAAGTCTCGTGGCTAAGGAAGGGCATTGATCTCCCTCCCTCTTAGCTCCCCATTGGGTCTACCAGCTCGGTGGTCTGAATATCACCAACATCTCACACGGCAGACGTTCTAGTCCAGAGTTGCTCGACCTGCACGGCTTCGGATTGAACAGATTTTGCCCCGCTCTCGTTCCGTTATGTCTTCGTCGACCTCAGAGAGCTGCGAACGACGACTGTGGATGACAATGCAGCGAGTTGTCGACCGGAGCGCAGCGAGCTCGACGGCCCTACGAACTAGACCTGCAGCTGCAGGGTTGCATCAAACGTGTAGCTTGTGCTCTGGCGTCACCGGGGAACCTGGTCCAAAAAGACAGGTAACGTGCGGCACTGGCCCACAATGTCATCTCAACCAGTTTATCCCCTGTTGTCCCATGTCCTAATCCGGAGACTATCGTCCAGTCTTGTTAAGGCAGGCGACAGGGTGGGCATGGGAGGCCGGCTTCCACCATCCGCAACCCGGTACTTGGTGCGATCCAACAGGCATTGGCAGCCACCCAATCGACCATCGAGATATATCGCGATCTAAACAGATTTGACTAGATTGCGACGACAACCGGGTTTCTGGAATCGCTGACGGAGCCCAACCAGTGGCTCTTTTCCCATTTCAACCTGATCCCATGAGCCGCCAATTAGCCAAGGGCAGATGTGCCAATAATATTCGAAAGCGAATATATGATCCGCGAGGAGCTGGGAGGAGCCAGTTGTATTGCATCTTCATTCGCCAGCAGCCTGTCGATCCCCTTGATTGAGGGTACGTAGCACGAAGACCGCACCCCGATGCTTTGGCATCCTTGTAGTCAGATGAACTGAGACTGCTGGCTTCCCGCGATGAACAGTGGGCATCCTCTCAACAATATTGAGATTCGAATATGTCCCAAATTTTATCACAACTGCCCTTGATTGCCCGTTTGACACTGAACTTGAGCTGCAATCATCGTCTCCCATCCTCTACCAGTGCTCAAACGCATGTGAGAAAGGCTTCTTGCCCTCTAACCTTTCTGAGTATGTCACACTTACCTGGAGGGCGTTTGATCTGTTGGCGTTTTGGAGGAGGGGGATTGCTCCTCACCCTTGCAAAGAGACCTTTGCTGCAGGAGATTTTGCAATGGCACACTGACATACTTGCGTGTACCCGTGTTGGTTCCCGCCTCGAGGCACTGCTCATCGCGTCTCTTAGCAGTCGCGCTAGTCATTCAGCGTGAGATGAACCCTTCTTCGAGCACAGGAAGCCGAGGGGTACGTGCGGTAAGCTCGTCCGTCTTCGAAAAGATGTACGTACCAAGTATTACTTGGTATAGCTACTTCAGAACAGGGGTTCGCAAAGTCAAAAGCCTTGATTGTCCACGAGAGGCAGGACATGCAAGGTGGCATCCTTGATTGCAACACAACGTTTTACCATCGTTCTTGAGAGCGAATCAAATAGACGCGACATGACCAAGTCGGGCAGTCCTGAAAACGGCTTCCAAAACAAGAGAGGTGTGTGTCTTCAGCAGCACTCCTGTCCAGACGCCATGAAAACGCCTCGATGAGCCTCGATCGTACGATGTTGTGTCCCTCGGTGTCATTGATGGGGCATTGTCGGTCAACCGGTGGCTTATCTTTCAAGAAAGCTCATGTCGTTCGTCTCCATCAGTCAATATGCATTCACGTTTGTCAACTCCGTGGAGGAACAACGATAAACAGAATAGAAGGGTGGCTGGCCGCTCCGCAGCAAGTCCCTGCCGTGGTCAAGACTGCTATCCAAGGCAGGGCTCCCCTTGTTAATGGCCGATCTGCCACAACTGATTCGTCGCGCCTGCAGCATGACAGAGTGTTGCAGCTGTGTTTGAGAGGATCCTAATTTTTGGTGTGCCGCTGCTGACTGATACTGGAATACGATACCTCTAGTTGTAGACTGAATATTGTTCAGCGTGAGGAAAGCAGAGAATCTGAATAGTATCCTACCTGATCTGGCTGAGGAGAGTGGCCCTAGCCAGCGAGCTGTTACGATAGCAAAGGGGTAGATTAATGACCGAGAAAGGAGGCCACAACCTTCAACGACACCAAGGAAAGGTAGTCAAAGATGACCAATGCCTTGCGTTGATGAAAACGTTGAGGCTTTGGTGCCAATACCATAACATGGCATAAACTTGATGCAGGATATCAGTAATTGCTCTTACTGCGTCAACAACAAGTGCGCCTTGATGAGCTGAGCTGAGCCTCGTCGCACACCTCCACAAGTCCAACCGAGATCATCGCCGGCGAGTAAGAAGGGCATGGAGTACAGATGACACGTCTGCAAAAGGACCAAGCTGTCATGGCGCTGCAAAATCTGGCTCGACTCGGCGTACACAGCATGACCATATGAAATTGCAGACAATGAGTTTGTGCACAGAGATGGAAACCTGGTCCACCGGGTAGATGCAGCGTTGTTTCATATTCTGGGTGTCTGACACGGGGAGACTGCTTGAATAGACAGAATGTGAGTATTGAAGAGTCTCGGCGAAAGATTAAGAGTGTCTTCAAAGTTTTCGGAGCGTCGAGATAGACGGGAGGAACATAGGTTAGATTGACGCTAGTGACGGTCTGGAACGAAGCTCAGCCTGGGGTATACATTCATCTTGACTTATATGTGGAGAAAGAAGGAGGTTCGAACCACCCGGGACGTCTCGAGGTTTGTTGACAAGAAACTCATGATGATATAACCTTCAGTCCTGTGCCAGACGGCCCGGCACTGCACTGGCCATCCGAAGACCTAAGGACGTCGTGTTATATACTGGTCCCTACTCGCTCATGAGGTGCCATGCCGCATGATCCGATCAATGAACCCTTATTGTCGGGACAAAATGAACACAGTCCGATGATAGTACGACCGGGAAACAACAACGCTAGAATTTTCGCTTTTTCTTGGCTGGACCGGCAGCAGCTTTCTTCTCAAGTTCCCTTTTGAGTTCCTCCCGTCTGCGGTCCGCTCTTTCTTGTGATGTTTCTCTTTGTTGCGCTTTCGACGTCTCCTCCTCCTTTGCGACAGACCGGCTCCGGCCTCTTTCTTCACCTGTAACTGCCGTTGGCCCAGTCTCATTTACTTTCTTCATCCCTATGACACCAAGCCTCTTAGTGGGGTGGCGGACGACTGGTGCTGTGGTCTCGATTGTTTCAGGTTTAGTTGATTCTGATGTCTCTTTAACTGGTTGCTTAGATTTTGCTCCGCCAATGTGTCCAAGGCCGTTTTTCTTTCCGGCAGGTTTTGGTGGGGGTGAAGGTGATGGATTGTCGTCCGGAAGTGAAGCCGTTGCCTCATCATCCTCTGCTTCCGAGGCTGTCTCGGAGTCATCAATCTTCTGATGGGGTACCTGTGCCTTTTGCGGAGGCTGCATGGGACTTGAAGAACGAGGCAGAGTTGACTGCTTCTTTCGGCCGAGTATTCCTAGCCTCCGGGTCGACCTGGCCTCTTTCCGTGTTTCGGGAGGAGCGGGAAGGTCCTTGCCTAAAGGAGAGGACTCGGTGTCTCCCTCTGTGGATGTATCGTCGGCCACAAGCCGGCCTCCCGCCGCTGTAGTGTTGCGTGTGGCCGCAAGACGCGGAGGTGTCAGCTGGACCTGGAAATCGTCGTCATCGTCATCAACGACCCCTGACTCATTGGGCGGCGGAGTATTCTCCTTTGAAGGAATTGCCTTCTCCCGAGGCTGGCGTGCTTCAGAGGATGCCCCATCGAATACCTGCCACCACTGATCTAGCCGGGGTGATTCTGTGATCTCCATTGTTGGCTCAAACTGCAGCCCCCCACCCCCAAAGACATCACTGATCAACGACTCTGTGTTGCTTGACCCTTCGGCTGTGTATGCCAAGTCAGACTTCCATTGACGACGGTCAAATAGAGCAAGGCCTGGGACCTTTTCTGCCGCAGCAGCTCTCGATATCTTTTTTTTTCCAGATAGAGGGTTGAACACATGCTCCAAGCCCGTACCAAGAGCCTCCAACTTGTCCAACACTTTTGTAAGAGCTGTGTCTTTTTGGTTCAGCATCCGAATTAGGGACTCGACCTCAAGACTCCTCGTGAGATGTGCCTGGATTAGAGGAAGAACAAGGTCTGTGGCGATGGCAGATGGAGGAGACTTTTTTAAGTGCATGGGCCATTCGAGCGGTTGCAGCCCTGGAAGTTCGCAGGTGATCTTCAAAGTGAGGCCATCATCGCCGGCATCTGACTGAGAAGCCGGTATCAGTTGTAGGCGAGTTTGATCATGACCCTGCTGGGTAGAGTCCAAAGCGGAACTGAGGCTTGTCAGGAACTTGGCCATATTGTCGGGGGTGTCACTCGGGTCAATGCTGGTGTTCTCGCTCCAGCCTCTAATACAGATGGCTTTCCGATCGAGGGTTTCGGTCCACATGTTCGCCATATCGGTAATATGGGCTGTGTATGCGGCCGTGTTAATATCCAGAGAGACTAGGAGGACAGGCAAGTCAGGTGACGAAGGAATCGGCAACGGCCGCCATGACTTGCTTGAGGGCATGCTTGCTCTTCAAAGGGGTGAGAGTAGATGTAGATGCCTGGGGGGTTGCTTGGCCGTCCCCCTTGATGGTGAGGGCAACGTTGCCTTCGAGAGAGATGATATGGAACGCAGAGGGCAGAATGCCGAACGCGTCTTGGCCAGCTTGTGCCTGGATGCTAACGTGGTATAGAGCCGAAAGGAAGCGATCTTGTCGAGGCAAGACCGGAGAACGAGACACAGTCGCAGGGGGCAGTGCGCCCGAGGCACGATGCTCGGGTGATCCAAAGAAGTCGGGAAATATCCAACTCAGGGCTGAAGGCCGATTCGGGTTCACAACCTCGTTTCAAAAAGCTCGGGTCGCCAGGAGAGTGATACGAAAAGTATTGTCTGGGGAAGCCCAGTCGCAGAGCATACGTCAACTTCAGGTGCCTGGTTGGGCTTGGTAGAGAGGGTGTTGATGCAGTGAAGGACCCGATCAGCCAACGGATTCTTGTGGGAGGACGGGTCAATCACTCGAGAGAAGCGCCGGCAAATTAGTTTGTGCAACGGGCCACGGCATCTGTCGAGGGAATGATCCGTCTTGTTCTCGAAGCGAGGGAGAATACAGGTTGTGAGCTGTGAGCTGAAGGCTGCGAGTGAGATGGGTTGGAGCCTGGTAACGCGCGTGAGACTGACGCGTGAGGTCCCTTCAAGGTTGCTTCCTTCCATCGGTGCCTTAGGGGGTCGGCCAATCACAGGGCCTGGTGCATCATGAAAACACTCAACGCGCGACAGCCTAATTCTACCTACCTACCTAGGTATCCAGAGCCTGAATGGTGAATCGAAATGGTATGGAGATTTCAGAATGACCCAAAGGGCTAATTTAGGTATCAGCGGGTGCTAATGCTTACCTAGACGCCTAGTTGTTGTCTCTTTCAACAATCCAGTCTGAGACGCAGACCGATTTCCAGAAAACAAAAAAGACACAACACTTGGGATAAGTAATATGATGGTTAGGATAATGATACAAATGTAAGTTAAAAAAAAGAAGTCTAGAAATTGCCGAGACCAAGCCCTTAGATGTCTTTGATATGAAACACTCATCAAGGGCAACGGGTGTATTTGTAGATAAAGAACACACGGTCAACCTTCTACACCACTAACTGCTTGGATCTTTGTCACAAGAGCGTCGCAGAAAGTATCTGGTAAAAAAGTTCTTACTAGACCAGGTACAATAATAAAAGAAGGGAAGAAGAAGAAAAGTCTTCCCCGTTCATCCTCGTTTGTTTTAAACCGCTGATCGATGGTCATATTCGACGTCGGTTCGTATCACACTGACGCTGGGACGTTTGTAGAGGCCTGAGCCGCTTGCAAGCCCGCCGGCAGAGCCCCAGCCAATCACTAAATTTAATGGTCCCTATGCCCCTGAGCCACTAAAACGCCCAAAGACTGCGATGTACGGGTCGATCTCAGATCTAGATCGCTTCGGTGCAAGCTTCGATCGCCATGGACGTCATGACGCACTTCACATCGGAGTTCCCAGCTTCCCGGCAAGCCATGTCATCACCACGGCAGCCAAACATTGGGAATTTCTTCCCCCATGCCGCGGCGCGAGTACGAGCAAACACTTTGTCGTCAAGTTTACCCCGTCTGCGCGTTCTTCCATATGCTCTTGTTTAGATCGCGACTACAAGTCATCTCGTCAGGAGTCTCTCCAGCTTGCTTCTTCCACTCGACACCTCGAAATCTGCCTTTTTCTTCAGCAGCGAAATTCACAACAATGCCTCCGAAGCAGTCCAAACGCAAGTCTTCAACGCCGCCGGATCGCGGTTCTGCGAAGAAGGCAAAGACTTCCGGCGCCAACGGCTCCAGCTCATCAAATGCTCTGCGCCAGCCCCATCACAAAGCTCAAGAGGCTGAAGAGAATGGCATTGTAATTCGCAAGTTTTATCCGCCCGAAATGAGCAATGCGCGTGCTCGTGCCTACAACAGCAATGAGCTCCCCCGGCCGATCGAGACATTGGTCGATGCCCTCGAGGATACGGCTCAAGAACGAAAGGCCGTCAAAGTCAAGGATGCCGTGGTCCACTGGTTCAAAATGGACTTGCGCATATCCGACAACAAGGCATTGGCGCT
The DNA here is from genome assembly GCA_000966855.1 of Fusarium sp. JS1030. Lineage (NCBI taxonomy): Eukaryota > Fungi > Ascomycota > Sordariomycetes > Hypocreales > Nectriaceae > Fusarium > Fusarium sp. JS1030. The sequence goes on along the minus strand of JWIW01000081.1, from coordinate 1,131,748 downwards.
CGCCAGTGACAAGGCAAAGGAGGCAGGTGTCCCTCTGATTGCTATCTACATTGTTAGTCCCCAGGACTATGAAGCGCACATACGAGCGCCCGCACGAATCGATTTCATGTTGCGCACTCTTGCTATTATCAGAGATGATCTGGCCGAGCTAGATATTCCCCTCTACGTTGAGACAGTTGAAAGACGAAAGAACATCCCCGACCGCATCCTGGAACTCATGGACGAATGGGGCGCAAGTCACATTTACGCCAATATGGAGTACGAAGTTGACGAGCTCAGGCGTGAGGCGACCATGGTCCGAGACTTTGCAGAGAATGGTATATCCTTTGAAGTTGTCCACGACACCTGCGTGGTCCCTCCAGGAGAGCTACACAGTGGCTCTGGAAACCAGTATGCTGTTTACTCGCCATGGTACCGGGCATGGGTGGCCCATGTCCACGAAAACCTTGATCTTCTAGAGCTGTACGATCCACCAGAGAAGAACCCAGCCAGCGCACGCACAGCCTTCAAAAAACTCTTTGAAACAGCGATACCAGATGCGCCTGAGAACAAGAAGCTTGGCAGCGAGGAACAGAAACGGCTACGTTCTCTTTGGCCATGTGGAGAGCATGAGGCAAAGAAGCGTCTGGACAAGTTCTGCGAAGAGATGATCGGGAACTATAGCAAGAAGCGTAACATCCCAGCCGATCTCGGGACGTCTTGCCTGTCTGTCCACCTGGCCTCCGGGACAATCAGCGCGAGGACTTGTGTACGAACTGCCCGTGACAGGAATAAGACAAAGAAGCTCAATGGCGGCAACGAGGGCATCCAAACTTGGATTAGCGAAGTTGCGTGGCGCGACTTTTACAAACACGTCCTCGTGAACTGGCCTCATGTCTGGTGAGTGATGATTGCCCTTATACACTCGTGTGTATTACACCTAGCTAACCGTCAATATCCACAGCATGAACAAGCCATTCAAGCCCGAGTATGCCAACATTTCGTGGTCATACGACGAAGAGCACTTTGCTGCATGGTGTGAAGGCCGTACAGGTTTCCCCATTGTTGACGCTGCTATGAGGCAGCTGAAACACCTTGGGTACATGCACAATCGATGCCGGATGATTGTAGCCTGCTTCTTGGCAAAGGACCTCTTGATCGATTGGTATGTCGGTGTCACTACGTTTGAAAGAAACCCGAATTGACCACCCATCTAGGAGAAAAGGCGAGCGCTACTTTATGGAACATCTGATAGACGGGGACTTTGCCAGCAATAATGGGGGCTGGGGATTCAGTGCTAGCGTTGGCGTTGACCCCCAACCCTATTTCCGTATCTTCAACCCTCTGCTGCAGAGCGAAAAGTTCGATCCCACCGGGGCCTATATTCGTAAATGGGTACCGGAGCTCAAAGACCTCAACAGCAAGGAGATTCACGATCCATACAATCGAGGTGCTGGTCCAAAGGCCAAGAAGAAGGGATATCCGAAGCCAATTGTCGAGCACAAAGAGTGTCGAGAGCGTGCATTGGCAGCATACAAGGAAGGGATCCAAAGCGATGACATGTAGAGACTATGCAGCGCATGATCCATTGAATGGACTGTATAGTTGCTTCTGATACATGATATTTTGGCCTATTGCCTTTGTTGAAGAATCAACCACTGTTGCAGGGCCGGCCAAAGCTGTGCACCCCAGAGCGAGCACTGGTCAATTATCTGGCCCATAAGTATGCATTCTCATTTGTCGTTTGCGTTCCAGAGTTAAGCCCTCGTCTTCTGAGTCTGACTTGAGTGGATTCTCGTCAACCTTAGGAGAGCCTGGTGAGGGATGGAATGCATGGATAGCTACCTCGCTATCGACTGTAATCCCACAGCTTAGTTTGTTTGTTGTAAAGTCAATATGAGCTGATGTTTTGCGACGATATTTTATTTAGTAGTTGGCGCAAGAGGAGTTAAGTAAGATACGTAAGATAATAAGTTAAGATAAAACTGTTATGATCTTAGTGATCTAATTCTATGCAGAACTTGAAGGCATGCGGAATTCCAGCCTTCAAGATGACTTCGTCCTAGAAGTTGACCGAGGCAAGAGAATTTTAATCCAGCTTCTTTTTTGAGCATCTGAATATAGGCCAGAACATGGCGGCATATTCCGTTACCAAGATCTAATTCTTGGAATTCCTGGGCAGTTGATATCTTGAACGATGGATGCCCCCCCATCCCAAAAGTCGCAGTTTCCAGACCTCATTAGACACCTCTTTGCTATCATGGCCTATCAAGTAGTATCGGGATCAATTTTAAATCCTGAAAGTAAAGGCGTTAACCAACTTTGCCCCTTTATGTTTGCACTAGCATCATAAAGCTCACCTCCCGCCTTGCCCCTCAATATCGCCCGGCCAAGTGTCGTGTTGCTGCAGCCGGATGCCAGGCATAAGCACGGCTGCCTCAAGGTGAACTATCCCGTAATGTTGAGCAGAAATGGTCACTCAAACCGTGGCGAAGTGGCCTTCCTTCAACCGGGTCCACGACCCGAACGCTTAAGGCACTGGCCCAAAGCGATACTAAAATGACAAATGGTACTGGGGTGGGAGACCAATAATGGTATACAGGTCGGGAAAATCCAATTGACATCTAACATAGAATAAAAAGAGGCGTGGGAGCTCAAGTCACGACATTCGCACCGTCATCAACATACAAAGGGCCAGGGCATTCACAAGAAGCTCAATAATGCATGTTAGACCCGTATCTGTACCATAGCAAGTAACTTGAACGCCACGGCTTTTTCAAGGCCTATTCAATCTGCGGCATGGAGGCTATCGAAGTAGCCCCAGAATCCCCGGAGTGAGGTGACCCGAAGGTCTGTCCGAGGAGACTTCGCCAGCCGTATCGGTGTATCATCACCACTTTTGTCACATCGTCGACGAGCACAGGTTGTAGATATCGTAGTGTTGTCTCAAAATCGAGCCGAACGCCTCGAATTGGATTTGCTAGATGCAGCCAACCCTAGTTTCTTTCACCCATGCCTTCATGCCCGAACCAATAAACCCTGGGGCCGATTCATGTCAGAATCCCGTTCAGAGGAAGCCCAGGGCCAGATTGCCAAGTACCTTTTCCGAGTTTTTGATGATTTATCGCTGAGCGCTCCAGACGCTCTTGAGGAGACCGTCGCGCTGCGCCAATCGGTTGAGCGAGTCGTCGCTCTCTCCCATGGCCCGGACGAAACCGCAGAGGGCGTAGGTGTGGTTCTCGCCCTGAAGAGCGCGGCCGTTCTCGTCAACCTTGGCGATCGAAATCTGAACGGAACCGTGGTCCTTGGCCTTGATGATGCGGTTGGTGGCGCTGCACTTGCGGGGGACGTAGCTGGCGATGTGGTATTAGTATGGAATTGTTCGTTCGTCGTTCCATTCGTCTCAGGGACGCCATCCAGGTTGGGCTCTTACAGGTCCACGATCTCGCCACGGTCGTTCTCCATTTTTGCGGTTTGAGGAGGGGGTTGTTCGGGGTGGTTTGGGTGGTTGTTTCGGCGTGGGTTGAGGTCGTCGCAAACACGTAGTGGGATGCAGAAAAGTTCCCGTCAAATTTTGGTGTGGTTTGCCTAATTTCGTGGGGCACGAGGGCTTGCTGTGGGTCATGTGCTTTGTCATGTGATCTCGTGACAGAGTCGTGGCATTGCCCCTCTAGGCGAGTCCGCCTTGAGCTAGTCAACCATTTGTCGATGACAAGGCTGAAGGGTCCGCCACTTTTCTTACCGAACGTCCTTCGGCTTCAACATCATTCTGCTGCGAATAAAGGGCCTGAGATGCGCTTGGCGCACTCAGTTCGTAGCCCTGGGTGCAATGGCATCCTCTGACCCCTTTCGATCTTCGCCACTCCAAGGTCCACGACGCGAACTGCTCCATATCGAATCTTCGTCCCCTGGTCTTCCACCGCTCCAGGATGTTCTCTCGCAGAAGCCAAGCCGACCCGCAATCCGAAGTGGCAGTCGAGCCGCTCCAATTCCAGATCATATGCCGCCAAGTTTTGTCTCGGCGCGTCATCTCTTGGCCGTCACAGAGACGACCCAAGAAACAGCACCAGAGTCGTCAACGGGAAAGAACCACGCAGTTCCGGAACTCGGTGCCCCCGATACCCCTACAGCACATGCTCCTGCTCCCGCACAAGTAGGAGATGATGAGATTGTGATTGTACAGATCACGGGCAAGTCATCTAGGAAGCCTCGCAAGCCGAAACCTCAAAAAGCACCCGTGCCCAAACGAGCCAAGTCAAAGCAAGATACTTCAGAAGCTCCAAATGTTGGAATAGACCATGGAAATTCTCTTCCGTCGAAGGCTGGGGATGAAATAGGCACCAAGGAGGTACAAACAAAACCAAAGACCGCGAAACCAAGAAGAAAAAAGACGGGTACTACAAGTAACCACTTCCCACCGGTTACTGGGCCCGAACCACCTCCAAAAGCGGAGAAGAACGACGCACGGGAGCCTCTTCATTTAGAACAAGCACCTGCACGGAGGCTAGACTGGACTCCTCCAGCTCAGAAGACTATCATCAACGTAGATTCCGATTCATCTACCTTTAAGCAGCTCGCTTCCTCAGAAGCTGGCCAGCCACTTCCGGTCTTCAAGAATCTCGTAGAGGGTTATGCTTGCCTTGAAGCAACATCCGAAGCAACACTCCAGACATTGACAGTCACTTCAGATGAAGATTCAAGCTTCCTCAGGAAGCGAAAACTCATTGAACTGGTGACAACAAAGGAGACAAACCCGCATTCAGCGGTACCCGATAAGTCTCCTAAGAAAAAGGCGCCGAAGAAAAAGCCCAGAACGATTACGGAGCTTGCTACTGCCGCATACAAAGTACCTACTCAACCCGATCTTGATCCGCCAACTCCCTCCATCTTGGATCATTTCCAAAGCACAGGAAACAAAGCAGGTGCCCCGGCTAATGAACAAACGAGCAATGCGAAAAACAAAGGGAACCAAAAGAAGCGGGCTTCGAAGGTTTCCAAAAAGAAAGCAGCCCCTCCAAAACCTATCTTACTCTCGCCTGGTACAGCACTTGCTCAGGTAGCGAACCAAGACTTCGTGTTCGGGACTTCCAGCCAGTTAGCCAGAGAAGAATCCCCAACCGTCCTACGGGATATCCAGGCTGCGCTGAGGCAATCGAACCAAGGCAACGATATTGACTTTGTTACACCGGTCAATAGCGACGCCATTGAACCACCGGAACAGCAGACAAGTCTCTGGAACGCCGCTGCTCGAGATGCCGACGGGGACCTCTTTGATCTCGAAGTGATCAATCTCACGGAGGACTCGCCGCAAGTACAAGCAAGCGCTGATGCAGATCCATTCGGATATTTCGTAGGTGAAGATCAAGAACCCATACCCCCACGGGAGGTTGGGATCCTTCCTTCAGATAGGCATGACTCGTTCGCCAGTCTGTCTGAGATCCTACCCTCGGCTCGCAGAACGTCAGAGCGACAAGAGCATCATGAAGAATCACCATTCTTCTCCGATAGCGATACCTCTATTTGCACCAACCTTCAACAGTCGGCCCCTAAACAGACTAAAACAAAAACTGCTCGAGGCCATTTACCGCCAGCATCGAATCCACTTCCAGAGGCAAGCCATCAACCTGGGCCGCCACCGCCCAACTATGAGACCTACACGGATGTGCAACTTGCACGAGAAATCAGAACATTCGGGTTCAAGCCCATCAAACGCAGAAGTGCTATGATTGCCCTACTGGATCAATGTTGGCAGAGTAAAGTGCGCATGGGTCAAGCAAGCGTTCATACAAGCGCAAAGCTGTCGTCTGTTGCCTCCATCCCTACAAAGATAACCAGCTCTGCTCCCGCCGGTGTCGTTACCAAGAAACCTCGAGGCCGACCGCGAAAGAACAGCCCAAGTGCCTCAGAGCCCCAAGAACCGCCCCCTTCAGCTCAACCACAAGAAACCCCCAAGAGACCTCGTGGCCGACCAAGAAAGGATAGTCTTGCTTCGTCATCTGGCATCGCATCTCCTACGAAATCCAAAGCAGCGGCATCAGTCAAGAAAACAACCATCCCCCCCAAGTCCCCTCAGCGTAGGAAACGGACTACCAAACCTATAGTTGAGATTCCCGACTCTGCCTCGGATTTTGGAAGCAACCTAGCTTCATCGCCCGATTCTTCCATCGAACAAATGTTCTCTTCACCTCCTCCACTGGACTTATCCCTCTCGACAGGCGACGATACCGAGCTCTCTCTGACAGCATCTCAAAATGATCACGAAACAGCCTTGTTTGAGCATATTACCAAGGCTATTCAATCGGCTCCCCGCACTGATGATCCAATGGAGCCTTCCTGGCATGAGAAGATTCTGCTTTACGACCCAATTGTCCTGGAAGACCTCACGGCATGGCTAAATACAGGCGAGCTCAGTCGCGTGGGCTATGATGAGGAGGTCAATCCCAACGACGTCAAGAAATGGTGCGAATCCAAGAGCGTATGTTGCTTGTGGCGAGTGAATCTACGCGGAAAAGAACGAAAGAGGTTTTGATCTTCAGGATTAGCGAGCGCGGCTTTTTTCGGTGTCATATCCATCTCGGCGTACCTGGACTACATCGGGTCATCATAAGCACTGGTTTCCAATTTTTTCCGGCTCGGTATCTTTAAGGCGTTTTTACAATAACATGGCACTCAACATCCTCAATGATACTACTTCCTTCTTTCATCAAACCTGGACTTGTTCTGGCGCTTTTGCGACATGATGATTACACGGACCATTCATGAACCCCAGTTAGCAGTCCAGAGGATGCAGCCATATTCATTATAAGGCTTCGGTGAAGATGAGGATTCAAAGGTTTTGTGTTAACTTTGATAGGATACGCTATGATAACGAGGTAGTACAATTCCGAAAAACATCGCTCCGCTCATATACATTCTGATTCCTGTATTCGCGCCTGCGCGGGGTATCATGTTCATTATTTCGTTACTGCTACTTGCCCCCTGAACCCCCGCTCGTCGAACTTGACTTTGCCGCTTTGTTCTTGTTGTCCCCCGCAGCGAAGATATCGACCATCTCAGTGGGCGCGCTGATCCAAGTGGCCACAGCCCTACCCAGATTAGTATTTCGACCATGACAAAGGGACGGTGTGGCATTATTTACACAGGCGTTTCACCCTGAGGCATGTTGATTGTATGCGAGCTTTGACTTTGAATTATAGGCTGAAGGGGAAATGATTTTTGGCCGAGCTTCTGGTATTGGAAGGTGGCCATGTGAGTTGCGATATACTCTGAGGAGGCTCCCTCGTTTTGACCGGCACTCGCAGGGTTCTTTATACTTGGACCGCGTTGAATACCGTTCCATCAAGAGAGATAGCACTAGCGTCTTGCAGAACAGCATCTCCTAGGATCCATCCTCGGCAGCTCGATCAACAGCCATTCTCGCTCGCTAGACACCAATGATATCACACCACATCTCATGCGGCTCTGCTCGAGGAATTCCACTGGCCAGTGCAAGTAACTTGAGCACACCACACGGAGAGTTGTTACATTCCGCCTATTCTGTCGCGATACCACGGAACTGTCTACCCCAGCTCGCCGGAAGGGCATCGGGAAGGACAGATGACGCGCCAATGACGACCCCTGAGGCTTCCTTACACTATCGAGCAGGCCAATCTCGAGCACACGTGTTGATACCCTGAATTGCTGGAGTAGGGATCTGGGGTCTGTCGGGGAGCAGGGTGCGTTGGGCTAGACGGCTCGCTTCCCGTAACCCTCGGGACAGCGTGTGGTTGCAGAGTATCTCACAGGGTCAGCTGAGACCTCGATTCACGCCTGCTAGCTGATCTTGACAGCTCAGCATGCCGGATTCGGAGTTTTGGTGTCTGGGGTCTGTCGGAAGCTGGCTGAACCAGTGAGGCCTTGGCAGCGGATCTACCCATGGCAGCTCCCCATTCGTCAGAGATGAGCTCAATTGCAAGGCCCAGATGGTCGTTATCACCTTCACAGCATTTGGTTGCGTTGTTGCCATGCATCGGAGGTCATGCCTCCATGTTCATCGGGACATGGGGGCGGCGAATCGTTCTTGATCACCACCCCGCCAATGGTCCGATCAACCCATACATATGCAAACTGCAAGCGCTTGGGAAGCCCCCAGGCATTTCATGCATGACTCCATCCAACTGGCAGCCCTCTTTTACCCAGCCGATTACCAGCCCCCCAATCACCAGGTGCCATCACATCAACAAGGTCTCGCATATCGGTCTCCCGGTGAGCGAGACCGGGCATTAATCTTGCCACAGCAGGAGGATGAGGCTCTGCTTTATAAGTCGTCTCCCCGCCCTTCAAGGCTGGTCAAAGGCCTCACAGGCTGAATCTGGTATCCCAAGCCGCCGTTCGCGATATGCATCATACTGTCCATACTTGTCGACCCCTCACTGGTGGAAGGTCGGGTCAAGCCGGGGTAGCTGTGAGAGCTCCTCCCTGCCGCATTGAGCTATCTCGCTGGAGCATTCAAGTCAAAAGCAAGATTACAGAGGCCAAGCCTGAGGGGTATTGAAGCTCGTGAATGCACTCTCAGCCGGGCATGATTACCTAGCCGCGTTAGCCTCGAGGACTAAGGCGGCCTGATGGCAACCTTTGGGATGGACCAATATCATGGTGCCAGCACAGGAGGCACAAAGTCTAATGGGAGCCACTCTTGTTCTGTCCCAAGTTCACCGGTTCAATGGTGCCGAATTGCTAGAGATGCGCGGCTGTCGACGGGAGCCTCGTCAGGCCCTTTGGCCCGGAGTGAAGGTGGGGCCGGCCGGGCATCGGCAGCAATTTTCGGATAGCCCGGTGAGCTCCGACATGACCATTCACAGTGTCCCGTTGACTCATTATTTCAAATTGACGGGTACATCCACGAAACGAAAAGAACAAGGGCCAGAAGCGTATCCAGTACCTTGCCGTGTCGAAATTCGCTTTCCAAACGACAGTATACAAGCAAAGCCAGAGCCTTGTTTATGCATTGGGCTTGGCGCATGTACAGAGGACGGCGCTTTCGGAGCAGTAAGGGATGTTGAAGACGCATATTCTCGGCCTTGCCGTACCAATGACAGCTTCCAATTGACGTTGCAAGCCGTTAATTAGCATCTGACAGCGTAAACTGAAAGTGTCAAGTGATTCCGCCGGCTTGGTCGTTAACTTCGACTCGGAGCGCCATGACGTTCATAGTGCAGATCTTATCATCGGAGGTTGACGTCCGGGTTGACAGCTGCACATTGAGAATTGGCCTTGTGATACATCGGAAATGCTTCATGCAGCGAGGAATATGGTTGCTTTCGAGAAAGATTCTAGGGGGCAGTGAGCCAATGTATCGCAGCCAAAGAAGCGCGTGACACCAGTTGTCGGCAAAGGCAAACAAGTCAACGAACTGTTAGTCAGTGACGGTCAGCCCTGGAGGCTTGGCTTTAAGCATGAAGGGTTCCCGTTCGCCAATGTGCAAACAGCCTACCTACGTCGTCGTGGCAGTAGTGGTTGCTAAACGTCACAGTGAGCTGAAGACGATTGGGCTGTGCTTATTACATGTGAAGCTCTGAGCTTTTGCGACCAGGCGGCTCAAGTGTTCAAGTGCGAAGGAATCCCCGATTAATTCAGCGACTCTCGGATATAGAATCGGTCTCCGCTGTTGGGCCGTTCTTTGCTTCTATGTTAAAGTGGCAATTGGCTCAAGGGCGCCCTGAGTAATGGCCGCTTGCTTTCCAGCTTCCTTCAGCACCATTTCTGCCACCAACCAACAACAAAAGATGGCACCCTCCGACCGGCGTCGGCGACTTGAAGGCTCCGAAGAAGGATGACAAATTACTCGGCCGGCCTTCGCAGCACTCGGAAATCCGACGGCGCAGAAGAATCAGAATCACGGGGCCCAAAGAAACATGGCCGGGCCTTTGTGTCGACATAACCATAATCCAGTGATTTATGGTTATGTCCAAGGCCGGAGGCAAAGGGAGCGGGCAATCAGATGATGCCGCTCTCCGACCTGGAGCAAAAACGTGATTAAGTGATGACGACAGAGACCAACAATTCCGCGCCTCTGGGCTGTCTCGTGGGACCTTGATCCCTAATAAGGAGCTAGTGCTGACCTGAATCTGCTGGAGAGTCCAGTCAACAGCGTCAAGAGTGAAATCCTTCGTTCTGCAGCTGGGCGGCAAGTCATCCATTTCTCGTCGTGAGGCCCAGGGTGCCCATTATTCCCCGTGTTAGCCCTAAACGATCCCCGGAATGCCAGGGCGTTTTGAGCGGCCCGGGCGCTGTAGGCCGACGCTGGTCCTTATCAATTGAGTGGCGCCAAGGCACCAAAGGATCGCCAATGCGACCTAGCAAAACCCCACCCACGGTCAACCATCCTCGCTCTTTCGACTCATCCAACGTGCCGCAACGTTTCTTTTCATGTTTCACCTCCACAGCCTTCTCAGCCTCTTGGCTCCTGCTGGCTTCACGACAGCTTCTTACATGCTAGCTACACCTTGCGCATCCGCTTGCAGGCCTGCGTCTGCGTCTCGTGCCGCAGCTCGTTGATGGCCTCGCGCATTCCTCGTCCACTCTGAGTCCGCGGACTGTCCGTCTCTGCCCGATCCCATCGACCCCACGTCCGCCCATTCTTTGACGTTTGCGGCGCGTAAAGCGACCATCCCCATCCCCATCCTCGCCCGTTCCTTGACCGACGTGACACGAACATGGCCAGCTACATGGACGGCCTATCCCTCGGATACAACTTCAACAGCGTATCCGAGGGGCCCGACTCTGCGAAACAGTCCACTGCGTCCCCGCCCACCAACAACCAGCAAGAATCTTCGACCCACGCCCAGCGACCGCCCTCGCAAGGCAATGTCACCGTCTATCAGACCACGGGCCCCGATGCCCATACGAGCCCGATCCAGGCACCCGGAAGCAACACTCCCGCCCTGAACCCTCGATCATGCGTCACCTGTCGACGTCGCAAAGTCCGTTGCGACAAGCAGATGCCGTGCTCCAATTGCCGCCGAGCTCAGATTCCATGCGTTTTCCCCGCCCCTGGTCGGGCACCGCGGCAGCCGCGCCCAAGAGATCCTAATGCGCCCCCCAAGAACTCGAGCCAGCGAGAGATTGAGCTGATGAAGCGCCTGAGGAAGCTTGAGGGCATTGTTGAGGAGCTGAGCGGCCAGATCGAGGTTGAGTCTGGGGGCAAAGGCCCCTCCTCAGCCAGTTCGCCTGACGCTGTGCATGGACCTCAGGCCTCAACGTTTGACAGACCAGCTACTTTCCCTCCAAGGCATACGTCAAATGCTTCCTCCCACCCTGGAATCATGGGCCCGGCCGGTGGAAGCCCCAGAGGCAGCGACGCCGCAAGCGACCAGAGCGACCCTGCTCGAAAACCCCTACACCAGAAGTTTGGGCGACTAGTGTTGAACGACCAAAGTGGGAGCCGGAGATATGTCAGTAATGGTTTCTGGGCGAAACTAAATGACGAGGTAATATTCGCGTTGACAATGGCTTGAGTCGAAAATAGCTAATATTGGTTGTCAGCTCGACTCTATTCGCGAGGAGACGCAAAAACTTACCGATGAGGAGTTTGATGACTCGGATTATGAGGAGACCCCGGATAGTTCCCCGGCTACTGCGCTCTCAGGGGACCACCACTCCTTCATCTTCGGATATCGCTCTGCCGATGTCAACTTGGAGAAATGCCGACCTCTACCTTCTCATATTCCGTTCTTATGGTCTGTGTACCAAGAGAACGTGGAACCGCTTATCAAAGTGCTGCACATCCCATCCATGGAGCCCATCTTTCGCGATGCGAGGAAAAACCACGAACAACTATCGCCTGGGAATGAGGCTTTAGTATGGGCCATTTATTATGCGGCAATCACGTCGCTCGAGCCTGAGGAGGTGAGTCAAAATTCTATGCGGCCAACTTAGGCCAAGGTTAACAGTATCAACGCAGGTTCGAGCCAACCTCGGGGTAACCAAAGATGACGTTCTTACACAATACCGTTTTGCAGTCGAGCAGGCCCTCGCAAAGGCCAATTTCCTCAACTCATCAGAGACCTCGACAATTCAAGCCTTCGTCATCTTCCTTGTCGTGGTCAGACGCCAAGATGAAAGTCGATTCTGTTGGTCGCTGACAGGATTGGTGGTTCACCTCGCCCAAGGCATGGGTCTACATCGTGACGGTTCACACTTCGGACTGAGTCCCTTTGAGACAGAGATGCGGAGGCGTCTTTGGTGGGCATTGCTCGTTTTAGATCTTCGCTCCGCTGATGAACTCGGTACTGATCTCATCATTGGGGATCTTTTCTACGACACACAGATGCCAAGCAATATCAACGACGCAGACATCACCCCAGAGACAGTGGAATTCCCTGAACCTAGGGAGGGTCGTTCTGACAGCGCAGTAGCTCTGGTCCGCTATGAGATCTGCAATCTTTCGAGGCGCCTCGTCCGAGCCTCATCTGCATCCGCATCGTTTTGTCCAAGGGGCATGACATTGTCAATAACCAGCCTAGCGGATCGAGAGCGGATGCTCATCGACGTATATCAAAGAGTCGAGCACAAGTTCTTAAAGCATGTCTTAGACGAAACCGACCCGCTGTACTGGATGGCAGCCATGATCGCCCGCATCATCATGGCCAAGATGTGTCTCGTTATTTATCAGCCGATGCTATTCCCCGGTTCTGACGGCGAGCTTTCAGAGGATGCAAGACAGCGGGTGTACGTGGCAGCGATCGAAATCATCGAGTACAACCATATTCTGAACACGGATCCAAGGTGCAAACAGTACAGGTGGCTCTTCCAAACCTACACCAACTGGCACGCCATGGCGTATTTCCTCATAGAGAGTTGCCGCCGTCCGTGGACTCCTCTCGTGGAGCGTGGCTGGCAAGCACTCAACGGCTACGAGGGTCATCCTGCCGAATATGTCCGCACGGCCGACTATACATCTGTCATCTTACCTATACGGAAACTATACTTCAGAGCTGGCAAACACAGAGCCGCTGAGATTGCCCGTCTCCGTGGTAATCCTGAAGAAGCTCGTCGTTTGGAGTTTGAGGAACGAGTGAACCCGGCGCAAGCTCGATTTGGGCTTGTACCAGGTGGAGAGGACAACAAGATGGAACTGGTCAGGGACAAGTGGAGGTTCCTAGTACGGTCAGACGGCAGCAATGTGCCCATGTCGACGCCAGCAGAACTGAGTCCTACGGCACCTCCAGCGATGCTCCAACCAGGACCACCTCCATCACAATCACGTCCTCGGACGCCCGCAGCGCATGAAGTCCCTGCAAACATTGATCTATCCGATGCGGCGATGGGTCTCATGAACGAGCTTATGCAAGCAAACACTAATTTCCCCATGGCTTCATTCTATCCCTTGAACGACATTGGGTCGGCCGAGATAAAGACTGCCGCTTCGACGGGTCCAGGGACGACTCCGGCCACGACTGCTGCTCAACTACCCCAACAACAGCCAGCGCAATTTGGGAACATGGGTCAGCAGTTTCCCCAGCAGCCAATGCAGTTGCCCAAGGATGATAATCCACCCCCTTACCTTTGGTCTGATCCGTTTACATCCATGAACACGGACTTTGATAATTCTGGTGGCGATGACGTCGACATGCTCGGAGACGACTTCAACTGGCATGATTGGAGTCAAAATATTCGTGGCCTCGAGATGGAGAGTACTCAGGGTCAAAAGGGATGGTGATACTAGTTGATATGAAATGGCATTGTAAAATTGGCTGGTAAAAATGGGTGCACAGGGTTTGACTATGTTGTATGATACCCGATGGAGTTTTAGATGATGCACATGAGAATTAGACAAACTTCCGCTCCAATAACAGTCGATTCGTCTATATCTGGCTCTTGACGTGATAGACCATAAGTGAGTTATCGAAGTATCACAATATCGCTCTTGTCGTTTAGCATTCAAATGTACTATGTCTATATGTGTCTATATCTAGCGGCAGTTATAGCTTCTCATTACTTCCCTTTGCATTCTTCTCCTCTTCCAAGACATCTTCTCTTCTCCGAACCTCGACGTTAGAGGGACCGCCTTTGCCGAAATTGACCAGAACCACCCTCTCCCAGTCCCCGCCTCTATCCGTATCCTTGAGCTCTGGTCCCGGTTTGTCCAGTCCAAGAACAACTCTCTTGTCATCCTTTCTGATAAAGAGGTTATGTGGGCTCATGACTTTGTCGCCCCACGATATGGTTGCCGTCTTGTGTTGTTTGCCCTTGTCTGTTTCTGCCGTAGGAACCCGTTTGAGGAATGACAGCAGCTTCTTCCTCTGTGCGGCTAACTGCAGCGGTCCTTCTTCTAGGGATCCAGACGGGGCGGTGAATATTTTGGCAACGAGGGTGAGAAGGTAGGCCTGTGGCGGGAACAGAATGATAGAATTTGAGGCGGCGCGGGAGAGAAAGGAGCTAGCGGGGGCGAAGAGTGCAGCAGTATGTTCAATACCATTGTCCGGTGTTGGGATGAGCATCTCCGAGGGTATGTTGCTACGTGTTAGAGGGAGCATATACAGATACATCTGGGTGGTGAAGCGCTTGGGGTTTGTAGTGGGAGTTACCCAGCGGGTGAAGGGCATGAGACCGTCTATCAAGCATGTCAGCGGCTATCTCAGTCTGGCCTAGGCGTACGAACCCAAGTCTGGTTCGGCGCCCAGGGATTTCAACCACTCGAGAAACTTGACCCGGTTCCCGTGGATCTTCTTTCTCGCCGCGTCCCTCTCCTCGACGCTCAGGTTTATCAACTCGCCATCCTTCTTGGCCAGCAATATCCCCGTCTCCTCAAACGTCTCTCTGATGGCGCCAATTCTGTATGCGAATCCATCCTGGTGCCTCTCTGGTGAATCCACAGCGGGGATCACTCCATCATGAAATGGATCCAAGTTTCCACCGGGAAAGACATGCGCTGAGGCGAACGACGTTGACGTGGAGACACGGTGCAGCAGCAGCACGTCGTTGGCGGGCGAGACAAGCAACACGGAAGAGCTAGGTCTTGGCTCCGACAGCGGACGTTTTCCCGTGGTCGATGATGACGACGGCCTATTCTGGGGCTGGGAAGCCATGGCAAGTAGAGTATGAGAGCAAGGAACAGTACGCGATGCGAGCTGGTGAGGTGTGAATCTGCATCTAGATACAGCGCTGATGTTGCTACGGAGAAACTGCTGCGAAAGCGGTCGCCCAATGGCATTCAGTGAAACAGGCATATGGTCGGGTTCAAAGTCACACAGGGGGGAAAGGGAACGCCGGTAGGTCTGTTAAAGCTGAAGCGGGCAGCTGGACATGTGAGGGCTAGAGCGCGGCTGCGGTGACGTCGAGCCGAGGTCCGCTTTCGAGACTGGCATCGGCTCCGAACAAGGACGGCGGAGGCGGGGTGCGGCCGAGTGTAAGCGGCGTGGGGGCGGGAGTCGGGGCCGGTTTGCCGGAGAAGAAGAGCCGCGGCTGTTGGGAGAGATGCGATTGAGTTGATGAGGCTGTATTTGGTAGGAGACGAAGAACAAGTACTTGAAGCGCTGCTAATGAAATCGCTTGTCGTGTAACTAGTTACCAAAAGTAAGTTGAAACTAGCATAGCCGCAGTAATTATTTGACTCTGAATTCACCCACCCCCAGCGACTATGGTCAATACGAGAGCCTAGGAAATCCAAATAAGTCACACAGCAAATTGAATATGCTACCAGAAAGAAGTCACATAAATAATTGCTTCGTACGCAGTAAAATGTTGCTAACAGGGGTGGTGTTTAGGGTAGTTGACTTTCGTTGTCACAAGGACTCAAGGACTTGACTTTCAACCTGAAATATTCGGTAGGAAGAATATCAAGACGGGACTCTACAGGTCCATGGCGGGATTTTATAAACTGGAAGTGCCTGCTGGTCTGTGGCTGTTCTGGGTCGTGCACTGGTATAGTCAAGCTATATGATTGTGTCCCTTTGCAATACATTGATCCTCAGTGTAAGTGTTGTGTGTGGTTGATGGGTCTTGCAGACTCCACCAAGAATAGTGCCATGTTGATGGACTTGGGGCAGGTGTTTTGTTGTGCTGTACCTACCTTTTAGGGCGATCAGTATAATGAAATACACAACACAGTAGTCGAGAAATATCCACCAGATTTCACTGCAAAATTTGAACCATCATGTTGTACTGAACAAAAGCCAATACTGATTGATTGTTCCCTTGTGAGGCCCTCTCAAGGTGGGTCTGATTGGCCCCTCCAAATGTTCTCGCTGATAAGCTCTTATCGTCACGTGCACGACCCATTCGCTTCCCTTCCCATAGGGTTTCTCACCCCACACATCTATCCATTGGGAAAATTTCGCCTGAAAAGCTCTTGTTCACGACGGCATCTCGAGACCCGGCACGACTCTTTACGAAGTAACGCCACACTAACCCCTCAGACACAATGGCCAAGATCTCGTAAGTGCTTCTCCGCGACCTTGCTCTCGCTCCTCGAGAGATCTCTGCCAATTCTGCCACGGGACCGACGTCGATGCGCAAGAGGTGGAAGGGTGCTACTGGTTTGGCGGGGGAAATACCATGGCGATCGGTGCACGCACACAAACACCCACGAATGCGACCAAATTCTCGAGCACGATACGCCATCACCACCGCGCCGACAGCGTTGACTACGGTCTTGCCGATGGACCCTGCAATTTTCTGCTCGACTATCTGACACCATGTTACGATTACGACCTCCAAGGCATCTAGAAACGTCCCGGCAGATTTGGCAGAGAGAACCGAGACCAAGCGACACGCAGACAAACTCCAAGACACCAGACTGACGATGCTCTCTACAGGCGTGGTGCCCCTGGTGGCAAGCTCAAGATGACCCTGGGTCTCCCTGTGTACGTCCCTCCTCGAATTACCCGTCTCGCTCGACTCTCGCCCCGCTAACACTTTTTTCTCTCCAGCGGTGCCGTCATGAACTGCGCCGACAACTCCGGTGCCCGAAACCTCTACATCATCGCCGTCAAGGGTATCGGTGCTCGCCTGAACCGATTGCCCGCCGGTGGTGTCGGTGACATGGTCATGGCCACCGTCAAGAAGGGAAAGCCCGAGCTCCGAAAGAAGGTCCACCCCGCCGTCATCGTCCGACAGTCCAAGCCCTGGAAGCGATTCGACGGTGTTTTCCTGTACTTTGAGGATAACGCTGGTGTGGTATGTGGTCATCTACGGTTACGGCCGGAATAGGGTTTCTTGGGACATTTAGCTAACGAGAGGTTTGCAGATCGTCAACCCCAAGGGTGAGATGAAGGGCTCTGCCATTACCGGCCCCGTCGGCAAGGAGGCTGCTGAGCTGTGGCCCGTAAGTTTACATCTGACTGCTACATCTTGGTGTTCTAACTGCTAACACCCGTTCCAGCGTATTGCCAGCAACTCTGGTGTTGTGATGTAAGGTGCTTGGGCATGGGGTCAAGGAAAGACAAAAAGGCGCGGTTCTGTCCCGAATGCGATCAAATAGAGCGCGGAAAAAAAATTCGTTCCCCCTTTTCATCTTCCTTAGAAATTCCGGGGAGGGTCCGGGGAGGAGAAATGGGAAAGTTTTCAAGTCGCTGGATTGGCAGGCTCTTGCATTTCGGTTGCGGCGTGTAAGGATGATTCACATACCAGGCATCACATCAAGGACAAGAAAAAAGTCACTTCAAAAATGGGCTGTTCCTGGGACTATCTATGCAGGTGAATGAGACACGGGGGGGACTGTGCCATGATACAGTGCGTGTATGTGTGTGTGTGTGTGTTTGTGTGCTTGCGTGCCGTGAGTCTCATGACAGGGGATATCGACAACAATAGCGCCGGCAACTGACCTCATCTCATGCAAGCATCCACGTGGTCCTCGAGATTGTAGCAGTTGTGGATGTGACCCAAGAGGGACGTGTGCATAGGGCAATGTCACGGGCTGCTGCATGAACCTACAACCCTATGACAACGTCTGGGATGAAAAGTTTGTATCTCTTGCACCAACGTGAATAGAGCATTTGGCAAGTCAAGCGCGATGTGTTTATGTATGTACAAGTTGCTGTTGTTCTACTCTGGTAGCCATTGGCTATGGATAGGTTTAATGCTTTCTACGAAGTTGAGTTAGTCTAGGTGTGGTCATCTCACGACTTACACGACTGACCAATAAGATGGCCTCATCCAACGTCACAATCAAGTTCACATTCACACTCAACAAGAACAGCATCTTTTAGATGAATCGACATCAAAGTCTTCTTTTGGCGCTTGCTATCACGTTTACCGCCGCTCCATTTCTCATGTTCGGCTTCCCAGCTTCCTCTGCTCCCAGTCCCCCCTTGCTTTATACCGAATGATTATGCAAAGCCAGACGCATGCGGATGAGAGAATAACAGGAATGAGAAAAAACAGGAAAAGAAAAGATTTGTCAAAAAACAAGATGATGCAAGGTGCGGAAAAGGAAACGACGGTCTCTAGTGTACAGGAAAAACGCAAGATGAGAAAAATCAGAGCATCCAAAACCCCTCTGGATATCCATAGTATACAGAGCGGCTGTATGTACTTGGCCCCCCTGGGGGAAGGGACTCCGATGCGAGTCCTGTGGTATAATGCGAAAGTGGTACACCAAGCTCCCTGGCGCATGGTCCGCGGGTGCTCGAGATATAGTTGTTTTTTTGTTGGGTTTGTTTTGTTTTCTGGTGTGATGCCGAATCGAGATCCCCTGTTGGGGTCATGTCAGGCGATAGATGCAGACAATCGAGCTCCTAGTCAACTTCTACCCTCACATCTACTGATAAGGGTATCCCATGCCAGGCATGCCATGTCCATGAGTGTGGCCGTGGCCGTGAAGGAATGGCGGGTTGCCAGCCTGATGCGGCGGCGGGGGAGGTGGAGGAGCATGCTGGGGATGCGGCTGATGCATAGGAGGAGGCTGTTGCTGGATGTGGAGAGGGTGCTGGGGATGGCCATGCTGGTGCTGGACCGGATGCTGGTGCTGATGCTGGTGAGGGTGTATCGGTTGCGGCTGCTGCATCATCTGCTGCTGCTGTTCCTGAATCTGCTGTTGCTGCATTTGCAACTTGAGAGCAGCCTCTCGCTTGGCGGCAGCCTTGCCCTTCGGCTTCGGAGCCACAACGCCCAACCTCTGCTCGGCTGCCGCTTGAGCAGCCTTTTTGGCAGCGAGGGTTGCCTTGCGCTTCTCGACAGCTCCAGCCATGTTGCCATTGGCCCAACGGTCTGTGATGTGTTAGAATGAATTGTGCAAGGGGAAGTCGACTGGCTAACTTACTCTTCATAGATGCTGACATCTTCTCCGATTTGGTCATGGACTTGTAGTCCTTCTGAGGCTCCTCGCCTTCTTCGGCAGCAGGAGTAGTTGTAGGAGCAGTAGCGGCGGCGGCGGAGGCAGCAGCAGCAGCAGTGCCATTCTTGCTATCCGGGCCAGACCTCACAACCTTGATCTTCTGAACCTTGCGGTTGTTGGGGGCCTGTGCCGGCTCAGCTGGTGGCAGAGGTGTAGGAGCGGCAGTCAGAGCCTCATTGGTGCCCGTGATGTTGCTAGCTCGCTTGCCTCTCTTCTTGGGAGGCGCCTGGGCAGACTCTTCGGCCTCGTCAGGATCGTCGCGGAAGCGCTTCTGTCGCTTAGGCCTGAAAGAGTAGGACGACTCAGCGGTGTGTGAGGATTCCTCCGAAGAGGCTGTGGACGGGCGGGATTCGCCATTGTCGGTGAGGGCGGAGACGGGCTCGCTGAAGTGCTTGCCCTTGGGAATCTTGAGTGTGAGCAGATGTCGGCGGACTGGTGGCTTCTCCTCCTGAGGCTCCTCATCGACAAACTCGTTCGGGTCGGCCTCCTCATATTTGACAGCAGGCCTGCCACGGCCACGGCGAGTGGGCTTTGTAAGCTCCTCCTGTGCTGCCGACTCCTCCGCATCGGGTGTAGCGGCAAGGTCTTCAATAATGTTGGGTACGGCAGCCTTGCCGCGAGGGCCACGCTTCCGTCTTGTCTTGGGGGCGGTGGTCTCACCGTCCGAGGTAACGTCGTTGTTAAAGCTCACAGAAAGATTCGTCTGGGCGTCATCGTCGGCATTGGCGTTCTTGCGTCGGCGACCACGAGTGGGCACGGGCGTCGAGCTTCGACTAACGTCCTGGGTTGCGGGGTCAAAGAGCTGGACTGGCTTGCGCTGTCGCTTGCCAGTGACCTCCTCTGTCTCTGTAGCCTTGGCGGTTTGTCTGGGTTGGTTCCGAAGGGATCGTCCGCGTGTCATGATGCCAACCTGTTGCGTCTCTGGGTTCTGCTTGCCAATCTTGGAAGGGTGAGGGTCGTACTCAAAGCCGTATGTAGCAGCCATAATGCGATCTTGGCCTTGGAGATAACGAGTCTCACTCATGCCCTCTTTTTCACGAGCCTTGTAGCCCTTGACGGCAAAGTCGGGCTCTTCGTAGTTGACACCATGTTGGTGCAGGTTGCGAGTGCGAGCCTCGTACTTGGCATCAGCAGCTCGTCGCCGGAGTGAATTCTCATAATCGTCAACAATCTTGCCCAAACCAGTCCATTCCTGCTGCCATTGGACCATGGAGACATTGATAGCATCAAGAATCTCGAACAAGTCTTCGGTTGACATGTCTTCGGAATTCTCGATGGCGGAAATGTACTCCTCGGGGTCTCTCAGTTTACGATATCTGAAGTATCGACGGCGCTCAGGAGGTTCTTGAGACTCGGAGACATCCACATCATCAGCGTCATCGCCACCAGGAGCAGGCGAATTGAAAGTGGTGGGATCGGCTGAATCTGGCACAGGAGAGCCGCGTGTAGGAGTGTTGAGAGCAGGGGTAGGGGCCTCAGGAGCTGTGGCATCTGCATTGTCATCGTTGTCTTCCACCATCGGCTCCATATCAATGATCTCTCGATCGGTGTCCTTTCCTTCGGGAGTTGGCTCGTCGGTTGCCGCATCATCTTCAGAACGGCCCTTCTTCTCTGGGTACAAGATGTACTCGCCCTCAACGTACGGCGTAAGATGAGCCCATCGCCCGACTGGAGTCGGCTGTGGTTTGAATGCCATCGCGGGTCGTGGTGCTATCGGCTTTTGAGGGCTTGATTTTGTTTCTGAAGGCGCAGAAGAAGCAGGGGTTTCAACCGTGTCAGCGGGCAGTGAAGGAGTTGGGGCTTTTATTTCGGGGGGACTCGAAACGGTGTTCGGCTCATCCTTGGTTGGAGGAATCTGGGGCGAATCTGGGGGTTGATTGCCGTTGTTCTCGACATTGTTCTCGACATTGTCATTGTTGTCAGTGGCAAGGGTTGCCGGCTCTGTTGGTTGCGTTGGCTCTTCAATTTTCTTGGGTTCTATTGAAGCGCCAGGCGCCTCCAACGGTGCGGGTGCGGGGTTGTCGTTTTCGTCCTTTTTGGGAGATGTGATTGGATTCTCAGGAATTTCCTGAATAGGTGCAGATGAAGGTGTATATGCAGGCTCTTCAATAGGCGCGGGCTCTTCGATAGGCGCAGGCTCTGCAGTAAGTGCAGGCTCCTCGATAAGCATATGCTTTTCGATAGGCATAGACTTTGTGATAGGCGTAGGGTCTTCGATAGGTGCAGGTTTCTCAGTAGGAGCCGGAGCAGCATCAGTCATTTCGACATCTTGGTCCTGAGGAGCAGGCAGCTGAGGCAGCTCAGGCTGCTCGACCGGGTCGACATCCATCTTGTCCTCGTGATGAGATTCTGATGGGGGCTTTGGTGATGCAGAAGGCTTTTCGACTGTTGGCTGTGTGGGTTGAGATGGTTGATCGGGTTGAGTTGGTTGATGATTTGACTCTTCCTTGATGGTGTTGTTGATGAGAGAGTCAGGATTATGAGAATTATCGCGAATGGTAGCCTCGCTAGCGCGTGCCTCTGTAGCGCCGTTTACACCATTGTCAGCAGTCGGTGAATGAAGGCTGGCATCTGTTTGACGGTCCTCGGCAGGTGTCGCTACCGCTGGCACTGGCACCGACGCTGCAGCATCAATAGGTTTGGCCGTGGTGGGCGTTTGCGGCGCGTTTACAACTTCAGCCTCGGGTTCCACTTTGGGAAGTTGTTCGGGCTGCGGCTCTGCAGGTTCAGATACTGGCACATCAATAGGTTTCACCGCAGGAGGAGGCTCTTGAGCGACCTTATTTTGCTCTACTTGAGGAGCGGCCGTGGTGTTTTCGGCGGGTGGGTTACTTTGATGACCGTCATTGGTCTGAGGCGCGGCGTGCTCATTCTTTGGCGACATCTTGTTGGATCGCGGTGATGAGTGATTTGAACCACTGGGCTCACGAAACTCTGATTCATCCGCGTCCGAGTAGTAGGCACCGACTTCAATGGTGTCTTGGACATCATTGTCGTCGTCTTCAAGGGCAGCCTCGTGATAGGCCTTCATCTCACTGGATTTGCGTGACGGGTTCCGCCGGCGTGTGGACGGAGTGTCAGCGCCCATCGAGGTGCCCCGACGTCTGGCGTCGGTGCCGTAGAAGTCATCGATGGTGTAATTGGCAGCCTCTGACCTGCGTTTCCTACCGCGGGCCGACGAGGTTGAGTTGGGGACGATGACATCGTCGTCGATGTGCTCAAACGTGTAATCCACGCGAGCCCGCTTACGAAGACTGTGACCGCCCTTCTTTGGGCCGTGGTCGTCCTCATCCGGGACGGGATAGCTGTCCATGGTAGTAGACCGCTTCCCCCGATTGAGGCCGCGACTATTGCCCGGGGGAGAGAAAGTGAAGGCGTGCTGAAGCGGCTTGGTTGAGCGGCGACCGCCAGCACTTTGAGGCGTGGTATTAGTGTGAGCAACAACGGGGCTGGACGGATTGAAGTCAAAAGAAGCCTCCGAGGCTGAGGTGGGAGAGGCAGAGGCTCCCAGATGACGGCGACGATGAGTTGTCCGTCGCGAGCGGTCCATGGTCAGCCAGGACAGGCTGGGTGAGGCTGGGATCCAATGTTACAGCGAGGACGTGTAGCGGCCAGCCGGGCCCGCGGGAGGCGTCATGCGAGAACACGGACGAGCGCGCCGTGTAAAATACAGAGCCACCAGGGGAGCGGGCAGCAGAGATTAGCCCAGCCTGATTAGAGAAGGGAGCCTCACGGGGACGAGGCTGAGGCCGAGGGTGCGTGGATAGGTATGAATAGTATGAGACCCGGGATGAGCGTGTTGGAGTAAGAAGACCGAGCCAGGGCAGAGAAAGAATTTTGAAGTACAGGGAACTGGCGGCGACTTGCAAAAACGCAGCATGTAGCCCAAGCAGAACAAGAAAAAAGAAAAAGACAAAGACGGCCACGATGGCAATGACTCTGGAGCCAATGCCTAGACACGTCGCGGACCGGGCGGCGACGGCGGTCGATATAGTTATGACGGGTGATGAAGACAGGGCAGTCTCCTTTTGCTCTGATGTTGGTCTCCGTTGATTTTCTCGAGGTGTCGTGGTCCGAATAAGCCAAGGCCAGCCAGCCAGAGCCCGCCAGGCCCAGGACCCGCCCGGGGCCTCGCTGTTAGTGCACCCTGGCCACTGAAGGAGAGCTGGCACAAGGCTTGGAGGGCCCCGGCCAGCGACCCTTCTCCGGGGTTCCTCCGCTCGGGACCCCGTCGTCCAATCACGAATAACAGAACCCAGCAGCACGGCGCTAGTACGACCCGGGCCTGGTGTCATTGGCCCCCGTCCGAACGTGACTGTGTCGCCTGCTGCAAATCACTCGACGTTAGTGGCTGCGTTGCTGTGTAAGTCGGCCGGTACAGGGGGAGTACTTGCAGCAAGTTCCTGGCCACGCTGTGCCACCGCGGCCGATAGATCTCAACGTGAGTAGCCGTCATGTATACAATCCGCACCTTGTCGTCATGAACTTGAGCAACGGCGAGAACAGCAGCTCATGACTTTGATTTAATTTGATTCGACTATTAAATCCAAGCTTAAACCTTCCGAGTATTATATGTATTTATATAATATTTTACCAAATACCGAATTGCTGTCACAACTGAGGTGCTCATAAACTGGCCCTCACTGTCCCCTCCTGCTATTGGACCCTTGCTGCCTTCCCAAGCTCCAACCATCTCCCTTCCCGCTTCCGTTTCCGCGCCAAACAACCTTCTTACGAGTACACATATCAATCAACCCCTCGCGTCCATCCTCAAACCATCACAACTTGAGCCTATACCCAACCCAACACGACGTTTTCTGCGACAACACACTTCTTTCCAGTGCCGCATCGACTAGGCATCATCCTCGACCATGGCGTCTAAAAAGACCAAGGCCGCCGCCGCCGACGACGACAACCTCGACGACCTCTTCTCAGGCATTGACACCAAGCCCAAGAAGCCCACAAAGGGCAAGCCAACCTCTGCCGCCTCCAAGGCCATTGCCGACCAGGACATTCTTGCCGACCTCGAGTCCGAGCTGGCTGCTGAGCAGCCGTCGCGACCGCACACCCCTCGGCTCAAGGATGCTGCTGCACGCAAGTCCACCGCAACGCCTCCCGCTGGCGACCCCCGCAAGTCCACCGACAGCGCCCGCAGCATGAGGGCATCTTTCACCCCGAGTGCCACCAGTTCTGAACTCCATGAGGCTGAGAAGAAGCCGACAGCTGAACCTGTGCAGCCCGCCCAGGCCGCTCCTCAGCCCTCTGGTGGTGGATGGTGGGGTGGCATCTTGTCAACAGCCAGCGCTGCTATGAAGCAGGCTGAAGCAGCCGTTAGCCAAATTCAGCAGAACGAAGAGGCCAAGAAGTGGGCAGAGCAGGTCAAGGGCATCAAGGGAATTGATGTCACTACACTCCGAAGCTATGGTATGTACGACTCTAGTAGAGATGCACCCTCTTGACGAAGCTTACCCAGACCCCAGGTGACGAACTTCGACATCGCGCCCTTCCTACCTTTACCAACATCCTCCATACCCTCGCGCCCCCTATCAGCTCCCATGAGCGCCTGCTCATTCACATCACTCACGACCTTGTTGGTTACCCGTCTCTGGATCCTCTCATTCACGGCGCCTTCGGTCGTGTCATGGCACAGGTTGAAGGCGGTGACCTTCTTGTCGTTCAGCGTGGACAGGAAAGTAGCTCCCGGCGTAGCACCGACAGTGCTGCTGGATGGCACGATGGTCCTTGGTGGAGACAGGCCGACTCGCCTCGTGAGCTTGGCCTGATCAAGGGCCTGTCCGAGGGAACTAAGCTGTGCCGTGCCAACGCTGAATCGTATGCGAACGAATACTTTGCCGCCAACGGTGGGCTTGAGCAAGCCAAGCACAATGCCACGGAGGATGTGAGCGAGAGCAACCCAGTGCGAACCTCGGATCTGTTCCTGGCTGTCCAGGCAATCACCGTGGATGGCGACAAGGCTCTGTTTGCTCGCACGGCATCGGCCGAGAAGGAGAAGGAGTCCTCCGAAGTTGAGGACCAGGAGGATAACGAAGAGCTCATCTGCTTTGCCGTCTTCATCCTTGACCCGGTCCACGACATTGAGTTCTACACTGTCAGCCAGTCTGTTCCTGCTCGATGGGTTCAGTGGCTTGATGCTGCTGGTCCACTTACACCTCGTTCCGGCGAGGAAGGTGACGTCTCGGAGGTCAACGTCCCGGAGGAGATCAGAGATATCATTGAGGGCGGTGGTGTCGACCCCCGTGAGTGGGTTGCCGACTGGCTTGAAGAGCTTCTTGACCTTTCGGTTGGAATTGTTGCTCAGCGATATGTTGCTCGCCGTATGGGCGTTGGCGAGGGTGGCCTAGGCAAGGGTAAGAGGAGGATGGAAGACCTTGTGCAGGAGGGCGGCGGCGAGGCTGCTCGGGCTGGTATCATCTGAATGACCGGTCCCATGTCATAGACGCTAGATGCTCTGTTTCGCAAGGTTGGTCGGGCGTTGGGGTTGGCGACTCTCAAATGTAACTTTTCCCAGAGCTCTCAGCTAGCCTGGGGGCCTTTTCTGAATACCGGGTTTGTCTTGTTCTTCTGCAGTGTCAGGATCAAAGTTTGTTGTTGAATGGCTATTAATACTGGCATCGGGTCTGAAGGTTGGGACTGTGTTAACTGTATCTATGTCATGTCTACTGTCTAGAGAGGTATCCAGATCATCTCTACATGTCCCTATTTCTGGTATAACCGTCCTGCATTACCCCTCATGTATGACCGGTTCGATGAACCGTTCCGGCCCTCTTGAGCTCTCCCCTAGCCGCTCTCGTCGCACCCTCCATCTTGACAAACTTCAACGGCCGATACGCCGGATTCCACATCTGCTCCTTGATCCAGCCTTCGAGCTCCTCCTCCTTCTCTGGAATGCCCTCTTGCGTGGCCTCGCCATCCTTCATAGCCGCCTGAATTACGTTGCGGGCGATACGGACGCTGACATCTCGTACGGAGGTCACATCCGGTAGGAGAGGAGCCGTAGAGTCCTTGAGGGCAGGACTCAATGAAGCCACGCCCTCAACGGCAGCAACCAGCATGCGGTCTGTCAAGTGTTTTGAACGGGACAGCACACAGCCCAGGCCAATGCCAGGAAAGACGACCGAATTATTGCACTCAGCGACGTCAATGGTGATTTCAGAGCCCGACTTGCCCCAAGGCCCTTTGACAGGAGGGAACGGCGAACCAGTGGCGACCAGAGCTTTGCCATTGGTCCAATGAAGGATGTCCTCAGGTTTGGCCTCATGAAGGCGTGTCGGGTTGGAGAGGGGAAGGACGATAGGTCGCTCGTGGTGCTCGGCCATGGCCTTTATGATATCCTCGGTGAAGGCGCCAGGGACAGTTGACGTGCCGATGAGGACGTTAGGACGCACAGCTTTGATGACGGAGAGAAGGTCGGTATCTTTATCCTTCCAGTCTGACGCATCCTTGGTGAAGATGCGTTGTGAGTCTGTGACTTGGGCTTCAGTGGTGAGGAGGCCTGGCTTGTCGATCAACCTAGAGGAAGTCAGTCTGACGTTTAACGGTTCATAAGGTTGTTGGGGCGACTTACCAGATCTGTTTGGCTGCCTCCTCGTGGCTCGTGTCCCCCTCGGTGGCGATGGCATCCCGAACCTGGTCTGCGATGCCGAGGCCAGCACTTCCGGCGCCAAAGACTACCATGCGCAGATCTTGAAACTTTTGCTTGCTGACGTGAAGTCCGGCCATGATGGCCGCGAGGGTGACGCAGCCGGTGCCCTGGACATCGTCGTTGAAGCAAGCAAAGTCTGGACGATAACGTTCGAGGAGGCGTCTCGCTACCAACACATTAACATGTTATCGAGATCGAATAGGATGCAAACACACCATTGCTCAAGCCAAAGTCCTCAAAGTGGATATATGCCTTTGGGTATAGCTTCCTCGCCGATTGCACGAAGGTATCGACAAACTTTTCGTACTCTTCCCCACGAATGCGCTTCTCCCTGAGGCCCAAGTAAAGATCGTCTTTTAGCAGTTCTTCATTATCTGTTCCGCAGTCAAGAACAACGGGGAGTGTGCGGTTTGGGTGGACGCCTCCACAGAGAGTGGTGAGGACCAGCTTGGCAACGGAGATGAGAATGCCGCCGACGCCCTGGTCACCAATACCGAGGATTTCTTCACCGTCTATTAATGCTGTTAGCTTGACCGAGCCTGAAGTAGAGAAGAGACTTGCCAGTCACGACAATGTAGTCAATATCCTCTGGGTTCCCCCACTGTGCGAGGTTTTCGTGTACTTGGTCTTGCTCCTGAATGTTGAGGTAACAGCCCTCTGGTCGTCGAAAGAGCCTCGAGTAGTTCTGGATCGCATCGCCTTCGGTTGGCGTGTAGACGATGCTCATCATCTCCTCGAGATGGAGCTCTAGCAGCTTGGAAGAGTGAGTATAAGGTTCCCTGCCTGTTTTCTAACCTTGACTGAAATACCTTGTAGTACAGAACCTCATTTTGATCTTTGAGCGATGTGAGGAACGTGTTCTTGGCCAAGTCGTTTGGTCTGGTCGAGTACTGCTCATATGCACGCTTGCACTGTTGCTCGAGAGTCTGGACGCCGGTGGGGAGCAGACCGACGAGATTAAACTTGCGACGCTCCTCTGCTGGAAATGCAGAGCCCTTGTTGAGATAGGGCGTGTTGAGCAGAGAGGCACCAGTGAGGGCGCAGTCAATAGGGCCCGTGGTGCTCAGCGGGAGATTGCCATATTTGGACTTTTGGGCCATGGTTGAATACGTCACTGTCGGAGCGAGATGTCTTATGGTGGTGTTGAAACGATAACGGCAGGCGTAGGAACACGACCTGTTGGCGATCTTGAACATGGCGGAGTCTTCTGATATTACATGTCTTGGCTGGAAAGTTGAGGGTTGACCAGCGATGATCTGAGATAAGGCCGGATGACGTAGTCGAAGCCTCACAAGTGCATCGGCAAGCACCTTGTTTCCACTCTGACGGAAGGAAGCTTGATTTGAACTGGCCAACCCTCCAATCGTGCAGACAAAAAGGCTCACACGTGCTAAACAATGGACACATGATGGAGATGATCAATGTAGCTTAGATTGGAAATACTATCGATGCAACAATAAACGAGAAATGTCGGAGCTCCTGGAGCCTCGCCCGTGTAGAAAACAGCCACCCACCGAGATGGGTGACCAAAAAGACGGGCGCGGACTATGATGGCCCTTTTTCTTCTGGCAGCTACAGCAAGAGGAGCTCACAAGGAGAACCGCTTTGCTGTCAAATCATCCTTCAGCCTACTTCACACGGATAGCACAAAACGTGCCGTCCGTGGAAGACCTTCGCGAAGACGACTCGTCGAGGAGAGAGGAGTGACTGGGAGGAAGAACGCTGCGGAGGAACATGAAGGAGAGTAAAAGAAATATACCTACGCTTTTGCTTCATCACATCTTGAGCGTCTGCGGGAGGAACGCGTGATGCCCAGAGAGGAGCTTCTTTGCCCGTGAGTGATTGTTTTGTTAAGGGAAAAATCAGCAGAAAAGAATTTTGGTGGTGGAGCATCTCGCCTTGAATAGGTAGGTACTTGCCCCACCAGCCCCGAACCGTTGGCGGGTCAGACCCAGCCCCCTGACTTGTACTTTAAGCAATGGGTAGGTTCAAATCGAGTCAAAGCTGCAGAAATTCAAGTCTCGCCAGCATCGTCAAGTTCCTTTTTGAGACACAATCTCATTATTGTTTGACAAGTCTGTCCTCTATGCTTCTTCTATACCCAAATGAGCATCATCCAAGGTACCCAGAACCCAGTCTAATACCATTCCTTTTCCTTGTAGGTCTTGTCTATAATCTGCCATCATCTATGCATTCTCATGGTGCGAGGGTCTAACGTCGACCTCCTCATTCTCCACAATCATCTTCTCCGCCTTGAGAGCATCAACCTCCAACTCGATGCCCAGACCAACATCGCGGCGGGCCTCGTCCAGCATCTTAGCGTCCTCCTCGCCCGTTCGGCTTCCAAAGATCCGGTCCATGTCCTCGAGGGTCGCGCCCTTGGTCTCGGGGAGGCAGAAGTAGAGCCACACGATACTGCAGGCGAGGAAGCCCGCGAAGAAGATGTAGGTTCCCCACTCGAGCGTCTCGAACATGGGGGGCACGTAGAAGGCGACAGCAAAGTTGTTCAGCTTGACTCGTAGTTAGCACTGCATCACTCAAAGGCCGCTACAAAGATGAGGACTTACCCAGTTGCTAGAGGCACCGATCGAGGAGCCCTTGGATCGAATCGACAGAGGAAAGATCTCGGCAACCAGAGTCCAAGACACAGGCCCCCATGTCGCTCCAAACGCTCCGACGTAGACCCAGATAAAGGCCACAGCAACCCAACCAGCGGCGGCGTGAGACACCCAGTCGTGCTGGAACTTGGCGACAATGATGCCTGCAATAACCATGGAAAGCCACATGACCACCGATCCAACATAGAGCATAGGCTTTCGTCCAACCTTGTCGATGATGGCCATGGCGGGGAGAGTAGACACGAAGAAGACAACGCCCGTCACACCAGTAGCCAGCAGAGCCTGAGTGCCGCCGGTCAATCCGAGGCTCTCAAAGACCTGACTAGCATAGTAGATGATGGCGTCGATACCGCTGCATCGCTGTTAGCCTCCCGACCTAGACGCTGCTACAGAGAACGTCTCTACTCACCTCCATTGCTGCCAGAACATGACAAGCCAAGCCGTGGCAACACGCTTAAAGTTATCCCAGGTTCGCACAATGTTGTAGTACTGCGCAAACTCGCGCACCCACACGTTGCCCTGCTCCTTGGCGGCTAGGTTGGGGAACTGCTTGGCAAAGGCGCGCTGCTCAAAGAGGCACTCGGCCTTGATCTCTTTGTACTCGACCTGAATGAGCTCGTGCTCAATGGGGAGCTTGCGGAGGTACGAGAGGGTCTTGACGGCTTCCTCGTCGCGGCCCTTCTTGACGAGCCATCGGGGTGAGAAGGGGAGCCACCAGATGCCCATGGCCAGGAGCACGGCGGGAATGCCCTGGATGATGGACGGGAGCATCCAAGCGAGGTTCGACTGGCCTTCTCCGTGACCTCCGATGTAGTTGCTGCCGTATCCGATCCAGAAGGAGAGCATGATACCGAGGATAGTGCAGAATTGGTAGAAGGAGACGAGGAAACCGCGCAGCTCGGGAGAAGACAACTCGGCGTTGTAGAGGGGACTGTTTACACACATGTTAGTTCCTAGTCCCTTGCATAAGCCATATAAATTATACTAACCCGACACCACTGAAAGTTCCGACACCGATACCAGTAAAGAATCGACCGGCGTAGAGCATGGCAGGGTTGTGGTAGGTGGCGCCGCAGTATAGGTAGCTGCCCAGGATGACCCAGCAGCAAGCCGAGAACATGGTGTACTTTCTCGAGATGACCTCACCGAGGACACCGGCAGACAAAGATCCGAGGATACCTCCCAGCTGCAGAATTGAGGTGAGCCAGCCCGTTGCGCTGGCTGATTCGACAACTGACGGGAAGTTGTCCTTGAAGCGAGTCATGACCAGGGACTGGCCGAGGACACCCTGCTGATAGCCATACTCGAAACCACCGAATCTAGAGAGGTTAGCGATTGTAAACAAAACGATACCAGTAACCAGGAGACCCACGAGGCAAAGAGGGCAATGACAATCAGCTTTGGGTTATTGTAGATTGTCCTCCATCGGTTCTTGTAGGCGAGCTTGGTGCGCTCTTCGACTGTCGACTCCATGGTGATGGATTCTTCAGTGCAGACCGAGCAAGATGGGTTGGATAATCAAGGCAAAATATAGACCGGCCACTAAAGAACCGGGACCCGTCACGATGGCATAGTCTCAGCTACTGAGGAGAGGGGCGGTGATCGTCTTGTATTTATAAGTCATGACTTGACACCGAGACTGACTGCAACGCAACAGTCTTCTCCATGGATCAGCGCTCACCATACCGTGGTTCGCACAAGTCCCCGCAGGATCCATCCATCCTCCCCAATCCCCAATCCCCGACCTGGAGACACTTGAAAAGCCTAGGGGCAAAGCACCTTGGGCGGAAGGCTATTTGTCAATCCGGGGACCCCAGACCGGAGATGGGCGAGGGAAAAAAGTCACGGGCGTTGAGAGCAGAAGAAGGGCCCTGGCCACTTTTTCGGTGAGACTCCGGCGTCAGTGGGTACAGCTGCCTTGATTGGATGATAATCACCCGAATAGGCAACCTCAAGCACCGCTAGGGCCCGTCTTATGTTACTTGGGGGCCCTGGTAGAGTTCCCAGTTTGCCGCCCGGGACATGCTTCCGCTGAAGGATCACTGGGCTAAGGCTTGCCTTTCTAGGCTGTTGGATAATGTCATTCTGGGGCCAGAATTCGCTCTTTTTCAATACAGAGACAAAAAAGAGATGCTTCAAAGAACGCACTTGGTATGTGCAGCATGTTGACATCAACTGATCTGTACCTGGTCCCAGCTGTCATGGATGTAACCCGAGCGTAGCATGGCAGTGGATTCAAACGTCTCGGTTCGGCTCGAAGTCCGTTTTTGTCAAGTTTAGGCATGAATCTTTTACGTTTCATCGTATTATGTCATGAATCGTTGGAGCGTATTAGACCGTTTCTCGTATAAATGCCGTCCTTATTTCTCATGACTTACACGACTGAAATTTCTTACAAAACGCACTGACCCAGTCACACGCTGCCAATGGTTTTTTTCTTCCCTCTCCCAACCCCATCAACTCGGCCTAAACTTGGACTAGTACGGTAGTTACATACTTGACGTGCCCTATGCTGAAACCCGTATTTCTCCACCAGGACCTGGCCTTATCCCCCCGGAGCTTGCCCCAGCATCATGAGACCTGACTAGGGAGAAGGCGACGTTGCAACCAACGACGACCACCAAACCCGCAAAACTGGGGACAACAAGGCTCTGGGCTGAAGTTGGGGATACTCTGCGTATGAATGGGGTCAAGCTCATAAGGGAACGAGAGAAACCCTGGGATTTGATCCCACTCGCAAAACTCCACCTGGGTCGATTGCTAGCTGCTAGTTCTTGCTTGAGACCCGATCGCACCCGACTATCGTGGGCCTCTATTTCGTAAGATTGATAAACAGATGGGCAGCTCAAGATCTGAGAACAACGTTGGTGACGTCTGTGAGGCTCAACTGAGTATCTTGTTCCGCAGCCGAACCGAGCCAGCCCCCATCGTCATGGGGGTTAAATGCCCAGGATATGCCATCCATGCCAGCCCAGGCAGAAGCATTTCCGAGTCAAGTATTGGAAGACCAAGACGTGTACCCTTGAAACATCTCACGTTGTGTTGGTTCACCTTGCTTTTCCACCTCGTTACCTCGGCCGCAAAGCCGAGAGGAATCACAGGAATGAACCAGCCAAGACCGGTCCCTACTTTGCGTTCCAGAATATTGGGCCTGCCAAGGAGTTTAGAATTGCCATACTCGGATATGCTATTTGTGAGATGGAATCGCCTGTCAGTGAGCTCGCTTCCATGGCCCTGACGTAGGAGATAAGATGCTCAACCCAGACAATTTTCTCTGCTGCCACCAGAAAGCTGACGAGATGCGGGGAGAAGCAAGATGAGCACCTAGCTACGCGAATTGTTTCTGTATCAAACGGCCTAGATACTGCGCGCTTCCAAGTGCCTATTCTGGCCCGAGATCGTCGGGAATAAGCTAGGATCGTGAACTCCACGTGGTTTGGTGTGCGGCATGAAATTCTAGAAGCCGAAGTGAACTTTGTCCTACTGTAAAGCCCAGTCCAACCTTAGAAAGGTAAGGATAAGGCTGTTTAGTATAGGCCTATAGGGCTACATACCTCATGCCAATGGCCGCCCTTTCTATTGTTTGACGTCTCTCTATGTACCCACTGGGCGCCAGGGGTTTTAAATCTGGGCATCTTCCAGCTACCGGCTAAGAGAAACTTTGGGAATAGGTGAGTAACGTTTCACGATGAATGTATAGGGTATCGCCGTTATTATCTACTATCCGGTTAGGAGGGATCATCTCAGCACCAAGTTCACATGATGCCATACATGAACCAAGTTTTGGCCCTACTCTATATTTCTCCAGAACCTCACTGGCTTACTCGGTATGCAATATGTACAGTTGTATATTCGGCACTCGTTATAGACAGAGTGGTAAACTTTAACGAAAGACTCCACCCTAATACTTCGACTAGTCTCCTCCTCAGCATATCCTATTGCTTTGACGGTTCTCTTCTTCGGCATCATCCTCTTGCTTTGACCATTCTCTTCTCCGGAATATCCTAATGCTTTGACGCGCTGGCACTTACTGCTGGGAATTGCCGTTGTTACCAATTAGGTTGGGCGAGCTGCGAAGACTGCCACTGATCTTGCCAGAGGTGGCAGTGGTCTTAAGCCAGTTGGTAACACCGCTGACACCAGACACGCCGTTGACAGAGATGCCGTACAGAGCAAGACCAACGATGTGAGGAGTAGCCATCGAGGTGCCGCTGATGGTGTTGGTGGCCGAGTTGCTGGTGTACCAGGCAGAGAGAACGCTGGTGCCGGGTCCGAAAATGTCGAGGACGGTACCATAGTTGGAGTACGAAGCGATGGTCCAGGTGCTGTCGATGGCACCAACAGTCACGGCGCTAGGGGCAGAGGCGGGGGAGACGTTGGCGGCGTTCTGGGCCTCGTTACCGGCAGCAATGACTGACAAGACGCCAGAGCTGGAAGCAGACTCGACAGCGTTGTTGAAGGAAGCCGAGTAACCGCCACCCAGAGACATGTTGATAACGGACTTGGTGGTGCGGCCCTTGGAGATGATGTCGTTGACAGCCCAGTTGAAACCAGAGAGGATGATAGAGGTAGTGGACTCTTCTCCCTGGAATACCTTGACAGCAAGGATGTTGGCCTTCTTGGCGACACCGTAGGTCTTTCCGGCAATGGTGCCAGCAACGTGAGTGCCATGACCAGCGGTATCAGCATTGTCACCGCTGAAGGCAGACCAGGCCGCGGTAGCACGACCTTCGAACTCGTTGTGAGTGGCCCGAATGCCGGTGTCGACAATGTAGGCGTAGGTGCCCTGACCAGCAGCCGTATCATAGATGTAGCTAGTGGAGCCTTTCGATCGGTGTGAGACGGTTCCAAGACCCCAGGGGGCCCCCGTCTGGGTAGTCAAGGCCCTCTTCTCAAGGTGTGCGTCCTGATCAGGCTCCTCTTTAATCCAGTCGAGCGTCCAGATCTTGTCTTGCTCAACGATTTCAACCTATCAACATAGACGTTAGTAGCTTTATGCCACTCGGGGAGAGGTGAAAGAGCATCATCGGGAAACCATGATTGTAGACCGCTTAGGTCCAAGCTATAGACCCCTAAGCCTTTTGATATCAGAAGGGATTCCTTACGTCGGGGTTCTCCTTGATCTCCTCGATCGTCTGCTTGTCAAAAGTGCCAGCGTAGCCTTTGAAGCCATACTTGCCATCGTAGGTGCGTTCAACACCATTCTGGCCGTCACGCTTGTTAAGGCTGCGCTTGTGGATATCTTCAACCCATTCAAGGTGGCTCTTGACTTCCGCAGCTTTGATATCGGACTTAAGAGTGATGATGTAGCTGCCTGGAACAACCTTGCCAGTGTTCGACTCGGTCACAGGTGCGCCTACCGTAAGCCCGCCAAATAGGGCGGTGGCAGCGATAGCGAGGTTCTTGAAGTTGACCATTGCGAGGATTCTTGAGGGAGAAACTAAGAGGGATGGTTGTAAATGCTGGAGTGCTTGTGATGATGCGAAGAATGGACTCTTGAAGGGGAGATATGCCGACTTATATAGTTCCTGACAAGTCTGTTGCAGTCTCCATGTCCAAGGTCCAAGAACCTCAAGGTGCAGATCTTTACTCGATCATCTTGGAGTCATTCTCAGCATCCAACCTTCCACAGCAACTTCCTCTTGGGGCGAAGAGGAGAAGTCTCCTACACGACCATAGCACAAATTCAGTACCAATCGCAAAAGGGAAGGCGAAATGTGATGGCACCAGACGGGAGGACTCTTTGATAGCCATCCGGCGTGGGGAGGCAAAAGTTCTTGAAGAATGTTGACATCAAGCCCAGTGGACCAAGCGTCGAAGACTGGGACCGGACGCATAAGGCCCTTCGTCATGATGGAAACATTGACATTGTACCGGGGTACTGAAGCCGGGGTCCGTATGATGTCGAAGAAGCAAGCTTCTAGCCTGGTGGATGGAAGAAGTGCAGGGCTAGGTACTGGAATGGCAGGCCGCAGAATGAAGGAGACATCCCCGGGGAGCAGAACAAGTAAATGCATCATGGCCCTAAATTTACCTCAATATCAGCTTAAGGCTCATGGAACTCTTCTCATAATAGCATATAGAGACTTACCTACTCTGCAGTCTTGATTCTTTCTAAATTACTATACCATTAGGCTCTCTATGGCATAAGGATATGTCTCATCAGTCCTGTGTTTTCTGAACACGACTAAGATGGCCAACGACATAGCCGGCGCATGCCGGAGAAGGCGCAAATACCGGAGGCACGACGAAGGGATCTTCCTGGCTCCGTTTCAAGATCGACACGGCCTAGAAGG
This sequence comes from Fusarium sp. JS1030, assembly GCA_000966855.1. Taxonomy (NCBI): domain Eukaryota; kingdom Fungi; phylum Ascomycota; class Sordariomycetes; order Hypocreales; family Nectriaceae; genus Fusarium; species Fusarium sp. JS1030. Next base: position 1,095,877 of record JWIW01000081.1, on the reverse strand, counting down.
TAAAACACTGTGGCATCAGTGGTCCTGATCATCCACTGGTTGTTATTGTCCTGTCTTGGCAGTGCCCCGTTGATGCTTAGGGCCATGGCCATTGCCAGCGCCAAACAGACCGAGGAAGAAGGCACACGCCTTCGAGTTGTTAATTGGAGGGCGAGGACAGGAACATGGCCACTCGGAATCATGGATCGGGCCGTAAAAGATGCATAATACCAAGGTTGTCGTTGGCGTTGCTGGAGGCTCGAGATAGTCAGAACTAAACTGGACTGCCCAACCAGGTAGTTCCTCTTCTCCACAGACCGGGCATATCAAAGTTCCGGCGCAAGACCCCTTGACGAGTTAGCCTTACTGACAACAACAACCGGCCAGGACGGAGTACACACCACTGCCCTGGCCAAGGTTGATGATCAAGTCAACTTCCTGTTTTGGATATTGGGGCCGTGCTGGTGCGTATCACTACCACAACTGGTCTGCTGGAGGGCTCCCTCAAATGTGATGCGGCGCTATCCAGATACTCGTTGTCGTCGCAGAATGAGTCTAGGCTGATCGAAGATGGCCGTGCCTTGTCTAGCCTTGCCTGGCTCTTGTGGAAGAGGGAGGGCAGCGTGATATCGAGGTGAGGGGTGCATGGTTGAGGCAGGTGTCTTTGAACGACGATTGGTGACGTTGGTGGCTGTCACTTGTACCTGATCACAGAGCATTTTGACGGCAGTATGAAGGTTAGCCAATGTCAGTGGCGGCGCTGGGAAGGCGATCCTTGAGTCTGTCGTGATCGAGCCTATGGTGTTGAGATGGAAGTGCAAGTGTAGTGGAGATGCGAGGGTCCGGAGATGCGACGGGGACGGGCCAAGACCGGAGGAAGATCGCCAGCCAAGCCATGGCAGGAGCTTGCCCGCTAAGCGATAAGATTTAGCGGCCCGGGGATTTGTCCACCGCCTGGGCAGGGCTTTGGGGGCCGAGTGCACCCCAGAAGTCTAAGCGCACTACAGCGCACATGCAGTGACGTTTGGGCTGCCAGGTCCCCTGAGCCTCCTAATGCTGCCACGATACAGCGGGGTTCGGAGACATGCATTGGATGGATCCCTCCATCTCTGCCGCCTAGCCGTGGCGCCCCTCCCGCCCATCTTCTCCTCCTCACCGACGTGAGGGCTCTCAAGCCACATGCCACTCTTTGGCAGGGATGGTTCATGCAATCGCTATCAGCACCATCCGATCGTTTTTACAAAAGTTCACAAGGGCTTGCCTGTCGCTTTGATGGCATATCCTCTACAGAGTTGCATTAGCTTATCGAGCCTGGGATAAGGGCCCTGTCAGCCGGTCATTCGTGGAAATGGGTCCTCGCACGCCATCATCATCATCCCCCAGACCCTTGTCACCCTACGACAGCAAGCAACTACACATCAGGGACTTTTTTGCGGGTGGCCTGGGTCAGGAGATCTTTCAGATCGAGCCGTCTGTCTTGGCCATCCACGATATTATGTCCGAGACAACCATTGGTTGGCCCCCTCCAACCCATGCTTCCATTCGCTCCGCGTCCCCCGATATTCGCTTCGACGGTAGCCTCCCGAAGCCACGCCGCATCTTTGCCTCGGCCCGTGCCCATCTTATGATCTTCATCATGAGGTTGTCGCCGTTGGTATTGGATCAAGAGTCAGGAACAGTCAGCGGAAGGAAGCGCTACCTTGTGCTGGGCTGATCTATGACAGTAACCCGCCCCAACCCGTCATCTTCAACAAGCAATCTGCTCGCGTCAACCCTCACTAGAATTAAACTATCCACTAAATCTGCGACCATGACCACTTGGAGACCTTGCTACCTTCCGAACCTGCCTGTCTACGGAGTAGATCGCATGGAACTCGACTTATGGTTTAGCGTCGAGAAGGATAGAAAATCATGGAACAGCGACCAGCCTGTTCTTGACTTGGCCATGATCAACAATGAAACAAAACAACTCGCTACACTCCGAGGGACCCTGCCATCCCTTCAAGTTGACGGCCATTGGCAGTTCGGGCACTAGCGCAAGTCGCCATTGCATGAGATCTTGGGGCTAGAATCCCAAGCTGCAAAAGTCCTTACAACACCAGCAATTCTCTGCTCCTTCCTAGATGGTCACTAGAGGCTGAACGACGCTGGTGATGTCGCGATAAGGGGGCTATCTTATTCAATACTCCGAAACAAGAACAGCTACGTTTGCGACCCGGAATGGGTTCCCAGAACCGCCATTGCAACCTACGCAATCCTCGACAATGATGCAAAAGAACAAAGGTTCCTTCTATAAACTCGGAGGAGCATTGATGTGTGCCTCGGCTTCGCACATTTCTTTAGAGATTCATGGCAGCTTCTGATTTGCCGCCAGAACTACCGGATGTCTAAGGATAGGAGGCAATGTTCCGAGTCTTCCCAGACGACTGAAGTCGAGTTGAGGGTGCACCCTCCACCAATCTTTGGCAGTAATCTTCATGCATCTCGAGAATGCAACTTATCCCGTGCCTCCTCCATCCCTTGCCGTTGTTTCTGCTTGAGCATCAACATTTGGCCGACCTCATTCGATTATGACGAACTTTCCCTTCCGTTGCTGCATTCTCCTTGATGGACACTGAAGGAATACCTTGCAGCGGCTTTCGCGCCATCTGCACAAGCTCGGAACAAACTCGGGATTGGTACCCGGGTGTAGGGTCTGTCGTCGTCGACGTGATTCCCCTGATGGGCAGTCGTTAGTTAGTTGCATTGTTCGTGCATGTCGGAGTTGGCAGTTGCTGCCCGTCACGTACACCCGACTGACGAGTTAATGAACACTGCTGACATCTTTCAGGAAGACAAAGTGCGCAAGATGGTGTAGCCATTCTTAATTACGGTTACACAGCAGGCGACTAAACTATAGAGAAATGGCACCCAAACATCTCCATAGCTAGATCCCTGTCATCAACTCGTCCTTCAATTTCCCCCTGCTTCTCAATTAATGCTTCAAGCAACAATGCCGACCTCTTTGCATTCTTCGTCGCGCCGCGGCTCATTCGAAAAGCCGGGAGGGTGTCGAGCTTCCCGTTCTCCATCTCCAACACTGGTCTTGGTTTCGCCAGGCCTCTGAGTTGCTGGATTGCCCAGTGCCGCTTGGATCTGTCCGGACACTCTGCGCCAAACACAAAGACTGGCCACATGAGGGCTGGATGTACCGTCTTATACTGGCCACAATCATCGCGCTCACCATATGAGCGTTGGAAGGAATCCCATGTTTCGTCTAACGCGCCGTGGACCGTTGGGGTGTGAGCCAGGTGCCACCAACATACGCGATGAAGATAGACAAACAAAATCCAGAAACTCGCAAGGTATACACTGAAAACCTCCTCGAGACGGATGGCCATGTCGGACGCCATAGTCTTTGAGAGATCAGTGGCAGTAAGGGAGATCGCGGATGGTCGTTCAGCCCACAGGTCCCAGAGGTCATTCTGGAACTGCTTTCCCACTAGCCCAACTTCAAGCTCGTCGTCTGGTGTGAACCTTGAGCGATGATGCTTGTCTAGAGATCCGATATGTCGAAAGTATCTCTGCGTCTGTAGATACCATTCTGCGGCCGGCTGGAGGATGGCGCGGAGTACAATCTCCTTGACATCAACAGTTGTCAAAGCAGGCACAACTGTGGCGCTATCTCCATGCTCCGACACATCAGTTACAGATCCAGCTGACATGGTTTGGAAGTTCTCCTGGCCATCAAGAGACTTTTGGCGTTCTTTGAACTCCTCATAGTTGCAGCTTATGATTTGAATCGGGAATCGGGAGACGATACTGAGGGCCTTGGGCGAGAGGAGCGAGGGTCCCCCCAGATGTGTTGCCTTGCTGTCAAGGGAGTTGAACCAGGATAACAACTGTCGGGAATACCAGTTCCAGTTGCAGGTACTACTGATGATCATGTCGGCCTGGTCGCAAGGGAATGCGCACTCACTTCGCTCCATGCCTCGATCGCGAATAACCTGGATCCAGGCCAGCAGAAAGACAGCCGCAAGGAGCTCATTCATTTCTTGCTCCCCAAGGCTGTGCTTCTCGGCCGTTCGTTGAATGATCTGGTTCTTGGCGGCTTCATAGCGTTCCGCAATTTGATTCGCGCTGTCCGAATCCGAGGCCTGGTCGTAGGCTTCCGGGTCATCGCAAGACAGCACCTCCTCCAGACAGAGGAGAGCATTCATAACAGCGCTGTTTTTGGTCCCCAAGCTAAGAAGGTATCTTTGAAGGTATCGCCACCTTCTTATACCGCCCATCAGCATAGCTGCTGGAGGCTGCATAATGTTTCCAAACATGGCAAGGTTGTCCGAACGATCATCCTGGTGAGGTGGGCAATTGCGAGAGGCATTTCGTACCAGTTGTCGAGAAGGACTGACATCCCGGCTGGCATCCCGGCTGGCGCCCCGGCTCGCATTTCGATTTCCGCTTGGTCTTGCCAAGGTCTCGTTCGGTAACACAGGAGCGTCTGTTGCTAGCTCCACGTCAGAGTTTGCATGTGGCAAGGTTCTGATTGTGGATGAGAGGGGTGTTGGAAGGTCTCCTGGGCCGTGATCCAGCTCAATGCAAGGCAAAGAGTTCAACCCTTCCTGGCTCGCGGCGTCGAGAGAAGGTGCGGTTCCAGGCTCCATGAAATTCCCAAACTCTCCGGTCCAGTTGACACCCATATCAGGAACCTCACGGCATAGATGGGTAACGCTGCTCATTGAATCGTCTAGCCAGGGCAAAGACATGAACTGGGCCATGTGGTCCTCAGTGAGCGTGAAGGGTCCTCCCTCGTTGTTCGCGTGTACCGCAGCAGCCATGGGTGAAGGGCTGTCAGTCGACGCAGAAATAGGGACTGAGGAGCTGGGTAACGGCAGCAGCTTGCGTTGTGAGTCTACGGCTGGTGTTCTCCCGGCCTTGTGGTTTCCCCTTGGTCGCCGTAGGTAGTGGCATTGAAGCTGAAGACGAGAGCAGTGACTGCACACAGGATACGTCTCATCGCACCTCACATGGCGTCGCTTACAAGTCGTGCAGCCCAGCCGCGATCTTGCTGCGGCTCTTCCTCGCCGTGGAGGAGGATCTTGCGGTGGGGTATCACGGTTCGGCATGGTAAGCCTACTCTGGTTCGTTTGAGATGGGAGACGGGCTTTTGTGGTCGCAATGATGAGAGCTGAGTGATGAGTTTCAAAGATCCAAGGATCAAAACAACTCAAGGGATGAGTTTCCAGGTGCGACGGTGGGGATGGGTGGGTTCCCAAGACCTATCCATCAAGACTGCGAGCGAGGTTGAGCAAGCGGTGGCGACGGGGCGATAAGCATCCATCTCGACGCGAGGCTCAACTTACCAGACAGATGCAGTTAGGGCAAATCGGCACGTGTTGCTGGTTTAACCCAGATCGAACATCACGATGAGGGGACTTGAGGGGAAAGGGGGGGACAGGGTCCAGAACGGACACGGGGTGAACGTGGCCTCCGCGCCTCAAAGACGGGAGGACGGTGAACGGGGAGTTTAACGAAATCTGGGGTTCAAAAGGCCTCTTGTGAGTGGCTAGAAGGTTTACCTCGGTGAAGATAACAAACTGCCGAGCGAACGCCTAGGGCTTGGCCATGCTCTTCTGACCCTGGCTTCATCGAGGCTCTAGCCTGGATTCGCTTCGGTTGTGTGAACTAATGAACTCTAAATCCCCCGCACGACGCAACATCACGCCATTAGAGGATGATCCCAAGCCTCTTGTGCCAAGGGCAGCCTTGATGTATTGATGACTGCGTCGTAGCCTCGCATACAAGCCCTATCAAAAGCGATTCAGGTGCACTGAGTTGCCTCGTACGCGTTCCCTTCTCCCGGGTCAAGCTCAACTTCACGTCAAGTCGGAAATTCGGGATGTATGATCCAAAAACTAGTCGTTGGGGGTTGGAGTCGCTTATCAGCGTTGCATGATCAACCAGAAGGGAGAGATGGATCTACGATCCATCCCCATGCGTTATCTTATATCGGCAAAAATGACTCTCAGCAGCTGGTATTGATTCCAAATGGTATCTGGGGAGAAGGAACTAATAAACTAGAGCCTCAATACATGACTATCTGGCGGAAACTACACGATGGTTCCGACCCTTGGGTGGCGGATTCAAGGGTGAAGTTTAGGGGCTCTTTTTCTCTATTGGTCGGTTTTCCGATACCCGACGTTCCCGACCACCTAGCTGCGCCGCGAATCCGCGATAGATTGCGATGATCCTCGAAGCGGCCGTTTATCAACTACCGAGTGTTAGGGCAACAGGGAATGTTGGTTCAACGGTGTTGGTTCAACCAGACACACAATTCGCAATTGTAATTGATTGGCTCAGCCGCCTAGTTAAGCAAGTGGGGGGTCATGTTGAGTTGTCAACGCAAGGAAGATGATGGTGCACAATTAATTGCATGTATACCAAGAGATATCTACTCCATGTACATCTTCACAGTGAAATGAAGTTTAGAAAATGAAACGCAGAGAGATACGTTGTAAATTTCACTCGTGGTCTATTAGTTGCATTGAACATGATGCTATTATCAATTCACCAGTTATGACTCCTATTCAACCGTGCTTCTATGAATGTTTTTGTCTCGACTACTAGCTAAATTTTGACTGGACATTTACCCTCTGCCTCGTCCCCCTGCCTTCCGTCTACCTTGCTCCCGTCAACCTTTTCGGGAGCACCTTCAGCCCCCAGACCGGGCACGTCCTTGAACACAGCAAAACTCGAGGGCGTCTCCTCGAGCACGGGAAAGTGAAAGTTGCACTGGGGACATTGCTCGTGAAGCACAGCCTGCTCCTCGGCGAGGTTGTACTTCTTGTCCTGGGTGTGGTTGCAGACGGGGCAGACGCGGAGCAGGCGGGTGCCGACCAGCTCAAAGTTGGTGATGATGTCCTCCATGATGGCGCCGTTGGCAGCCCAGGTCTTGCAGTACTTGTGGTACGTGTTCTT